>VXBQ01014416.1:107517-141830 GCA_013400175.1 Phainopepla nitens | reverse complement strand
GGGGGAGGTGGATCCCGGGGCTGGGGGCGGTCCCGGGCGGTCCCCGCGGCACAGCCCCGCACCTGCCGCGGCCGCGCTCACACCGACAACAGCCGGAGCCCCGGCTGGCACTGCCCGAGCCCGCCCGCTGCCCACGGCGGCCCGGGCACCGGGGGTCCCCTCTGCGCCCTCCATCCTCCTCCAGACCCCGCTCTCCTCCCCCTCCCTCGACAGGTCCCCCGAGAGCGCGGCTGGACGGGGCACAGCCTGAAGGTAAATCGGGTTGGGTGCGGGGAGGGGGTGCAGAGGAGGAGGTGGGTTTTGGGAGAAAGCACCCAACAATCTGCTAAACCTCCTGGCTTTGCTCCTTGGTTGGGGCTGGGCTGTGCCTCGAATATTGCACAGGCATGGCAGAATCCCTTCCTGAAATCACTTACAGCTCTGTGTGTAATGGAGTGAGTAGAGTGGAGGTGAGGGAGAGATACAGTGGCCTCAGGGCCGGGGAGGTTTAGCTGGGTATTAGGAACACTTTCCTCCCTGAAAGCACTGTCCAGCCCTGGCACAGGCTGCCCGAGGTAGCGGTGGAGTCACTGTCCCTGGAGGGATTTCACAGCGCTGTAGCTGTGGCCCTTGGGGACGTGGGTGAGCGGTGGCCTTGGCAGTGCTGGGGGAACAGTTGGGCTCGGTGGTCTCAGCGGGCTTTTCTAACCCGAATGGGAATCTGTGATTCAGCTGTAGCTCCAGAGGACGCTGCTCAGCCTCGCTGCCTCCAGCAGCACCAGAATGCTGCCAGGTGGGCTGTGTGTGCTCTGGCACCGGTGTCCGGTGCCTGGATGAGGCGGCTATTGCTGCAGCCGGGGAGGATGAGAAGCCTGGGGCTGGTCCGCAGCTCCTGACAGCCTCGTGCAGTAATTGGATCCCACTCTGTCGTTCGCAGGCTGAGTCACGGCAGTGTGTGGGGCGAGGATCTGCTGCTGCAGCTGGAGTGGCCAGGTTCGGGTTTGGCAGGTTCAGCTCCCGGCTCGGCCGTGCTGACCCGCACGCTGCTGCCGGGGTTCAGGAGGGATGTGGGGTTTGGGCCACCCGGGTTTTCCCAGGGCTCCTCCTCACCTCCTCTACCTGGGATTAGTGCGAGTAACCCGGTGGCTGGGAAAACACGGATTTGCCATCTGATTCAGAGAGTCAGTGGGTTCTTGGAGAAATTGTGCTGATGTCAGGAGACTCCAGATCAGGCCCTCTCACTGCAGTGGAGGAGGCTGGGCTCTATGTCCTGGCTTTCAGTGCCATGGGCACATCTTTGCAGCAGATTGGCTCCTTTGGAGCCCTTTGTCGTTGGTAGGGACAGATGGGTTTGCTGTGTGTGTGTCATTTGTCACATTGTGGCCCAGCAGTGCTCTGGAGGAGCGTGCTGCCAAGGTGAGAGGCTGCTCCCTCAGGGGCTGTTGGATGTGCCGAGCTCAAACACCAGCTCTTTGTGCATTTGGATTTGTGGTTTGTGTTCTGAAATGCTCCGTGTGCCGAGGGCAGTAGAGCCTCTTCTACTTAAAGACCTTTGTACAGTTCCTGGGTGTTGGAGTGCATATCGTGAATTTTTGGCAGAAATCCACACTCGTTTCCACTTGCATACGTGAACTGTTATCAATGGCTGTGCCCTTTTCTGTTTGCATTCTCACCAAAGCCCAGCTAGGGAGGTGGCTGTGCAGCCACCCCTTGCTGCCCTCGACACGTGTGGAGCAGGGGCCACGGATCAGCTCGCATCCCATCAGTCTCCCTCCATTCTTGCAGGGGAAAAAAACCACCCTTATCCTGAAAGCTTGTCGGTATTTTCCGTGTGTGGCAAAACACAAAGTCCCAGCGCAGAGCAGGTATCAAAGCTCTTTCTGAGGAGCAGCCATGTGCTCACACTTCCTCCAAGAAATCCTTTTCTGATAAAAGACTGACTGCATAAATCCAGCCGTGCTTCCGTTGAGCATTCCTTGTCTGCATCGCCTCCAATGCCCAAACCCCAGTGTGTGTTCTCAGGACGGGCTGCCAGCGGTTCAGTTTCGTAAGAGAACAAAATGTGGTTGTGCCCAAGGGCACGTCAGTACTTCCCTTTGGTTTTGTACTAATTTCAAAAAGATTTGAAGGCTCTCAAAGGCAATTGAAGTGACTGGGGGAACGAAAGGTCGCCCTTTCCCCGAGGGCATGCTGAGGTTGCTGCGTGACTTTGGGCAGAAGGACCAAGCTGGGAAGTTGGCTGGCACTGAAGGGTGCAGGTGGTGCCGAGGGTAAATCACTGCCAGCAGAGAGAAGAACTAAGTCTCCTTCCTTCAAGTCATCACCCCTTGAAAAGCCTGAGATAGTTTGCCTGTTTCAGGGGTTTGGGATCTGCCTTTGCCCTCAGTGTGGCTTTGGAAGGGCTTTTGCATTTGGTGTCTGTGGGAGTTTAATCCCCAAATTCAGGCAGCGTGCTGGCAGCAGGGCTGCGGGGAAGGGAATGCCTTTGGAGTGGTCGCTGTGGCCCTGATGCACGGGGAGCTGTGGGTTCTGTGGTGTGATGGGACTCCTGCCCTGTGCCAGGGCTCATCTCCCTGCCCCAGCAGAGCATCCCCTAGCACGGGGGTCTCCTTTCCACCCCCCCAGTCCCACAGCAGACATGTTGCTCCATCCCTTCTGCCCACTGGATTTGGTGACAAGGATAACCAGAGCCCAGGGATGAAAGCTGAGCTGGTTTTGTGCATGTAAAAAGCTTTAGGAGTGGCACGGGGGCTGTAAAAGCTCTGCCAGTCTTCCCATCCCATGCCCATGCCCGTGCTGGTCCTGCTGCAGCAGCAATGGTACTCCAAGGCATGAGGAGCCACGGGGAGTAAGAGCTCCCCAAACCATGTCATGGGTGAACTGAGCATGGGAATGTCTCCCTGGAACTTGGGGTTTCCTATTTCCCAACTTCCCTTCTTGCACACGGTGTTCCAGCCCTGCTGGGACGTGTGACAGGCGAGTTTGGGGGGATAGTGGTTTGAGTGGGAACTGTGCTGGAAAGCGGCCGGAGCCTGCAGGGGCTGGTGGCCAGGGCAGAGGAGCGCCTGTGAACCTTTGAGCAGAGCTCCGGAGGGGACGGCACATTCCAGCGAGGCCGGGGGTCTCGGCACGGTTAATGATTGAGCTGCCGCGGCCCTTTGGTTCCTGCCGTTTGGAGAGGCACCTCGGGAACACGCGAACCTTTCCAGGCTGCGGGGCTGGGCGTGGGGATTTAAAGAGACAGCGTCTGTCCCTGCATTTCCAGCAAGAGGATACTTTGCTGGATCCTGGATTTTTGCTGCCTGTTTGCTTTTTGATTCATTGGGCGTGTTACCTGCACGTTCTGCGTGAGGATCTTGGTCAGTGTGGAACCGTGCTGGCCTCACTCTGTCCCATTCCATGCTCATCACCCTCTGCCCGATGCTGCAGGTGTGACCTGATCCCACGGGATGCGGCTCCTAGCGGGTCCCCGTGTGTCCCCTGCCTCTGGGTGCTGACACCCATAGGTGGCCGTGTCCCCAGCCTGCTGCTGTCCCCTGCTGCGTCGGTTAATCATTGACAGCTCCCGTGCCACGTGGGTGCTGGCCCGGCTGTTTGCAGAGCCCTTATCACCACAGGGCACTTGTCACCCCGTGCCAGTTACAGGCAGAGAAAACGTTAACGGCCGGTGCCGGGAACAACTTTAACAGCTCAGGGGACCTTCCCCAGGGGCTCAGCCAGCTCTTATCCCATTGCACTGGAGGCGCATAGTCAAAGCCTGGGGCTTTGACAGTGTCAAAAGCTGCAGTGCTGCAGTGTCAAAGCCTAGGGGTCTGCAGGGGAGACGAGGCTGGTGAGGTGGTCAGGATAAGTCCTGGGACACCTGGCTTCTGGTCTAGTCCTGGGATGAATGTCTGGATTTCCATGGGTGCTGCAGCCAAAGCAGGAGCTGGCAGCTTCTCCCAGGATGTCCCGGTGCTGAACTCGAGCTGTCCTGTGTGCCCCAGCTTGGGTGAGCTGGGAGATTTCCTGCCCTGCAGGTGGAGAGGACAAGAACGCTGGCATTTAAAGAAAAAAGGAAGAAAAAAAGGAAAAGGAGTGAAGAGGACGAGGCTTTGCTGAAGGCTGGGCTGGAGCAGTGGGCCAGGCTGGGGGCAGGGGTGGTTCTGAGGCTGCAGATGGGGGTTTGCTCTGCAGGGTTTGAGAGGGTTGGCTGGCAGCTGGTTCCCTCTGCTGTTCCTGCTGAAACTGGAACTGGCCCTGGGCAGGGGCGGGCAGAGGTGTCACAAGGCTGCGGGACAGTGCCCACAGCGGTGACACAGCGTGCACTTGACCTCATTTCATCAGTGTCCTTGGGCAAGAGCATGATGTCTGGGCAACCAGGGCTGCTCTTCCAGCTCTATGTTTCCAGGCAGAGGGTTGCCCCATGGCCTCTGGACACCTTCCTGGGCAAATCCCAGGATGGCTGTTGCATAGCGAGAGCCACTGGCATGAGCCTTCTGGACACAGACACTCCAGGGGCCATACATGGACAATGGCTGTGTGATTTCTACTGGTATGAAGTCCTGAGAGCTGTGGTGCTGCTTTCTTGGGAGCAGCAAGGACGTAGGAAGCAGTGATTCTCCCCCAGCTGAAAATAATGGACATACATGAAGTGCAAAATCAGGGACAAGGCAGAAATTTCCTCCCTTCTCCAGACAGGTGATCTCCTGCTGAACCCTGAGCCCTGGCTGCTGCTCTGGACAGACATTTGCTTCCCAGCCAAGTGGCAGCTGACCCCACGCTTCCCTTTCCCACGCCTGGCCTCACACCTCCACACAGCTCTTCCAGCACTGCTGCTGCGCCGAGAAATTCCAAACCACAGCAGGCACTGGAGGTGTTTTGCAGCAGCAGCTGAACTGGATCAAACCATGTAGTGCCTCTGAGGCTGAGAGCCCCAAGTGCCTGATTACTGAGGGGATGTTCAGGGGGGTGCTGGGGGGCTGGTGGCACAGGGAGGGCTTTGGCTGTGTCCTTGGCCTTGCTCCTGCTTCGGTGTCCTCTGCTGTACAGAGAGAATGGAATCACCCTCTCTGTGAGTGCATGGGAACACTGCCAGATCCTGGCACTGAGCTTATTTATTGTTTTATTTGTTGTGCTATCCCATGGTGGAGGGCTTGGGGAGAATGAGCTCTCTCCTCTCCACGCGGGGCTGTTGCCTTTGCTCTGTCCTTGACTGACTGTTTGAGGCAGCTGCTTCTCCGTGTCCTGGATTTCCTGCATTTCTTCTCTTTTTGCTTTCTTGTGCCTTGTGTCAGGATGGTGGTGTGAAGGCAGCGTTTGTGCTTCCTAAGCCTCCACGTGTGTCCCTGCTGGGCTGGAGCAGCTGCAGTGCTGGGCTGGCACGGGGCTGGGGGGGCTGCATCGCTGGGTGCCCCATCCCTGCCCCCCACACGAAGCTCAGGAGCTTCACATTTCCATCTGCTGGAGACCCCAGCACACCCCCTGAGGGACCCCTGAGGAGGGGTGACTGACACATCCCACTCAGGGCCCTTGTGGAAAGGGTCTGGGTGGGGAGGGGGGCACAGGTGCAGCCCCCTGCCCCCCTGGCTGCAGTGCAGGACCTCCAGCAATGCCAGCAGCTGTGCAAGTTCCCGTTCTGCCCAATGGCTCTGGGAACGGAGCCAGCGCTTTTGTGAAATCAAGAGTGGGTCCCCAGCTGTGAGCCCCTTTCGAGGGTCCCGTGCTTTCCTTGCCAGACAGAGAGTTTATGTTTGGATTCTGGATTTTTTTCAGGATCTGGCAATGCCACAGGTAGCCTCTGGCAAGAGGCTCCTCTCAGGCCACCAATCCAGAGTCCAGACAGCTTGAGATTGCATTTGCAGCAGGGACTGAAAGGGTTAAAGCTGCTTTGCAATGTGATTTAAAAAAAAAAAAAAGCCATTTCCTTCATGTCCAGAGACAGTTTATTTTCTGGGCATTCTTCGGGACGCAGGGAGGTGCCTTTTCTTTAAGGCATTTCCTGTAAGCAAGTTTATATTTGGCCTGGGGAGGGTGGGGAGAGGAGGTGGGTGCTGGGGAGGGTCCGCGGCCGAGCCGGGTGACCTCAGCTTTTGGCTCCTTGTCCCGAATTGGGGAGGTGGCAGCTGCGGGAGGCGCGGGCCGGGCCGGCTGTCACATCAGGGCGAGGAGCAGGGTCCTGCGGGGTCCCACGTGTGCCCCGGCTGTCACAGGTCCCTGTGCTGCCACTGTGGTGAGGCTGAGTGTCGAGGGTGCTTTCACACCATCCCTTCCATTATCTTTAAGATGGTGAAGATAAGAGCTGCTGAGCCTCATATCCTGTGCTTGGTGTGCCTGTCTTCCCTCCCCCAGGATGGTTTTGATTGCCATTGAGAAGTCAAACAAGCCAAGGTGGTAGTGCACCAGATCATCGACATTCACTGTGCCCCTGGGGTCGGTAGTGCAGATTTAACTCTTTTCCCTGAGGGTGTTTGGTCAGACCTTGATCCTGGGGCAGGGGCTGCAGGCAGACCCTGGTGCCACAGGCTGGGCTCCCCCAGGCAGCGCCAGGGCTCGAGCTGCTCCCCGATGTTCCCCGTGCCAAATTTCTTCTCCCCCATTTTGTTTTCTTTTTATTACCGTGACTTCCTAACATCGGAAGAGGCGAGTTATGAAACTGGAGTTATCCAAACACGTCTTGTTTGAAGATAGCGTTTCATCCAGCAGATGCAGCTTCCTGCCCTGTAAATGGTTCCCATTGTTTTGCCTTGGCTCCTGGCCCCAGCAGCGCTGGGGTGTCGCTCTGCTCTGCCAGCTGGAGGAGTGGTGGTCCCTGGACTGGGAGCACTGGTGCTCTGTAGGCAGCCTCTGGAAGCACCTGGGGGGCTCCCTGGGGCTGCCTCAGGTTGAAGGCAGAGAGCTGGCAGGGTGCTGGCTCGGTTGGCTGCAAACATCACCTGCAAACTGGGGTCGTCGTGTGCTGGGCCAGGCACAGAGGTAGCGCTGGTCTGATGGATGGTGTCTGCATGGCAGGAAGCAGGGAAGAAGGGGTAAATAAAATGAGGTGGTGCTGGTTGGTCTGGTGAGGACAGTTCCCAGCGCAAAAGCACATTTAAAAAAAATTTTTTTTTTTTTTAGTGTTTAAACGCAAAGAGAGAGTTCAGAGATGGTCCTCAGGTGTTGCTGAAGCACTGGGAAGAAATTCTTTCCTGTGAGGATGGTGAGGTCCTGGCACAGGTTGCCCAGAGAAGCTGTGGCTGCCCCATCCCTGGAAGTGTTCAAGGCCAGGTTGGATGAGGTTTGGAGTAACTTGGTCTGGTGGAAGGTGTCCCTGCCTATGGCACCGGGTGGAACTGGATGAGCTGAAAGGTCCCTTCCAACTTAAACCATCCTGTAGTTCCAAGAATCAATGATTCTGTGATCCCTGTGGTGGTGTGGAGCGTGATGTGGGATTGAAGAAGTGGTAACAGTCAGAGTTTGTTGGTGAGCTGCAGTTTCGTGCCTCACGTTCCCCCTGAGCACGTGGCCACTGCCAGCCTGACCTTGGGTGAGTGTCCAGCGGCGGCGGCTCCAGCCGGCTCTGGGCAGCTGCAGGAGCACAGGGAGCTGCAGCGGGAGCAGGCTGGGACCTGGTGAGTTTTGGGTGGATCATCCTTCCCCACCGGCAGAGCCTGCTTTGAGAGGAGCTGGGTGTGCCCAAATCTCTTCCTCCGACTGAGGAAGCCGTGGCGGGGATCACGCTGTCCCTGGAGCTCGGGCATGGCCGCCGAGCTGCAGCCACGCTGTGAGGGTGCCTCTCTTCTCCTGCTCTCCATGGCCTTCCCACCTGCTTCAGCAGCAGGGATTGTTTTTTAATTAATTTTTTGTTTCTGTGAACACTGTTACAGGCCGGGGAGCTGCAGCTGTTAGCTCATTAATGAAGTTCTGCAGAACCGTGGCAGGAAGCAGTGCTGGACCCTTGGCTGAGCTCGTGGTTTGATGCTTTTCCTTCCTGCCCTTCTCAGCAAAGCAAACTCACTTTGCTGTGCTGTGGCTGCCCTCACCTCAGCCTCTGCTCCCTCCCTGCTTTGGGTGTCAATTTTTGCTTTGAGGGTTGGGCTGTGGTACCCCAGGCAGGGTCTTGGGGAAGGAGCCTGAGTCTTGTGTCTGTTTCTTTGGCCACAGTGGTTGGAGAAGGCAGAGATAACATGGTCAGGAGTCTCAATGACTGGTGTTTGATAAGGTTCACTGAGATTTTATCAGTGGTCTCCAAGGACAGAAGAAAACTTTGAGTTAAGAACATCTGTCTTGGCAGAGCCACATCCCCCCTGAGTGCTCAGAGCTGGCTCGGGGTAGAACTCAAACCCTCGGAGATCCCAGTCTCTCCTTACTGCCAGCCCACAGTCATCTTGGCTGTTCTTGGGCTGTTCTCGGGCTGTGCTGGCAGAGCCACTCACCTGCCCAGCTGCCTCACCTGGGATTTAGCTGCTCTCAGGTGGTTCGTGCTGCTCCTTGAGCAGGGACTGAGCCGTGAAGGGCGCCTGGCAGCACGGAGGATGTTGTGTAAGACTGGGTTCCATGGATTATTGAGCATTTGTGTTTCTTGGCCAGCCTCCTCAGCCCATCATGGCACAGAGTGATGCACCAGTGGCTATGTCAGTGCTTTCCCTGTTTTTTCAGCACTGCTCCCCTTCAGCTCATCTCCAGCTCTGCCGAGGTCCTGGGTGGGGATGGACACAGAGGTGTTTTGCAGTGGAAGGGGGAGGAGATGCCACATCCCACCTCTCTCTCTCCAAATGCTCTGGAGACCGAGGAGAGCAAGATCAGCTCCTACAGCCCCGCTTGGTGCTCTCAGCCTGCAGGGACCTTGTGACACTGCACACTCCCGTGGGCAGGTGGCAATGAAACACTCGGTGAGCAGCCGGCGGGAAGAGCAGCGAGTCCTTGTGTGTGGCAGTCACGGGTCAGTGTCACCTGTCACATGCCAGGCAGGGCAGTGGAGCGTGGCTGGCTGTGTGTGCAGAGCTGTGGCTCTGTGAGGCAGTGTTGGGTGAGCAGCCACATGTCCAGACACCGGGACTGGGGATTTTGGGCAAATCAAGGCACGAGCTGTCTTGGATGGGGCTGGGGGCAGCTGCTGCTTGTTCCCAAAGATGCTGAGGTTGCTGAAGTGTGCTGGGGCTTTGGGTGCCTTCTGAAAACTCGCATGTGAGTCAAAAATTAGTCTTAAAACTAGATGGACAAAATTCTAGAAGGGTGTAAGCTGATTTATTGACCACAAACACAACAGCCAGCACTGGGGGAGAGCTTGGCTGAGATAAAGGCTTCCTCAGAAACACCAGTGGGGCAACTGCTGCACACTGCTGGAACTGGAAAGGAACGTTTGCCTGGGGAAAGACAAGCATTTTAGAGTGTTGTTCTGAAGGACACAGCCCCGACTGCTGGGGATGGCTCCCCCCTGTACACAGCTACTGTGGTGGGGGTTTGCCTGGGGAGGTTCCTCCCTGTGTGGTCACAGTGGCTGTTCCAGAATGACTGTTTTGAGGGCAAAATGATCTTAGTATCACCCCTGGGAAGCTCTGGACACAGCCTGGAGCCTGTGCCAGCCCTGGCGTCTGCCACCATCAGGAGGGGATCTGTCACTCAGAGCTGCCCCATCCTCACCATGTCTGGCTGGGAGCACCAGCGAGGGAGGCCCTTGTGCAGTCAGGGCCAGACAAGAAAACCCCAAGTGGGTCTTGCTGTGACAAATCTTTTCCTTACAGAGGGGCTTTCACATGGAAGGGAAGCTGGAACAAACATGCCCGTTCCTGCCAGAGGTGCTGCTCTGCCAGTAACTGGCCCCTGCTTCCTACTGCAAGAGGTTGATGTGTGGAATTGGGGCTTCCTGCTGCCTGCTGACCCCTGGGCTTCTCCTTGGCCTGAGCCTGGGAGCTGTTCCTCTGCTCCTGACCCTGCTGTCAGCAGCCACCACTCTGGCTCCGGAGTGCTCGGCGTCAGAACTTCCCGTGAGCCAGAATAGCTGTGCCAGGGGTGGGAGCTCCTGTGCCTGTAAATCCCTCAGAAGGCTGGGAAGTGCTTGGTTAATTAACCAAACTGAGGAAGAGTTGTTTGAAGCATCTCTGGGCAGGGTTCCACCGCAGCAAAGGTCTTGATTTGGGGCTGTCTTTTAGCCACAGAGCAGCCCAGATCCTGTCGTGCATCCTTGGCTCCTTCCAAATCCATGCCTCTCCTCTGTGTCCTGCAAGGCTTTGTTGCCTTAGCTCCTCAGAAATGCTGGTTTTTACATAAAGGGCCCCATTTTTTGGTCTATGCCTGGGCTCAGGGTGGGCCTGGCTGTGGGAAGGGGCACAGGCAGCCCTGGCTGTGCTGGATTCTCTGGTGGGAGGCAGATGGATGGGACCACGTAAGCTGACTCTGCCATTCCCATGATTTGTCTTCCATTGGGATTCAGCATCTTGACTGTCAGACCAGTGCAAGTGTCTCTAACATTGCTTGAGGCCGGCTTTTGCATCCTGTTTTATAATATTCCCTGACATTCCCCACATTCCTGGCAAGGAGACTCTGTATTTTTTTGAAGTATTCCTTTGTCTCTTTGGAAAACTGTTACATCCTTTAAGACTTCTTCAAGATGCTGTTGTCCTGCTGTCCTGCAACTCCTGTTAGTGCCATAAAGAAGGGGAAGCCTTGAGTTTCAACTCCAGCCCCAACAACATCACCTTCCAGTTTGGAGAACAGGGAACAAAGAAAGAGGTAGACCATGTGCTCCTGTTTGACTCAGTGACCTCCCTAAACGTGCTGTCCCTGCTGTGCTTCCGCCCCTGTCTGCAGGTTTCACTGTCGCTCATGTTCTTGGGATGATACTGGGTTTGTTACCTGAGCTTCCATCGTTGTCACAGCCTGTCAGGACAGCCAGGTCTGATGGGCTGGGATCCTCCTGGGTCTGCAGGGTGTGAGCTGAGTGTGGGTGGGATGTTTTCCAATGTCGTATCCCTGGATAGGGATGAGAGACCTGCAGTGTTTCTCACTGGGAATCAGAAGCAAGGTGAGGTGATGCTCACTGAGCTGCAGAGATCTCACAGCTCATTCTGGGAACGATTTGTGCCAAAGCACTGGTTTGGGAAGTGCAGGCACAGGGAATGAGGTTTTCACTGTGGAGATGAATCCTGTGTCAATCCCAGCTTCTTGCTTGGACCGTGCTGACCCCTCTGCTTTGGGCTGAGAGGTGAGCTGACTCCTGCTGCATGGTGAAGAAGCATTCCCAGGACAGGTGGAGCACACTGGGCTCAGCACAAACCAGAAATTTGTAGGGAATTGGGTGATTTAGTCTGGATATCTCAGATTGCAGGCACTGCTGTTCTTGTCCCTGAACCATCTTTTTGGGCTTTTAGTCCTCTTTGGTATCTCGAGGGACTGGGAAATTTATGACAGCCTAGCCTTGGCTGTCAGTTTTCCCACCCCTTGCACACAGAACCCGCTGGCAGCTCCTGCTGTTTGCCAGCAGCCGGCCGAGAGGAGCCTGAGCTGAGGCTCACGGCCAGTGGTTTGAGTAGCTGATGTCTGATGACGAGAGGGGGTTTTGGGGTGCCCATCCCTCTCCTCCATCCCGGTGTACTGCCGGACAGCCTCGGACTCCCCGCCAGCACCGCTCCCAGCGCCCGGAGCCGGCAGGATGCGGGGCGCTCCGCTCTCAGCCCTTTATTTCTGCGGGTGGCACGGAACGCTGCGGCTCACCTGGCGGGGCCGGGGTGCCGTGCTGGGCAGGACAGCCCCGGCTGCGGCGGGGCCGGGAGCGGGACCGGATGGAGCCACCCCCGCCGTGGCGCTCAGCCCTGCGGGGCCGGGATGTCCTGTTTGCCGGGGACACGTCGGTCGGCTCGGCTCGGCACAGCCCTGCCGGGGAGAACTGCAGCCCTGCCATGGAGTGCCTGTGGGAAGGCCTCTTGCCGCCGGTGGACGGGGCTGGGTGGCCGAGGAGGGCGTGAAGGAGGCTGGGGGTCATGCTGATGGTTTTTCCTGCATTTAATCCACGGGTTCCAATGAACAAAACCGGGATTAACAGCTCCTGCCATGGTGAGTCTGCTCGTGTCCCAGCTCTGTGTTTGGATTGGGAGGCTCCAGGCAGCAAACGCTCTCGGGGGAGGTGGGAAAGGCTGTAAAATGACCTTTTTTCTTGTTAAAGATTTCTTGGAAGCCGCGTTTCCTGTGCAGCAGGGCGGTTTGCTCTGGCTTTTACACAGCGGGGCGAGGGCAGGGTTCACAGATGTCGCTTGTGTTGTTGTTAAGTTGTTGCTTTGTTTTGGTTTTTTTTAAATCTTTTCTCGAAAAGCAGAATTTCCTTCGCCTTTTTGCCCATGAAGTGCTGTGCAGCTACTGCAGGGTGTGTGCAGGGAGCCCTGTGCCCCTGTGCCCGGCTGGGACCGGGGATGCTGCTGAGCGGGGCAGGGATGAGGGGCGATGGCAGTGACGGAGCACGGGCTGGCCTCAGTCACGCCCCGTGGGGCTTCTCCGTCCCCGCTCTGCTCCCCACGGGAGCCGCAGCAGGCAGAGGAGACCTGCAGCCCTGGCAGTATTTGGGTTTGTTTCTGCCAGAGCCAGCCGAGCCGGTGGGAGCGCGGGGAGCGCCCCGTGCCGGCTCCTCCTGATCCAGCTCCTCCTGATCTCCGATTGTTTCCTGAGCCTGAGCCAAAATCCTTTTGTGCCAGCCCGACCCCCCTGCCCTGCCAGGCGGTGAGGGCGGCAGCCGGCATGGCCAGGGCTGCGATGGTGCTGGTGCCAGCCGTGCTCTGGGATGTGGCATCACCTGCTGACACCGATTGCCTGTTTTAAAAGCAGTTTTCAGAAGGAGGAGAGGGGGGATGAGAAAAGAAGGGGGTTTGGAGCTGTGGGGTGGAGGTGGAAATGGCCCCGGAGCTGTGGTGAGAGATGCCCAGCGGTGCTGGTGGGTGTGGAGCAGAGGGAGTCCTGATGGGAGAGACCTGTGAGCTGTGCCAGACCTTCCCCTGTGCACAGAGACCTGAGAAATGTCCCTTGCCTGCATTTTGAAACTCAAGAGTTTGGGTTATGCCTCCATGGGTGGCTGTGCCTGGAGGGTCCCTGCACAAACCGGGGTTCTGAGCCTGCACCTCCCCGGGCTGAGGGGGGCCTTGTGCTTGACTGCCAATCCAGGACTCCTTGGGGTTAAACTCCTGAATTTTGCAGATCTTTCTGGCGTGGGATGAGATTTCAGGAGTTTAGCAAGGAGCACATGCAGGCACCTGTATTTCCCCCAGGCAGCAGGGACCCGCTGACAAACCAAAACTGGGGCTGGTGGGGAAGGAGGCAGGATCTTGTGCTGAGCTGGGAAATACTTGATTTGATTTTGTATTGCAGCCCTTAAAAAAAGGAAGAAGAGAGCCCTAAAGTAACCATTCGTGCCTCTGCTGGGAATTCAATGTCTTTTCCTTCCTGCGAGGGCTTGTGCCCATGCCAGGGCTGTGGCAGTGGCCACTGGCTGGGTGTGACAGCCGTGGTTTGGGCTCCCTGTCCCTGGGGGTGTGTAGGGCTCCCACCAAAGCTGCTGGAGCCTGAGCATTCTCCAGCCAGGAACGGGGTGGGTTTGATTCTGTACAACATGGAAAAAGCTGCAGCAAGACCACAGGGGAATTCTGCTCCATGGGTTCCTCTGGTAACGCACGTGTTTATGCTAAATAAATGCATAAAAGTAGGAGGGAATTCCCTCGTGTATGAAGGCAGTAACTGTTCTTTAGTGCCTGGATTTAGCAGTAGGAACTGGGAGTCCTTGCTCAGCATGGGAAGCAGGAGAGCAGCTGCCGCAGGTCACATCCATGGGAGATGCAAATGCTCCAGTGGGTGTTTGGAGCTGAGAGCTCCCTGCAGAGCCAGAGCTGCTGCTGGTTCTGTTTTTTTTTTAGCAGAACTGTTGGTGTTTTCCTTTGACTCAGCCTTCCTTGGCCTTTGGTGGTGGCTGGTGTTGCGTCTCGTGCAGTACTCCGGGCGTTGACCTCAGTCCGTGCTGGGTTTAGCGCTCTTCCAGGGGGTGAAAACTGGACTTTTGCTGTTGTCCTTGTAAAGAGACGTGAGATGTGATGGCTCCTCGCGGGGAGGTGCAGCCTGGCTGGTAGCTGTGGTGGGTGATGGATGCCGTGCCCGGCGCTGCCGAAGCTCCGGCACCGCTGGCTGCCCTCGGAGCGACGGCGTCCGCTCGTCCGGACAAAGCGCGTGTGAGATCCACGGCGTGGTCAACAGGAAAACAGTGCTGGTTTACAAAGGGTGGACCACAGGATGGGCAAGACAGATGAGTTTTCTTCAGCATCCGAGTAGCTGTTTTCGTCTTGCTCCTTGTGGATGCCTCATACCTCAAAGTGTTCTAGGCCAAGCTGGACGGGGCCTGGAGCAGCCTGGGGTAGTGGAAGGTGTCCCTGCCCATGGCAGAGGGCCAGAATGAGATGATCTCTAAGGTCCCTTCCAAACCAAACTATTCTGGGATTCTCTTCTGGATTTTTTTTTTCCTGGCTTCAGCAAACACCAAAGAGAAGGAAGAAACTTCACCCCAAGCCTAGACCCAACAGAGGTGGCTGTGCTGGCACTGATAGACCTTCTTGGGGTGGTGCACAGGGTGGGCTGGCACCAGAGACTCTCTCTGCTCTGAGCTTGCTTTGCCATTGCCTTTTCAGAGATGGAACCCCAGGTTCCCTTCATGCTGGGCTTCCCCTCAGACATGGGGGGCTGCTGCTGAGTGCTCCCGGCACAGTGGGACGGTCCTGCCCTCTCTGTTGTTCCTCTGGGGTCAGAGCAGCTGCAGAAATGCAGGTGGGGGAGCCAAGGACAGATCAGGGTCCTCACCTTCCTGGCCCTTTGTTTCTGTTCCTCTCTTTTTCCATCCCTCGTTCCCCCCAGACATCTGCTCTGCAGCTGCAGCCCGAGCAGTGGGACGTGTAACCCCCGAGCTGCCGCAGAGCTCCTGCTCCCGAGTGCTCTGGAGCTGCTGGGAGGAGGTGTCCTCTAGGCCAAAGGGGCTGCAGGACTCTGAGGAGCTGCCTGGGGGAGCAGGAATCTGTAATATGCTCTAGGACACTTCCGTAGCCATCACAGCAGTGACTGGGGACGCTGACTTGGTCTCTGCCACCCCACTGTGTCCTGGTGCCAATGTCCATCGGATGGCATGTCCCAGAGCCCTACAATTCTTCCCTCCTGGTGCATCCCGTGACCCTGAGCGTGGCTGTCCCCTGTTCAGCCCTGCCCTGTGGGGTCTGTGAAGATGTTTTGGTGAAGGGACTTGGGTTAGTGGTGTCCTTGGCATTGCTGGACTCGATGATCTGAAATGGCTTTCCCAGCTTAAACCATTCCATGATCCTACGCGTCATTTTTTAGTGGCTAATGTGTCTGCTTCAGTGCTTCCTTCTCATCTTTATTAAAGACAGCACTGTCTGCAGTCCTGGATTTAGGCTGTTCTGAGTGATGTTTGTGGAAGCAGAGGTGTTCTCTGTGCAGGGTGGGTCCAGCTCCTCTCCCAGGTGCCAGCGTGTGAGGGCAGGAGCTGCTTTTGGGAGGACATGTGCTGCAGCATCGCCTCGGTTTCCTGGCGGCTGCATTCCTGCATGTGCAGCACAAAGCTCTGCACCGTGTGGCTGCAAAGGGCTGGTTGAGCTTTTAGAACAGAATAAACCAGACCTGAGGCCGCTGTTGGGCTCATTTGAGGGGACAAAATGAGAGCTACCACGTTCAGCTCATAAGGGTGGTCACACACAGCCCTGGAGCCCAGCTGAGGGATGAGGCAGGGAGTGCTCTGGGGGGCTCTGATGGTGCTGCTGGGGGGCTCCGTGCCCAGCCTGCATGGATTGTGATCCAGATTTGATCCAGACACCCAACAGCTACAGTCTTCCTGTCCCATGGTGGCCAGAGGGGTTCCTGTCCGGGTTGTACCAGCTGGTGCTCACAGACACCATCCAGCAATTCCCATGCAACCTCTAGGATCATTTTTACCCCTGGATGTCCCTCATGTTCGTTTTCCCAGGAGCTGTATGGGACAGGAGCGGGGTGGCAGAGGGCTCTGCTGCCATCCCCCCTGCCAGGTGCCATCCCCTTGTCTCCCCCAAGATGCCCTTGGAGAAGACATTTCAGGGCTGGAGGTGAAGGAGGCATTTGAGCAATTCCTGGTTGATGACATCGCAAGGAGCAGTTCCCAAAGCTTATGAGACCTATTTAGTGTGTGAAGGTTAATTATGGAAACGCACCGTGTCTGGGAGAGCGTCCAAGAGCATTCCTCATTCCTGTCCATGTGCCCTGTCCATGTCTGTGCTGGCAGCTCCCAAATCTCTGCACTTTGCTGAGTGGAGCTGGGAGCTGGAAGCGGGAGGTGCCCGTGGCTGTGTGGAGCTCTGTGTGCCTCCTGCCCCAAGAGCCCAGCTGGGTGGGCAGTGAGTCCCAGCTGTGCCTGGAGGGCACCGTGGGGGCTTCCTCCAAAGCCCACTGGGAAGGTCTGGGCTTGGTCCTTGGCTGCTGTGGGAGTGATGCCCTGTTCAGGAAGGCAGCTCTGATTTCTCCAGGCAGTCAGTCCCCTCTGTCCCTGGTACCTTCAGTGGGAGTAGGATACACCTTTCCTATGAGACACCTGCTTCGGCTCCTCACGTTCTCAAGCAGTGAAGGCACGTCCCCCTGGTTCAGGAGAGGTGTTGGGACTTTCTGTCATTCCTGTAAAAAGCAGGCAAGAAACTTCTGCTCATAGCCGAGAAGGAAAGTCCCTGGGGTAGGCAGTTTCACTTTCAGGCAGGATGGAAAGAAATCACACCAGAAAGAAAGAAAAAAAGAGCAATTTTCTCCCCTTGGTGCTGGGGTTGAAGCTTCCCCCACAGTGCCAGGCAGCTGTTTCCAGCTTTCCATGAGGTAATGTGTGAGCGATTTTGTGGCGGGGTTTTCTCCTCACACACTAATTGGCTGTGTGGGATGTTTTACGGGGATTTGGAACCTTGCTGTGGGAAGCTGAGAGCCTGGCCTGGGGCTTCTTGTGAGTTTTGATTGTTAAAGTGAAAGTGCAGAGCTGGGGTTCTGAGAAATGGCTTTCCTGCCTGTAATTCTGCTGGCCTCCAGTGTTCCAGGTTGTTGGTTTTAGAGCTTTTATGGAATGTCCTGGGCTTTTCCCTGTCCACGCCTGTTCCAGGCCAGGGTTGGGTGGAAGGAGCACCAAAAGCACTTGAGAGAGAGCTATCAGGCTCCAGACACCCCACGGCCAGGAGCCATTCCTGCTGGAGCCACCAGTGGGTTGCCCCAGGGAAATGCCACAGTGCAGTGACTGCAAGAAGGGGATTGGGGAATTTTGTCCTTTTTTTTCTGCTTCAGTGTTGGTTTTCATCCTTTTCTTCTGGAACAGTGGGAGCTTCTCTTCTTTTGTTTTTGATTTCCACCCCTTCCTGGGGTTGCTGGGGCATCAAGATTCCCAGACTGGAGGGGCTGGACCCACTTGGGGCGTTTCTGATGGACCATGGTGGCACGTGGGCTGCAGTCTCTGTCCCTTGCTGGGTGCAAGGGATGGGAGAGCTCCTGTGGATGCCTTTTCCTTGGGAAACACCATCCAGCCTCAACAGCTGCTGGACAAGGGCAGAGGCTTTGCTGGGGGAGGATTCTCTGGTGGCTCATAGGATTGTGCACCATTGGGAGCTTTTTGCACTGAAGGTGTTGCTGCTGTTTCCCCAGTGGGGTTTTCCAGGTGTTTCCTCTGGAACATGACACATAATGGGGTTGCTGGTCTACCTTCCCTGCCTGCAGTCAGGAAGCTGGTGGGATTTATCTCCTTGTTTCTCAGGGATGCATGGACTCTGCCTGTACCCTGCGCCTGCTCCTCCTGCTATGCAGCTGGAGTGGGATGATTTCTGCACCACTTAAACCACGGATCTCAAAGATATTGAGTTACTATAAGCTCTGGAAATTGTTTTCTGACCAGTGGAGGCATGGAGACCCTCTTTGTGCCCTGTTGTGGGTGGGTGTAGTGCTTGATGAGCCTGTATTAGACATCAGAGAATCCTGGCATCTGGAGATGTTGGGAGCCCATCTCTGTGGTTGCTGCCTGGGGTTCAGGCTAAATTGGGTGGAGGGTGGAGGGTCTCCAGGCAGCAACCCCTGGGCTCAGGCTGGATTCCCAGTGGAGGCTGCAGCCAGGGATGTGTGCTGGGCTCAGCCCCCATCACCCTGCCCGACAGTGAGGCTCCTGAGAGGTGGCAGGGAGGGCTGGGAACACGGCTGGAATGGGTGACCCTGTGCCCAGCGTCCGGCCATGCCCCACGGCAGCAGTGTTTGCCTGCCCGGCCTTTCCTGCACTTCCCTGGGAAAGCACGTCCATGGGAAGGGTGGGAAGGGGAGGAAGCTGGCTGCTGGCTCCCTCTGGGACAGGACACTTGGAAACCTTTTCTGTGACAGCACTTCTACAAGAGGAGGGCTCAGCGTGGGCTGGCCAAAGCCCCACTTGCTCTAGGGGCCTTCTCCCTGTTTGAGGGGCTCTGGGGGGATGCAGGACTTGCCATGGCAGGCAGAGCCTGGGACCTGGCTCCCAGAGAGGAGAGGAGAGGTGCAGGTTCTGGGCCCTGGCCCCCTGCCAGCCCGTGCGTGGGGGAGGCGGCGGAGGGAAGGAAATGTCGTGCTCTGACTCTGCATTTCCAGCACGGTGATGGGAGGCTGAGCCCAGCCCTGCACAGAGCATCCTGCTGCAGCCCTGGGCCCTGGCTGCTCCCGGCCTGGCGGGGTGGCCGTGGCCACGCCGGGGGTCACCAGGCTCCAGCGTGGCCCGAGTTGGTGCCCGACCATGCTCTGGTACCAGCTGAGCCCCGCTGCGGGCAGGGGCAAGCTCAGCCACGGCCCTGCTCCTGCTGCCCTCCGCCAGACCCATCCCTGGGGCAGGATCCACAGCACAGGTGGGACATTGGTGGTTTTGCTCATGGCTGGGGGCACTCGGAGCTGCAGTCGCTGGCTGGGATTGGCCCCATGGAATTTCCATCGGGAGCGAAGGGGCAGCGGAGCGGGAGCTGGCAGGTCTGTTGGCAGGGGCTGTGGGAAATGCCTGTCCCTAGGTCCTGCCCACCCCAGCAGGGTGGGAGGGATCTGCTTCCAGAGCTGGCATGGCCAGAGGGCATTCCCAGGGACCTCTAGGCTTGGTGCCCTCCTGCTGGACAGATGCAGCCGTGGGGTGCCCTCCCCACGGGGTGTTGGGTTCTGTGGGAGGGATGTGGTGCTCCACATGGACCAGCTGACCCAAGGTAGCTCTAGAGTCGAGTTCTCCACTGGGATTGCTGGGTCTGAGCCCTGTTGGGGGCAGGAGGGGTCAGCCCTGGGTTTTGGCAGGACTCATGGCACAGTTAATGACAGCTGTGCGGTTTGGACCCAGATCCAGATGCTGATTCCAAAACTTCTTCCCAAAACTTGCCAATTATTTGTGTCCAGGGCTTTGGCTTAGTTCTATCCTGAATTGAGCTGCTTATTTGGAGCATTTTTTTTCACTTCTGTAAGTTTGGAATTGGGAGTGCAAACTGTAGCCAGAGCTCTGGCCTGAGGCAGTGGGCGGTGAGGATGGAATCAGGGTATTCCAGTGCTGGGTGGGTCTGGCCTCAGCCCACTCTGTGCTGGGTGGTGCCTCCAGGAGGGACAGACCAGACCCTGAGGCTGCCAAGGCATTTTCTACCCTAGAGGTCAAATGTTGTCACCCTCAGCAGCAGAAATGTCATCAGGCCGATGGGTGCTGACACTTGGCAATGAATTACTGTGGCTGCGGGAGCTCTGGGCTGTTTTCCCTCAATTTCTCTAAACTGGAGGAATTTCCCAGGAAATACTGCTGGCTGCTGAGTGGGCTCATCTGGGCGATGGCTGATCCTTGTGTGAGGGGTGGGCACCAGCTGGGCGAGGGGTGAAGAACCCCACCAGGGATTTGGTGCCCACAGGGACGAACACCAGCTTGAAAGAAGAGGTGGGGAGGGCTGGGTGGTGGGAAGGAGGTGGGGAGGAAGGGCTCCTTTGGCAGCCTTTGCTCGGGGATGTTTGCAGAAGTGATCATCCCCGAGCTTTGAACTCGTGATTACAAAGAAAGATCTTCCTCTCCTGGCTGGCCAAGAACTGTGTTTGGTTTGGCGGGTTCAGAAACAAAACGTTTCGTCAGAAGGTTAAAACTGCATCCTGTGGCCCTGTCGTTCAGGTGGCATCACTGTCACCTCCTCCTCTTTGCCTGGTACTGGTAGAGAGCTGCAGCTGAGCTGTGTGCGCCCAGGACCCTGGCTCTGCAGCCGTGCCTCTCCTCTGCTCTGTGCACATGGAACGTGGGCTTGGTGTCAGGGCTCTGGGAGGAGTGGGCTGCATTCTCAGGGCATTGCTGCTGCTGGCAGGATGCTCAGGCTGGTTCTTTGCTTTCTTACAGAAATCGAAGCCAAGAAAGCGTGTGACTGGCTCCGGGCAGCGGGATTCCCCCAGTATGCCCAGCTGTATGAAGGTGAGAGCTGCCTCCTGCCACTGACCCTGCCCTGTACCTGCTCAGAGCCTGTATCTCATCCAGATTCCAAGGGGGGCTGCAGGGACAGTGCCCACAGCTCCAGGGAGAGGAGGGGACAGAGGGGATTGTTCGCTGATTATATGATTGTTTGTTACACTTTGAGCCCTTGGCCACGGCCTGGAGAACCAGCCAGTTAACTTCCCTGCATTCCTGAACTTTTCCCCTTCAGGCAGGGCTCTGAGGAATCCCGGGGCGGCTGCTTTGGCCAAGGGCAGCCAGGCTTTGGAGAGCCATCAGCTCTGAAGAGGTTCAGGGAGTGTTTGCCGTGGGTGGGAGCATAGGGGCAGCCAGCGTAGGTAACGTGGAGAGCGAGCATGTTCTCCCTCCTTCTGTCCCTCCCCACTCCCACTGCCCTGCTCCAGCCTGTCCTTCCTGAGTGCTCAGCGAGCCCTGCGCGGAGCAGGCCATGTCCCTGTGCCTCCGTGGGCGTGGGGCACGGGCATTCCCTGGCTGGCATTCCTACTCCCAGCTCCTGTGCCAGGCGCCCAGGGTGGTGGCAGGGTGGCTGTGGTGGTGGCTCTTGCCTCAGGCTCAGCCGTGTTGACCTGGGAGCCGCGGTGGGCTCCGGGTCCCGGCTGGTGCGAGGAGCGGCGGCCGCAGCCGGGCCTGGCTGGACAATGGCGGGAAGCGGCGCTCTGGCGGCCACAGCCATGGCCATTGTTTGCCCGGGCTCTTCCCCCACCCCCCGCAGCACCAGCTCCCCCGTGATGGCTTTCTGAGCAGCCTTTTGCTGCCAGTGCCTATTTTGGGGGGCAGGCCCCACGTGCAAGGACAGGCCGGGTTCCTGCTGGGACACCCAGCCCCAGGTGCTGGCCCCAGACGGTGCTCACAGCTGGGCAGCGAGGAGCGGTGCTGGTGCTGGAGTCTATGAATGAACCAGCCCTTCTGCAGCCTCTGTCCACAGAACTTCCACATCCTCCAAGTGTTTCCCTCTGTTTCCCTTCCCGTGGTGATCACACTCCATGGCTTCACGAGCAGATGGATTGAGACCCTTGGGGGTAAAGGTCCAGGTCCCACATGCACGATGCCAGCAGAGCTGTCTCTGAATGCACAGGGATGAGCAGGGAACTGAATGGAGGCCCTTGGGCAACTTTCCACCCTCACCTAGTTATCTGGGAAGAGCCATGCCTGGGAACCCTGGGCATGCACCACCTCCAGGTCATCTCCAGCCACTTGGGTTTCTCCTCCTCTTCCCATGCCCACTGCTGCCCTATGTCCTCGATGGCTTGGGATCTGCCACTGATGTCACTTCCCTCCCCAGAGTCATCATTCCCTCTTGACATCAGTGCTGTGAAGAAGGACCACAGCTTCCTGGACCAGGATTCCCTCAAATCCCTGTGCAGGTAACGCTCCCTTGTCCCCCTGCACATGGAATCAGCATGGGATGTGCCACAGACAAGGGCAGCGGCCCAGGCTGATGGGGTGGTGGGCTCAGGGGGGTGCCTGATGGGGTGGTGGGCTTAGTAGGGTGCCTGCCTTGCACCTTCCTGGGCTCAGAGCCTGCTCCAGCACTGTCACTCCCTTTGCAGTGAGAACTCACTTGTTCAGATCAGGGAACACTGCTGGTGTTGGGTGGTTTAAGGAAACATCAGGTTTTTATGCTCCATGTGATGCTGCTTGTCCCAGTACCAGGCAATGCAGCCTAGCCACGTGTTTCCACCTGAGCACAGCGCTGCTGCAGCTGCAGGTTTGGGAGCTGCCAGGAGTGGTGTGCAGGGTGCAGCGTGTGGGGGACTCAGAGCAAGCCAGAGCTGGCGCCCAAGGTGGGCACTGACAGTCTGGTCAGTCTGGATGGGCCATGTGTCACTCGGTGCTGTGAGTGACTCAGCCCTGCCTTGGCTCTTGGGATACATCATCACACCCATGTCCTGTGCTGGCTCCGTGCTGTCCCTCCCACCCAGAGCCGAGAAGAGGCGGGAACAGGGTCTGTTTCCTATTTGTTTCCCAGCAGAGAGGCTGCTGTTCTGGGCAGGAGGTGATCTCTGTGCCATTTCCTGGGTGCAGTGATGCAGGAGCTGATGGGAGGTCTCTGCCTGTCCCTCCCTCTCTGAGCTTTCTGGTCCTTTAGTCATTGCCTGTCTGGGGCACAGGAGCTTCTGAGGTGATTTTACTGTAATAGCCTGGAGCAGACCACCCCTGCCCACTTGCAGAACTGGTGGCCCCAGCAGCTAGCATGGGCATGGCCTGGCTTGGGCTACCATCTGCTGGCATTGTCCCCTTGTTAGTTGGGTGTCCCTCTAAGCACGGAGCCACAGCAGCAGATGACAGGTGACAGGCACAGCCAAGGTTCTAAGGCAGGAAAATTAAAAGAAGCCAAAGCCATCCCTGTGACTGCAGCAGGGCTGGGACAGGGCCTGGGACCAGGGTAAAGCCACTCTGTTTCTTGCAGGAGGCTGATGACCCTGAACACTTGTGCCTCCATGAAGCTGGATGTTCACTTTCAGCGCAAACAGGTAAGTCCTGGATGCTCGAGGCAGGTGAGGGGCTGAGGGGTGCAGGGGATCATGTGCTTGATGGTGGGGCAGTGTCCTGGTGGGCTCTGGGACTGCCCTGGGCACAGAGTGGCTCCTGGAGGCATCCACTGCCCAAGGGGTCCCAAGCTGGTTTAAGGGGGTGGCATGCTGCTCTCCTCCCCACCTGGGGCCATGCTGGTGGCTGTGCCCCTCTGAGGTGGGGGGATGTGCTGACCCTCCTCAGCTCCAGCTGGCTGATCATCCCCTGTTCTCAACCACCCACAGAATGAGGACTCTGAGGAGGAAGAACAGTGTGCCATCAGCACCCGGTGGGCCTTCCAGAGGGACAGCAAAAGGTGGTCACGGGTGGGGTCCGCCGATGTCCTGTCCCAGGGCTCGGAGGCCCTGAGCTGCACCATGTGCCCGGTGTCCAGCCACGAGAGCGTCCTCACGGACCTCAGCACCAACCCCGAGGCCACGTCCCTGCACAGCACGGGCAGCGTGGGCAGCGTGGGTGGCACGGGCGGCACGCTGGGCACTGCGGCCATGCCATCCGAGCCCCCGTCCCCGCGCCGTCTCCCTGCCAACGCCTCCAGCTGCAGCCCGAGCGAGGGTTCTGCACCGGAGCAGCCCTCGGGCCAGGGCGAGGGCTCCAAGGAGAAGCTGAAGAAGCGACGGTCTCGCAGCTTCCTGAAGCGGATCGAGTCCCTGAGGAGGAAGGACAAGGAGAAACCCAGCCCCGACAGGAGGGTGGCTCCGCACAGCAGCGCCACTCTCCCGCCAGGATGGGGCTCTCTGAACAGTAATGGGGACCTTGCAGCCACCAGGACCAACTCCTCTAAAAGAGGGGTACCTGCCTCTTTCCACGGCAAAAAACACTTCTTCTCGGTGTCATACAGGACTAACCGCCTGCTCGGCCCCGGGGGTACCAAGGGGAGCTCTGACCCCAAACGCAGCGGAGTCTATCTGCAGGATTACGACACAGCCGCTGCCGCCGGCGGGGCCTGGGCTGCTGCCGAGTGCCAGCGCCGCGCTCGCCACGGCGATTGCCTGGTCTATATCCCCTGTGACCACAAGCCCGGCACCTTCCCCAAATCCCTCTCCATCGAGAGCTTGTGTCCCCTGGCCGGCAGCTCCCTGACCCACTGGAACGCAGGGAGCGCGGCCGTGGGGCTGGGCGGGGGCGGCAGCAGCAGCAGCGTGGAGGGCTCGTCCTCCCCGAGGGGCTTTGCCCGCCGGGGCTCCTGCAGCTCCCTGGGCAGCCGCGTCAGCGTCTACGACAACGTGCCGGAGTTCGGCAGCAGCGAGGATTTCTGCAAGGACGGGGAGGTCACCTACGAGAACCTCGACGACATCCTGCAGCACGTGTGGGGGCTGCAGCAGAAGGTGGAGCTCTGGTGTAAAGCCGTCTCGCCTGGCCTGGATGGGGAGGAAGGGGGCGAGGAAGAGGAGGATGAGGAAGAGTCGGACTCAGGAGGGGAACCCTCCAACCTGCATTTCGAAGAACAGTCCATGTCGGATGTTGGCACTTCTGCCAGTGACTTTGACAGCACTGGGAACTCCCTAAACGAGGCTGAAGAGATCGAGACACGGGAGCGCCGGGATTCGGGGGTGGGAGCATCACTCACAAGACCCTGCAGGTATCACAGAATCCCGAGGTGGTTTGGGTGGGAAGGGAACCATAGAGACCATCTCGTTCCACCCCTCCTGCTACAGACAGGGACACTTTTTTCCACTAGACCATACTGCTCCAAGCCCCGTCCAGCCTGGCCGTGAACACTCCCAGGGACGGGGCTGCTGCAGCAGGGAGGGGTGCACAGCGCATGGGTCTGGGGAGCAGCTCCCGGTCCCGTCGTCGAGGGGCTGGATGATCGTCTCTTCCCGGGAGGCAGAAGCGGGCGGAGGGAGGGGAGTGATGCTGGAGCCGCACGCTGCGGGCCGGGGAGCGCAGCGCGGGGCGCTGGTGCGCTCTGGTGGCCGCAGGACACCGCTGCCACGGCTGCCAGCACATCAGCACTGCCACCACTGCCGGCCCTGTCTGCCTGCACAGACCCGTGATTAAAAGCTTCTTCGTTAGCTAATAACAAGTGTAAACGCAGGGGCATGTGCCTCCCCTGTGCCAGTATTCCCTGGAGGTTCCTCCTGGAGAGCTGGGGAGTTCTGTGGCTTTCCTCACCCAGTTTGGCTGGTGCTGGAGGGTGATGTGGTAGTAACCATGAAGGAGTGGAGAACAGTGGGCGTTTCCTTAGCTGGGAATGTCCTGTGTGTCCCCAGAAAGCTGCGTTGGCACAGCTTCCAGAACTCGCACCGGCCCAGCCTGAACTCGGCCTCGCTGGAGATCAACCGCCAGTCGTCAGCGCAGCTGAACCTGCTCCAGAAGTGCTCCCTGCTCCGCCTCACAGCCATCATGGAGAAGTACTCCGTGCCCCACAAGCAGGCCTGGACCTGGTGAGCTGGGGCGAGGGGGACCAGGATGGGGCTCACAACAACTCAGACTGTGCCCCCAGCCTGGGGCAGCTTTAGGGTGTGGAGGGGGAAAAGCTAAATCAAGGGCTGTCTGCTCTGGCAAGTGTGAGCCAGAGCTGAACCCCAGGCTCCTGGCATCATCCTGGCTTCCAGGAGGGCTCCTGGCATCATCTGCCACTTTGGAGGCTACAGGTATTTGCAGGGCATTAAAAGTGCTGCAGTGACATAAGAGAGTGGCACAGTGGTTTCTTTTCATAGCCAAGTATCAAAATATTTTAGCTTAATAAAAGGTGCTTCCATTCCTGCTGGGAAGCTGCCTTGCTTGTGTTCCAAATACTGCAGAAATGTGTGTGTGTGTGAGTGTGTGTGTGTTCCCAGGGTCCTACTCTCTCTGTGAGGGGCTGCTGAGGCCACTGATCATAGGCACTGATGTCTCTCTGTCCCACTCTGCAGGACTGTCCCCAAGTTCATGAAGCGGAGTAAAGTCCCTGACTACAGGGACAAGATGGTTTTTGGGGTGCCGCCCATCATCAACGTGCAGCGGACGGGGCAGCCCCTGCCCCAGAGCATCCAGCAGGCCATGCGCTACTTGCGCAGCCAGTGCCTGGACCAGGTGAGGCCACGGCTGCTGGGCAGCAGCGCTGGCATTTGGGGAAAAAAAAAAGCTTTAGGGGTCCTGTTGTTCACCTCTTGTGGTGTGTGCTGAAGTGGGAGGGTGGGATTGTCTGTGGGAGCCCAGCAGCTTCCCCTTGGCCATCCCTCAGTCAGTGTCTCCTCTGGGTTCAGGGACGATCCTGCTGGGGAGGGAGGGAGGGAGTGTCTGCCTGTCCCACGGTGCCCAGCCAGGCCGGTGCCCGCTCACCCCCTGCTCTGCCCCGTTCTAGGTTGGCATTTTCCGCAAGTCCGGGGTGAAGTCCCGGATCCAGGCGCTCCGGCACATGAACGAGACCAGCCCCGACAACGTCAACTACTCGGGGCAGTCGGCGTACGACGTGGCCGACCTGCTGAAGCAATACTTCCGTGACCTGCCCGAGCCCATCTTCACCAGCAAGCTGACCGACACCTTCCTGCAGATCTACCAGTGTAAGGGCTGGCCTGGGGCACCTCCAGCTCTCTGGGGAGGAGGGGTCCCTCTGTTTGGATGGAGGGGGTGGGTGGTGGCCGTGGGGACGCCCCGCTGACGCTGCCCTGTGGCCGCAGTTGTGTCCAAGGAGCAGCGGCTGCAGGCGGTGCAGGCTGCCATCATCCTCATGCCGGACGAGAACAGGGAGGTGCTGCAGACCCTGCTCTACTTCCTGAGCGACATCGCCTCGGCTGAGGAGAATCAGATGACGGCTGGCAACCTGGCTGTGTGCCTGGCCCCCTCCATCTTCCACCTCAACGTGTCCAAGAAGGAAAGCACATCGCCCAGGTAAGGGCTGGCTGAGCTCCGGCTCCCCAGTGCCCCTTTGCTGTGGGAGGGGGCCAGCAGGGAATGGTGAGACTTGGGGGGCTGTTGGCTCTGGTCTGTGACACCAATGAGAGCCATGGGGGTCTAGAGGTGCCCCCCGGTGCCAGCACTACCTGATCCCCCACAGGGCCATACACAAGAAGGGCACCATGGGGAAGCCGGACCAGAAGGACCTCAATGAGAACATGGCGGCGACGCAGGGGCTCTCCCACATGATCACCGACTGCAAGAAGCTCTTCCAGGTGGGTGGCAATGGTGTCCCAGCCCAGCGCTGCTCAGGGGAGGTGTGACCTTGCCGGCAGGTGCTGGTCCTGGGGCGAGCTGAGGGCACCCTTCCCTCAGTGGGACACCAGCCATTCACCCTGGAGCCAAGCCCAGCCATGTCCTGGGGCAGGAGGTGGTACAGGCTGTATGCCCACCCTCCCCACTCCCTGGGGAACGAGTTATGGTTCTCTTTCTGTCCAGGACCACTCACAAAGTCCCCACAGGATCTCTCTGCCTCGCTGAACATCTGTGTGCTTTTGGTTTGCAGGTCTCCCATGACATCTTGCTGCAGCTGAGCAGCTCCTATATGGCTGCAGACGCTTATCCACACCCCCTGGCTGACTTGGTGTGCCAGGGGGAGAGCAAGGATTTACACTCCTACTTTGAGCAGAGTGTCCAGAACCTGCTCAAAGAGTCATCAGAGAAATTCAAGGGGTGGCTTAGCACGCCAGGTCCCCTGAACACAGAGCTGTCCTGCAAAAAGGTAAATGCCACTGTGTGGAGGGGCATGAGAACGTGCAGGGAAATGTGTGTGGGGAGACCTCTCCAGCAGCCAGAGCAGGTCCCACACCATCCCTCACTAGCCAGCAGATAGGACTGTGCTGCTCTGTGGCAGTGGGAGCCATCAGTGAAGATGCTCAGGGGCTAGCACCGGGGGCCCTGCGGGCCAGTCTGTGTGACCCTCACCTCATCCCCTCAGGTTGGGGACGGGCACCCTCTGCGCCTGTGGAAGGTCTCCACGGACGTTGAGGCCCCTCCCGCCACGGTGCTGCACCGGGTGCTGCGGGAGCGTCACCTGTGGGACGAGGACCTGCTGCAGAGCAGGGTGGTGGAGGCGCTGGACAAGGACATGGAGGTGTACCACTACGTGACGGACAGCATGGCCCCACACCCGCGCAGGGACTGCATGGTGCTCCGGTGAGGGACCCGCGGGGGGTTTGGGCTCCCTTTGGTGCATCCCCTCCGCTCCTTGCCGGGCTGTGTGGGGTCCCGCGCTGTCCGGCCCCGCTGTCAGGGCACGCGGTGACTCCTGCTCCGTGCCAGGCGCTGGCGCACGGACCTGCCGCGGGGAGCCTGCCTGCTCAGCTCCCTCTCGGTGGAGCACGACAAGGTGCCGGTGGAGGGAGGTGTCAAGGCCATCGTGCTGACGTCCCAGTACCTCATCGAGCCCAGCGCCGTGGGCCGCTCCCGGGTGACCCACATCTGCAGGGCTGACCTCAGGTACCGGCAGCCTCCGGGGAGGGGATGGGGCGGCACCTCAGGATGTGCTGCAGGGTGTCCATTGCCACGGTCTCTCCTGCCCGCTCACCCCCTCCTGCCTCTTCTCTTCTCCAGGGGCCGGTCTCCCGAGTGGTATAACAGGGTCTTTGGCCACCTCTGTGCCATGGAGCTGGCGAGGATCCGAGACTCCTTCCCAGCCCTGAGTCCTAACGGCCCCGAGACGAAGATTTGAGGCACCAGGAAGAGGCTCTGTCCTTTCAGACGTGGACTTGCCAGTGGATCCGGGCTGGGGCTCTCAGCAGGAAGCACGCTGTGGTGCAGTGCCCGTGGAGGGGGAGACAGAGGCACATATTTATAAACATCCTTTCACCCCAGGCTGGCCAGTCCCGTCCCATGGCCCGGGTGCTGTGGGGCAGGGTGGCCACAGAGGGGAAGCCGTGGTGTCCTACAGGAGAGGTGGGGGAGCAGAGGCGAAGAGTGGCCAAGGGGTGACCCCTGAATGCAGCCTGTGGCAGGAGCTGGGGCCCCCCACACAAGGCAGGAGCAACAGGAGGGGTGAAGGAGTGTGGAGTGAGGCAGGGGAGCGAGCGGGAAAAGGGGGCCGTGTCCGCAGGTCGCAGTGGGGGTTGGGAAGTGGAGGCTGGGCAGCGAGGGGGGGATTGTGTGTGTGGTGTCACCCGGTGGGGACAGCCAGGGAGTCACTGTGGGGTACTGGAAGAGGCTGCTGTTCTGGGAGGAGGGGGCTGCCTATAGATAGGTACAGCTCAAGTGCCAGCCCCTGTCGAGGGCCAGATGGAGCCTGTTGCAGCATTGGTGCTGAATTCGTGGAAGAAGCAGCTCTGTATTCCCATGCCTTGCTCTCCCTTGGCTAAAAGCCCTCTCTCTGCACTGGGTGTCACCAAGAGGAGGGGTGGATGGACCATGTTCCAAGCCAAGGCCCTCCCTCAACCAGCCAATATGTTATTTGCGTGGGGCAGGACATTGCTGGAGCCCCAGAGCAGCTGTGCTTGAGTGGGAAGGGGCAATGCCTGGAAAGAGGTGGGGAGAGACTCCCCAGACCAGCTCCCTCTTTGTGCTGCCCTCCGTGTTGAGGGCTGTACCTGGAGAGGGAGGAGGGCTGGCAGGAGGGGCAGTTTTTTGGGATTCACCCCTCTTTGGGCAGCTGCACGTGGCCCATGCCCACCTACTGCCTGCAGAGACATCCATTCCCCTTTCCACCCCTTCCTTCCCTTCATGAAGGAACTATCAGCACCCAGGAGATGACCTGGTTTCTCCATTCAGGCAGGGACCCAAATTCCCAGACGTTGTTCCAACTGGAAGGCAACACGACCCATTAGCTGGGGACCCCCACTGTCAGTTTGGCCATAACTGTCTGTCTGTCTTTTGGTAAAAAGAAAAGCACAAATCAGCCTCTAGTCTGTGTTTTTATATATATGTATTTTATATATATATATATAAAAAATATAACTAACATGTGGGGGAGTGAATTTTCTCCTGATATTTTTTTAAAGTGTTTCTTTTTTTTTTCTATCTATAAATACTTGTACAGGTGGAGTATTAATATATAACTCTGGTGGCAGAGCTCAGCCCCAGGTGATGCTCACTTAGAGCTGGGTATTTTGTATTTAAGGGACTTTTGTTTTGTATCATATGAAACTGCTGGAGTTGTTTGACTTGGATCGGGGCTGCTCTTCCCATCCGTGCAATTAATAAAGTACTAACAAGATCTGCTGGCTGATGAGGAAACCTGTGCTCAGGGCTTCTCCAGCATGGAGCAGCCCAGTGCTGAGCAGTGTGTGGCCTTGGGGCAGCCCCTGCACGGGTGAAGAGACTCAAACCCAGCATTTTCCACGTCCAGCTGTACTCCAGGGCCTTGGGTTCTCCTGGCATTGCCACCTGCACCAGGGAGAGCACCTTGAGGAGGAAGATGAGCATCCAGCACCAGTGATGCTGATGAAGAAGAACCACATGGTGCTGTTGAATTCCCTGGAGCAGACACCTCTCGCTGCTGCTTTGGAAATAGTGATGGGAATGGGTTGGAACATGCTGGAGTAGATGAAGATGATGGTGGTGAAGGCTGCAAGATTAAAGCCTGGAGAGGAAGTAATCCCTCTCTGAGCTTGGCTAAAGTATGAGATTGGCAGCAGCAGGAGTGCTCTGGGTGTTGGCACTAAGGGGCAGAGACATTGGGGCAGCCCTGGCTCATCCCAGATCCACCCATGGCTGGGGCTCCAACACTGGGATGGAGAGAGGGTACCCTCCCCATCCTGGGATGGAGGCCAAGCTGGCATCTCATCTTCCAGGGCCCCAGCAGGATGGCATCACTCCACAGACCCACCCAGGTATCCCACTGCTGGAGGGGTGCGAGCTCTCAGGGACCCCCACTCCCACAGGGAACCCTGTCCTGCCTCACATTGTCCCTTATCCCCGGGTCCCCAGTCCCCAGCAGATTGAATGAAGAGGTTCCCCACCCCTCTACACGATGCTGGGTGCTGGTTGCAGACACTAAATAACACCCCAAAGCCTCTGCAAAGGTGGCTGGAGCCATCCTAGGGCTTTTGGGCTCACCCCAGCCACGCTCCCAAATCTGCCTCTGCTCAGTGCTGTCAGCTGATCAGTCCAAGAGTGTTCTCCTCCAGCCCCTGCTTTGCAGACACTAACATTTAAAATCAATTCCTTACTGAAATCCTCCAAGTTTCATTAACAGAGATTTATGTTTTTTTCCCTGCACATTGTTACAGATTAATCTTTTAAAACCTTATAAAAGCCAGTGCGTACAACTTAGCAAACCCCTGCATTGGGAAATGATTGCAGAGCAGCAATGCCAGGCTCAGTTTGCCTTAATTAGGGATAAAAGGAGAGAAAAATCATTCCTTGTTAGCCAGTCAGGTAGAAGCTGTACTGTATTTAGAGTGCAAACAGCCCAATTACAGGGAGGAACATGCACAGTTGTCTTTCATTACAGGTACTTGAAAATGTGCATCTGGGGAAAATTAATGATGATTCTCTCCTTCTAAAGAGAAGCTGCAGCCATCCCAGCTGGCTGTGTGGGCAATCCCCTGCACAGGAGTGATGCTTGTCCAGCCTGACCATTTGCCCATCCCTGGGATCCTTGGGCTGTTATCTCAGCCCTGGCAGAAGGATCTTTAAAGCTGTTGCTCAACCACAGCTCTAAATGCACAGGCAGCACCCTGCTGGTGGAGTCTGCCTGCCCTCCCCCACCTACACAACACCTCCCTTCCCCCCTCCCACCTGCCCAGGGTGCACCTTCACAAACACACCCCACTGTGTACCACACCTGTGCCAGGACGGAGCCCCTGGGCTCTGCAACTTCTGTCTTCATGGGCAAAATGTTCCCCTTGCCCTAAACCAGCCCCAGCCAGGAGAGACCCTCTTGTCCCAGAGGATTTAAGCAGTATCTTCATGCTGGGGGGCTTCCAGTGGGCTGGAATAACTTTCTCAGGGGATAGGAGCGAACTGGTTTCTCTCCCTGCACTCCGATCGGGCTTTTAATCCCAGGCAGTAGCTCAGCAGCACAGCCACTCACTCCCACCACCCCTCATGTGGGGATGAGAATGGGAAAGAGAAGGGAAACTTTGTGGGTTGAGATAAGAACAGCTTAGCAATTAATACAAAAAATTATTATAATGCTAATGAAGAGAGAGAAATAAAACCCAGGAGAAACAAGTGATGCCCAGTACAATCACCCACCCCCTGCTGTCACAGCATCTTTACACTCTGGTTGTATTTCTCAGCATGAGCTTTGTTAGTGCTCCAAGAATTTCCCTCCCTTTGGCAGCAGTCCTTGTCCAGCTCCTGGGATTGCATCTCCTCCCAAGCCTGGGATGATGTAGGGCTGTTGGACACCTCCCCACACGGGTTCAGCCTCTGGGCCATGCAGGCCAGCAAATGTTACACTACAGACCCTGGGCTGGGGGAGGGCTTGTGCAACCTCATGGCATAGATTTCTATCCTGGGATTTCAAAGGTGTGACCTGCAGGCAGAGCTCTGCAGTCATGTCCCAGGCAGCCTCTGCTCCAGCATGGCTGTGCAGGCCCCTCTCCACCAGAATAATGTGTTTGAGCAAACCAAGCCAGCTTTTCCTTTTGCTTTGTTTGCCACTGGGATGATCCCTCAGTTCTCACTCAGGCCTGGCTTCCCTGGAGCTCTTTCTCCCTCTCTCTGGATGAAGACCATGCCACCTGCCCAGCCTGGCAGTCACACAAACAGGCACTCTGATTTCAGCATCCCTATGGAACAGACATTGTCTGGTCATGGATAAGATGAGAATTCAGGCATCCTCACTGCCTGACTCCACTGACAGAGATTTGGGACAAAACCATTCATTTTTACATAAAAGAAAGGGCTGTGAACCCCTGCAGTGCTCCTGGCCCTGCCAGCACTGCACTGGCACCTTGGCAGACACGGCTCCTCCTGGGATCACACACCCAGCTTGGAGAAGGGCCTGCCATGTGTCCTGTGGGAGGGTGAGTGGTCCCAGCAGGAATCCTGAGGGATCAGGCCACTTCAGAACGCAGATTATCCATCTGCAGTGCCCAGCCTGAGGCACCTCATTGGGCTCTGCATTCCTTTTCTGTCCTCAGATGCAGGAGAAGATCCTTCAGGCAGAAAGGAGATGGAAGTGAGCAAATGGGAAATAACACTGCTTTAACTGGGACTTTGAAAGTTAAAAAAGGAACACAGGCAGAGTCATGCTGGAAACAGATTGCACAAATCTGACCAGATCCTGCAGGTAAGTGAAGTCAGACAATCCTTGTGGCAAGGGGGAGGACCCCAGTGCTGAAAGAAGCAGGAGATCAAAGAGGCAGGGATGGTTCAGTGGCACAGCTCCAAAACAGGATGGAAGAAAAATTGGGCAAGGTGCTCAGAGGGTGCTGCAGCTCTCCTTTTAGTGACAGTACTGTTAGTTCCCACTAACTGAGGTGGATTTCCATATTCCTCCCTCTTGGTTTATTCCTGCAAAGTGGAAGCTACTGTAACAGGTTTTCAACTGGAGTGATGACACCCTGCAGATCCCTCTCTGTGGTTGCAGAGGTCAGGAGGTGATCCCATCCTCCCCCAGCTGGTCCATCCTCAGTGCAGGAGCTGGGGCAGCACCCAGGCACTCCCAGGGCACATCCATGGTAACAACAGGCATGATTCTGCTCCCAAGTGCAATTCATTCTTGTGACGTCCTGTTTCTGCTGGGGGCTGAGAGAGGCTTTCTAGGGCAGGAACACGTCTCGTCACCTGCTGAAGGTGTGTGTGCTGTGGGACAGCTGGCAGGCAGGCGGCTCCTGCTGCCCTGGCCCTGCTCTCACTGTTGCTCAGTGTCTCTAGAAAAGGCATTTCCACCGTGGCTGCTCTCCCAAAGGTGCTGCTGCCTCTGCAGCCCGGCCAGGAGCTGCTGGCATTTCATGTTTCTTCCCAAAGTATCCAAGATTTTTACTGTCTCTCATCAAACCCCTGTTTGTCACCAAACAGGTGAGTGGTGGGTATGAGTTTATCACATTTGTTATTTTATAAATATAACCAACCCCCACACCCCCTCCAACCAAACAATCCCCACCTCAACAGCATCACAATCTCTGGTTCCAACTCAGATATCTCCATAAAGCACAACCCCTCCCTGGAAAACCTGCTTTTCCCAGAAACTTCCCCAGCATCTCAGCCCCAACTCCAGATGTAGAAGCAGTGTTTGCAATAATAATCAAACCTTTAGCAAACATCATTAGTAACTTGCCAATGAGCAGAAATAATTACAGGTAATTGCTCTATGGACAGCCAAGCAGGGAACACCATTTACACCATGTTAAACAGGGAAACACAAGTAGGGAAAGAGAAACAAAGGGCAAAAGCTGCTGTTTAAAGCTACAAAATGTGGAGAGACACCCGCTCTGACCCTACACCACCTCCTGCTCGGCTGGCCTTGTGCAGGGGCCTGAACCCACGGCTCCAGGAGCTTCGGCATTCCCGAGGCTGGGATCTGGAGGCACATTGCCTTGTCACCGTGCCCCTG
>VXBQ01014416.1:79124-106689 GCA_013400175.1 Phainopepla nitens | reverse complement strand
CTTCCCCTTCCCGGCAAAGCTCCAGGTTTGACCTTGGTGTGGAGAAACCCCCGCTGTGCTCTCCTGAGGATTTTGCCTTTTCCCTGCGCTTTCCAGCGCCCATATGCGCTCAGTCCCACTGAGGTGGAGTCGGCTGCTCTGGCTCCCTGCTCCCCTGGCCACACAGGTCCAGCCGGGCTGGGCAGGATGGATGGATGTTCGCAGGCACTACTGGCTGAGCGGTGGGAGGGGACAATCTCCCTGTGATGAACCAGCTGTGACCCAACCCCTCGCAGCCTCTTGTTATGGCATCGATGAAGTCATTAAATGATCCCTTGTTCATATGCCCGTAAATCAATAGGTCCTGGCACTGTAACACACTGGCTGGTTCCAGTATTTTAGTTGGGATAGTCCTCAAGGGGAGCTGTGCTCGTTAATTAAATCCATCTAATCAATCTGGCCTGGAAGGGCACCGGTTATTTATTCATCAGAGGCTCCACCGTGCAGCCCAGGCGATCTGAAAGGCAGTAAATAAACATGGAAATGAAAAGCTGAGGCAGCAGAGTTTGCCTGGGCCTGGGAGACTTCAGAGCTGCGTCAGATAATATAGGATCACTTGTTTAATTTAACAAAAATCCAATAAAAAGTGCACCTGGATTGAACAAAATGCCTGGGAGGGGGGAGCCGCCAGGGCTGACGCGGGATGAGCCCCCGGGGGTGGTCAGGGTGTGCTCAGGCCCTGCCCTCTCCGTTCAGCCCATCCGTGTCCGCACACCCAGGGGGACCGAGGGCAGCCCCAGGCTCTGGCCGGGCGTTCCCCAAGCAGCTTCCCATGGATTGTCCTGCCCGGCCGCCTCTGCTGCCGAGAACTCACAACTCGGTGGGGCCCGCGTGTTCCTGGGAAGTTAATTACAAAAAAAAGCCTTCCAGGAACTAGGGAAGAGAAAAACTTGAGCTGATGGATGAGAAAACAAGGGAGGGCGATATTGTCACTTTTCAGCTTGTGGTTTGCAGAATTGTTCCCTGCTCTAGTGTGAAATGCTGAGGGAGCCGAGTTGCTGGAAGAGGATGAGCTGCCCCCCGTCCTGCCCAAGCCTGGTTTTGCCACTGTTGGAAACCACAGTCATTTCAATATTGTTGTGAATGCAAAGACCTGGAAATCAGTGCTGAATAAAACATCACTGGTCCGAGTACGGCCTGTCTGAATCCTTGGTCCTTTGGGTTTGCTGTCTCTTGCAGCTTGAAGAGCTGATAAATCCCTTCTTCTGGCTTGGTTTTCATGCACAAGAACCTGAATTAACCTCCTCAGTGTTGGGATTCCTCAAGAGCATTTCCAGAACAAAGGCGGAGGATTCCTGAGGACTGAGGGCAGGAACCCTCTGTGCAGCAGCCTCTGGGAGTTTTCACCAGCCCTGGAATGATGCTCCTGCTGCCTGCAGTGCTTGAGGGATTTGTGGACTGATAGCACAGGTAATACTGAGGTGGGAGTGGGAATAAAGGTCAGGGACCCACAGGGAGGACAGGAGGAAGATGAGGCATCACCATGCTTTTGCAAAGAGACATTCTTGCACCTCTGCAGGGCTGAGGAAGAGACACCTGGAGTGGCTGGATGGGGAAGATGAGGAAAAGCTGCCAGAACACAAGCAGGGGTAGAAGGATTGGGGAAGAGTGTGTTAGAGATACAGCAGAGCAGAGACCAGCCCTGGCTGGATCATGGCTGGGGTTTGAGGCTGAGCCCCCCGTGCACAGGAATATTCAGAGCTGGGGTTTGCTCCCAGCTGCTTTCCACACCCTTGGGTGACTCTCAGAGGGAGGTGGCTCCCCTGAGACACCGAGGGCAGGGGGTAGGAGGAGGCCTTGGCACTCCCATGGGTGGTCTAAGCCTGTCTGCAGGGGAAAAGGTGATTCAAGTATGGGTGGGTGCTGAGGCTGTCAGGGCGCAGGGAGGGGCACAGGATTAACCTGTAAATCATAATTAATGAATATGCAAAGCTGGGGAGAAGGGTTTGTCCCACTGCAGCTCCCTCTCAACGTGAGAGCTCTGATTCAGATGTCACCCCCCCATGGAGTGATTTTCCCAAAGCCTCAGACACCTGTAACCTGGAAAACTTTTGCACAGGGATGCTCTGCCCACATTATGTGAGTGTACTGCCGTGGAGGAACAAGAGCCCTTTGGGAACAGCTGCTGTGGAGGGGGACAGCTCGAGAGAGCAGGAAGGTGCCCTCAGCCTCCTCCTGCTGCCTGGGATGTGCTGGGCAGGCCGAGCTCGCAGCCCTCCCTCCTGGTTCCTCTGGCACAGCAGCATCACCCACAGCCCTGGCCACGGGCAGGGTGGGGACAGGTCCCTGCAGGGCCAGGGCAGGGCTCTGGGATCCCCCACGGGGCCTTTGCTGGGGGGGCAGAGGCCAAACCTGCCTGAGCCCCCCACCCCCTCACCAGCTCCTGCGTCCCCCCAGGCTGGGCTGGTTCCTCTGGTACCTGTGGTTTTCCCCTTCTGCTTTCCTGGGAGCTTGTGATAGAGCTCTAAATGACAGGAACGCAAAGTATTAAGTGGTTTCAGTCATGAGGAAAGAAGCAGGGTTTGCATCCAGGTTTGGTCTAATCCAGAGTTTTTCCGAGCTGGTTTGTCCCCCTGCATCCCAGACTCCTGGTGATTCACCACGACCTCATTACTTCTGAGTTAACACAATGCACTTGGCTGCTGGTAGATGCTTTATTAATTCTGGACTTGTTCCCAAGAAGATGTGTTCTGTCTAGAGACAAAATGCTTTTATCATGTGTCCCAAGATTCTGGCCAACCTCTTCGGTCTCTGAGCTTGCTTGGGGTGAGGACAAGAGCACGAGGAACAGTAAATATGATCTTTCAGACAGTTTTTCCTCCGAGGATCAGACACACCTGCCCAAAAGGTGCCCTGGGCAGGGGATGGGGAGGAGATGGTTCATTGGTGTCCCTGTAATAACCAAGCACAGGAGCTGTGTCCTGTTACTAGCACGGACAGAGCACGTTCCCCAATGCAGCGTGTTCCCGAAATCCCTGAATGGAAAATCCATAGGCCTGGAAATGAGTGCATTTGTTCTCTCGCTGACTCCATTGTTAGCTGGAGGAACAGCTAACAGAGTGTGTCTTCTCTGGGGGCTGCAGCGGGAAGACAGATGGTGAGAGTGACTCCAGCTGTCAGTCCCTGGAGATGTGTGGAGGAATCAGTGTTTGACATCTGATTTAGCTCTGCTCCCTCCTCAAGTCACCACCATACGCGGCTCTGAAAGAATTGTGTGGTTTTGAGACGGGTAAATTAAACCTCACCCTAGCGAGGGGCGCGTGCTCAGCTCCTCAGAAATGTCAGCTGGCAGCTTGTCACTGAGAACCAATGGATCTGGGTTCACTCCCTGGAATCTGGGTGTCTGCCTCATTCCCCTTGCAGGGCAGAGTTACACTGGCCTGGGGGAGGATTGGCAGCCAAACCAAACAGGCGGAAACGGGCATGAACAGCTTCTGGGAAAGGGGGAGCCTTTGGCAAGCATCCCCTTTCCAGGGCTGGCTCCAGAGCTGGGGACAAGACAAAGGGAGCCCTGCTTAGGGGACAGGCTGTGTTACCTGGGCAGGGACACCTGAGAAGCAGAAACACTGGAGAGAAGGAGGAGGAGGAGAAGGAGGAAGAGAAAGAGGCAGACATTCCACGAAAATCCCCATCTGTATGGAGAGGGAGTATGGTCCAGGGCTGTAACATGTCCCAGAGAGGTGGGAAGGGCTCAGCAGAGCATGAGTCACTGCAGGGGAGGGGAGAGCAGCTCTCTGATAAGAGGTGAAGCAATTCCCTGTGGCTGGTTAATCTTAATTCACTGACTGCCAGTGGAGCCTTGCACAAGGCTTGATGACCCTGGCGTTCAACCCCTCCCTTGGCTGCTCGACAGTCCTTGTGTCCCTCCTGAGCACAGGGCAGTGAGGTTCTGGTGCCCACAGAGAGTGTGGAGCAGGGAGACATGAGAGCTGCCTGTAGGGTCAATCCAGATGAGGCTGCCTCTGAAGACTCCAGGAGGTTCTGTTTCCAGCACAGACAGGACCCATCCCATCCCCATTGGTACAAAGTTAAGGGGTACCTTCCACTATCCCAGGTTGCTCCAAGCCCTGTCCAACCTGTCCTTGGACATTTCCAGGGATGATGCAGCCACGGCTTCCCCGTGCCAAGGCCTCCCCACCCTCTGAATAGTCTCATTCTTCTTGCTCAAGTAAATCTCCTCCAGTGTTCCAGCATCTCCCTCCCAATCCTTCCCATCGTTCCTCCCTCTCGGTGACCCTCGTCTGTCTCAAACTGCTGCGGGTCTGTCCGTGTGTCTGGGCACGGTCCCCTGGTGGATGCGTGTCCCTCTGTGAGTGTGGGTGCGGGTGTGTCCGTGGGTCCGTCCGTGGGTGCGGGTGTGTCCGTGGGTCCGTCCGTGGGTGCGGGCCCGTGCCCGCAGCCGCCGCGCGGGGGCAGGCGGAGACCGCGGGAGGAGCGTGGGACCGGGCCGTCGCTCCTACGGGAATGTCTCCTGGATGGAGGAGAAGCCTGGAGCAGGGGGAATCCCGCGGGCTGCGCTGTCCTCAGTGGGCTCCGCAGGCTCTCTTGGGAGCGGCGGAACAACGAGCTCTGGATCTGAACCCATACAGGGCTAAAGGGAACGGATCCATCGGGAATGGGCTCCCGCCTGCAGGGGTGAAGGGGTGAACTTGTAGGGTGACAGGACAGGGGAGGCACAGGCAGAGGATGGCCCCACGAGGTGTGCGGGCACGAGTGAGTGCAGAGAGGGACCTGCACTGGGAGACAGTCACCAAACTGCTCCCAGACTCTCTGTCTGAGCTGGGAGTTCTGTTTGTGTCCCTCCTGGAGCCAGAGCCAGGCCGTGAGGGCGGATGTCCACAGCTGCAAATCCCACAGGCTAGCATTTCCAGAGTCACTCCGGTGGGTGCTGCCTGGGGCCAGCACCAGCTCCTCCCAAGAGCACCCTTTTCTGTGGCTGTTTTCTCCCATTTGGGTTTGTTCCCAGCCCCCCTCCCTCCCTGTGGTGTGTCCCACTGGAGACACCTGCGTGACAGTGGGATCCTCGTGCCAGGGTGTGGGGCTGGCACAGGCCCCACCCGCCACCAACATCCCTGCCTGGGCTGCCGTGGTTGCCGGGGCAATGGATATGATGTGATAAACAGAGGGAAATGGGGATGACGCCAGCAGGGAAAGGGCAGAATGGATTTTATTTCACGTTTATTGAAGCATAAATTGCCATAAGAACCAACTTCCTCAGGAGCAAACAAGGGAAGCTGAGACCCTCTGGGCTGCATGGTCTCTCTTTGGGCTCTGAAAGAGCATTTCAGCCAATATCTCTGACCTGCTGCTTGAGCTGAGCTGCGGTTTTTCCATGGAATTGTTCATTTACATTTGGATCTCAGAGTGTTGGGAAGGATCTGCCACAAGCGTGAGGCTGGGATGGCCACAGCAGGGTGCTCTGCAGGGAGCTGCTCCCTTCGGCAGGGTGCACCACTGGAGCAGCAGGGGAGGTGGGGAAGGAGAGGGAGACCCTGAGGAGACAGGAGAGCTCTGCTGCCTCTGACCATGCTGGGAAGGGGCTCCAGCAGAGGTTATGACTGGTTTAACAGCAGATAAGGAATAAAAAAATCCCAGATTTTGCATCTATATTTGCTCAAGCTTTGGTGATTGATATATTTTCGTATCTTTCTTCCATCTTTCTGAGCTGCAAGATGTAGAGTTGGAGAGACAAGGAAGACATGGAAGGGCTGGAGCGGGTCCAGGGAAGGGAACAAAGCTGGGGAAGGGTCTGGAGCACCAGGAGTGGCTGAGGGAGCCAGGAGAGGCTCAGAGAAAAGGAGGCTCGGGGGGACCTTCTTGCTCTGCACAACTCCCTGACAGGACGGAACAGCCAGGTCAGGATCAGGCCGTGCTCCCAGGGAACAGGATGAGAGGCAACAGCCTCAAGCTGTGCCAGGGGAGGTTCAGTTGGATATCAGGGATAATTTCTTCCCCAGAAGGGTAGTGAGGCACTGAGAGAGGCTCCCCAGGGCAGTGGTAGAGTCTCCATCCCTGGAGGGATTTAACAGATGTCCTCTGGAAGAAATACAGCAAAGGAGTTTAGGGGAGATCAAGTACCTCGGAGATGAATTTCCATCTGTAGGTAACAGGACCCCCATGGGCTGGTGCTCTCTGTGCATGTGTGTGTGTCCCCAGCACAGCCCCCAGCACACAGATGGCTCCTGGCCGAGCAGGGATGAGCCAGCAGTGGTAACGTTATCCCTGCTGCAGATGGAATTGCATTTACTGGTACTCAGACCCAGGAGGGCCCGTGTACAACTCTCAGGTCTGATCTGCAGGGAGGGGAGGGCTGCTCCGAGTGGGAAGGCCAGCGGGAAAATGAGCCAAGGAATGCTGATCCGTACAAAGCCTTCCCAGGTACCCCGCTCCACGCAGCTCCTGCTGTCCTGCTTCCAGGCCATCCCATTGTGGGTGAAACAGAGAAACCCTTGAGGAATTTTAAAGTGTCTACAGGAAATACCTGAAACTCTGTGCAGCAGGAAATGGAAGTGGAGGAGGTTGAGTGGCCACGAGGGCCGGGACACTGGCCCAGAGCATCTTCAGTCTGCTGTGGCTGAGGATGTGGAGGGAAAGGGATTATCCACAGCTGGTGAAACAAAGGAAAAACATTTCCTTTAAGAGAAGGGGAAAGATCCTCCACACTCACTTACAGAATCCCTGGTTGGATAATCCCCTGAGGAGAAATGTGCTGCTGGTGCCGATGGGGATCATTTATGGGTGAAATTATCGGTGATTTATGTTTCCACTCAGCTGGGTGAAGAGCAGAACTCCATGGAGAAATGGAGGCAGAGGCCAAGAGACTTGGCTGTGCATCTCTTCCCCATGCCCCACTTTGTAAGACTCTATTCCCAACTCAGCTGCTCTCCCCCTCAATCCCTCTTCCTGCCATCCCAATGGATGGATGAGCTTGGAAGAGCCTCCAGCCTGCCCAGAACAGGTCTCACAGGCACCACCAGAATCCTGTCTCCAGAGATGTCCAGCTCTTCTGGCCACAAGACCCACCTGAGACCCTCTGGGGAGAACAGACAGGGGTGCCTTGGGAGGAGGAGGGGGAGGAGGAGGAGGAGGAAGAGGAGGAGGAGGAATGGGAGGAGGAGGGCAGCAGGGTGAGGACACACATCTGCCATTGGGAGCCTGTTGGGAACTGAGCACCCCCTCGCCCTCTGGTCTCCTCATCAGTGACGAACACGTGCACCAAGGGCCACCGCAATGAAATATATATTTATAACAATCATCATTATTATTCTTTCATCAATTTTCTCTCCCGTGGATGGAGCCTGGCANAAGGATCTGCCACAAGCGTGAGGCTGGGATGGCCACAGCAGGGTGCTCTGCAGGGAGCTGCTCCCTTCGGCAGGGTGCACCACTGGAGCAGCAGGGGAGGTGGGGAAGGAGAGGGAGACCCTGAGGAGACAGGAGAGCTCTGCTGCCTCTGACCATGCTGGGAAGGGGCTCCAGCAGAGGTTATGACTGGTTTAACAGCAGATAAGGAATAAAAAAATCCCAGATTTTGCATCTATATTTGCTCAAGCTTTGGTGATTGATATATTTTCGTATCTTTCTTCCATCTTTCTGAGCTGCAAGATGTAGAGTTGGAGAGACAAGGAAGACATTGAAGGGCTGGAGCGTGTCCAGGGAAGGGAACAAAGCTGGGGAAGGGTCTGGAGCACCAGGAGTGGCTGAGGGAGCCAGGAGAGGCTCAGAGAAAAGGAGGCTCGGGGGGACCTTCTTGCTCTGCACAACTCCCTGACAGGACGGAACAGCCAGGTCAGGATCAGGCCGTGCTCCCAGGGAACAGGATGAGAGGCAACAGCCTCAAGCTGTGCCAGGGGAGGTTCAGTTGGATATCAGGGATAATTTCTTCCCCAGAAGGGTAGTGAGGCACTGAGAGAGGCTCCCCAGGGCAGTGGTAGAGTCTCCATCCCTGGAGGGATTTAACAGATGTCCTCTGGAAGAAATACAGCAAAGGAGTTTAGGGGAGATCAAGTACCTCGGAGATGAATTTCCATCTGTAGGTAACAGGACCCCCATGGGCTGGTGCTCTCTGTGCATGTGTGTGTGTCCCCAGCACAGCCCCCAGCACACAGATGGCTCCTGGCCGAGCAGGGATGAGCCAGCAGTGGTAACGTTATCCCTGCTGCAGATGGAATTGCATTTACTGGTACTCAGACCCAGGAGGGCCCGTGTACAACTCTCAGGTCTGATCTGCAGGGAGGGGAGGGCTGCTCCGAGTGGGAAGGCCAGCGGGAAAATGAGCCAAGGAATGCTGATCCGTACAAAGCCTTCCCAGGTACCCCGCTCCACGCAGCTCCTGCTGTCCTGCTTCCAGGCCATCCCATTGTGGGTGAAACAGAGAAACCCTTGAGGAATTTTAAAGTGTCTACAGGAAATACCTGAAACTCTGTGCAGCAGGAAATGGAAGTGGAGGAGGTTGAGTGGCCACGAGGGCCGGGACACTGGCCCAGAGCATCTTCAGTCTGCTGTGGCTGAGGATGTGGAGGGAAAGGGATTATCCACAGCTGGTGAAACAAAGGAAAAACATTTCCTTTAAGAGAAGGGGAAAGATCCTCCACACTCACTCACAGAATCCCTGGTTGGATAATCCCCTGAGGAGAAATGTGCTGCTGGTGCTGATGGGGATCATTTATGGGTGAAATTATCGGTGATTTATGTTTCCACTCAGCTGGGTGAAGAGCAGAACTCCATGGAGAAATGGAGGCAGAGGCCAAGAGACTTGGCTGTGCATCTCTTCCCCATGCCCCACTTTGTAAGACTCTATTCCCAACTCAGCTGCTCTCCCCCCCAATCCCTCTTCCTGCCATCCCAATGGATGGATGAGCTTGGAAGAGCCTCCAGCCTGCCCAGAACAGGTCTCACAGGCACCACCAGAATCCTGTCTCCAGAGATGTCCAGCTCTTCTGGCCACAAGACCCACCTGAGACCCTCTGGGGAGAACAGACAGGGGTGCCTTGGGAGGAGGAGGGGGAGGAGGAGGAGGAGGAAGAGGAGGAGGAGGAATGGGAGGAGGAGGGCAGCAGGGTGAGGACACACATCTGCCATTGGGAGCCTGTTGGGAACTGAGCACCCCCTCGCCCTCTGGTCTCCTCATCAGTGACGAACACGTGCACCAAGGGCCACCGCAATGAAATATATATTTATAACAATCATCATTATTATTCTTTCATCAATTTTCTCTCCCGTGGATGGAGCCTGGCAGAGACTTCAGAGCAGGCAGAACTGCTAAAGCAGAAAGTAATGGTGCCCCCAGGACGAATAAACGGAGCACTTCAAACCAGCAGATGCTGCGGAAAGCCCCAGCGCAGGAAATATCTGCGGAATGAATCGGGAGCTTTATGGAGCTAGGGCTGAAGGGCTGTAGGAAAGTTCACCAGCCCAGGAGGGGAAGGAAAATAGGGAGGATGAGGAGCTGGCACCTCCTAGTGTGTGGCTGGCATCCTGGGGAGTGGGGCTGGCACCTCAGGGTGTGGGTGCTGGTGTGGGATGGAATCCCTTGATTGTTTCGGTTCTGATGTCAGCCCTGATAGGAAAGACAACCCGTTCCCTGCTCATGGGTACCCCAAATCACCTGTGCAGGAACAAGCAGTTCAGTGAAACCCCAGAAAAGCTGAGGGGTCCCAGATGGGCACAGGCTCAACCCTGAGGAAGGAGTGAGAGGGCTCTGACAGGTCCAGGAGCTGAGGAGCAATAACTGCAGCAGCATCCTCAGAACAACGGGAGGTCCCTGCTCCTGCCCCTCCTCACACTTTGCAACTCCACTGATACCCACACTCCCAGCTCTGGTTTGGGCAGCCCTGGGCAAGGCCTCAGGATGTGGGACCCAAAGGACAGATGGCATCACTGACTGTGCACAGCCACTGCCACCATTGCTGCCTAGTGCCAGGAAAAAATCAATAAATCAAGAAAACAAGGTTCCTGTCCTGAAAAGCCTTCAGACTCAGACAATCCAGCAACAGCTGGGACAAAGGCATTCCTGCATGTGCTGCTGAGGTTTGGCACGTGTCTCCTAGTTCCAGGTTGTTTTTTTCTTTATAGTACATCATAAAATAATGTTCTATATTCTATATATTTTTATGTGTGGCAGGAGAGCAATAGAGGGCAGGGACGGCAGGAGGCTGGCCAGGAGGAGGGAGGCTGGGGGAAAGAGTCTCCAGAGGAGCACCAAGGTGGGCAAGTATCCTGGAAGCAGGGCCTGGCTGGGGCAGAGGTGGGGGAGCAGCACCTGGAGGAGGGATGGGTCAGGTTCAGCACGGCCAGAGCAGAGCAGGAGGAGGGAGGGGTGGCTGGAGAGGGGGCACGGCACCGTCAGCTTTGCCCAGGGGTATGGGAGAGGAAATGCTGTGCTGTGGGCTGGGATGAGGCTGTCCCCTCCTGCAGGGAGAGCCAAGACATCTGAGGGCTTTCTCATCCACATACTGGATGCTGCGTTGTTCACAGCCAGGAAAGCACAGAGGGTTGGGAAGCTGTGACAAATTGCCCCCAGCCCAGCCCTCAGGTCCCTCTGAGATGGCCACGGGTGGGACTGCTTCTGCCCGGCTCCGGCAGTGAGGATGCACAGCACAGAGGAGATGGCACCATGGCATCAGGGCGATGGCACCATGGCATCAGGGTGACAGCACCACGGCGTCAGGGCGATGGCACCACGGCGTCAGGGCGATGGCACCATGGCATCAGGGTGATGGCACCATGGCATCAGGGCGATGGCACCGTGGCATCAGGGTGATGGCACCACGGCGTCAGGGCGATGGCACCATGGCATCAGGGCGATGGCACCGTGGCATCAGGGTGATGGCAAGCCTGAGGGCGCAGGGAACTGACCTTGCATCAGGGTGATGGCACCGTGGACAAGCCCTTGGCTTTAGCCTGAGGGCGCAGGGAACTGACCTTTCCCAGACAGCCACCCCTTGGTGCTGAGGGAACATAAACCAGTGACAGCAAGGACTAAAAATGGGTTTTCAGGAAGTAAAATGCTTCTGGGAGTCGAAGAGCAAAGGCCTTTGTTGAGACAATTTGGTGTCACGCCACATCTCGCCCACTTCTCTGCGGTGTCCCCAGGCCGTTTAAGCAGTGGCCGTGTCCCGGGGCCAGCTCTGTCCCCACAGCCCCACACCCGTGCGGGCGCCGTGGGATCCATCTGCCGGCACGGGCAGGGGCCCGCTGCTGGCACCCCGCCCTCGGCTGCAGGATGGGCCTCATTAGATGCTTAATTTTTAAGATGTTCGCTAACTTTACGGGCTCTTTCCCGGCCAAGAGTGGAAACTCGCCTGTGGTGCCCGGCGGCGTCCGTGGGCCGTGCTGCCGGAGCGCGGCGTGCCGGGGCCTGCGCCGCCGTGGGTGGCAGGGCCATGGCCCGGAGCCCGCCCGCCCGTGCCAGGCGTGTTCCTGCAGCCCTTCCCGGGCCATCCCCACGGCAGCCCAGGTGATTCTTTCTCTCTGCTCCCTGCCCCTGGGGCGGCTCCGAGCCTTTGATTCCAGAGGCTTGTCAGGACACTTCAGCAGCTCCAGAAGATGTGTGTAAACACGGCGATTAAAAAATGTGGTTCCAGGGGCTGTGCTGAGGCTAAAAATGGCACTGAGGTAGCCCAGAGAGAGAGGGGGCTGCCACAATAACTGATCCATTTTTTTAAGCCCCCAGGAGCTCACGCCAGTGAGGATGGGGGCACAGCCAGGGGTGTGGGAGGGGGCGAAGGCCTGGGTATGACTCAGGAAGACAGCAGAGAGGAGAATGTGTTGCTATCTGTCCAAGGAAGATTCCGTGACTGTTCAGGGAGGAAGGAAGGAGCAATTTTTAGATAAAGTGACTGGACTGCCCTGACAACCACATTGTTTATTAGTGGAAAGTTGAAGCATTTCAGAGAGAAAGTGTTATGAAGGTCATTTATTCTATCCAGCTCTGCAGAGCAGCCAGGGCCTCACCATTCCTAGTCAGAGATGGAACAGCTCGTGGATGTTCTCCCAATAAAATACAGCTGGGCAAAGAAGGTCACTTCTTTCCTCCTTCCTTTACCATTTCACACCTTCCTCTCACCACATCAGAGTTACTTGTTGCGGTGTCACGTATTGACAGGTGCTAAAGTTGAGCCCCAACAGGGGGAGCTTGGCAGGGAGGGGAAAGTGGTTTTGTTTGTGGAGCTGAGCAGGGTCCAGTGTGGAAGCTGCACCAGCCCCTTCTCTGCACATCATCAGCTGCAGGTACTGCCACAGGGATGCTCTGGTAGTTGGTCCCTTGGTGCTCTTGCAGAGGAGGGTCCCACTGATAGTGCTCAGCAAAGCTCTCATTGATGCACTCTGGGTTTGGGGTGATCAGATCTTCAGAGCCTGCTCTGGGCCCTCCTCACCCTCAGTCCTCCCACCCAGCCACATCTCCATCCCTGGGGCTGTATTTGTCTTTGCAGCTTTGAGGAGGAGTAGGAATGGGAACAGGAGTGGTGGCTGGGGCAGGAACAGTGGTTTGGGCAGGAACAGTGGCTGGGGCAGGAGTGGTGGCTGGAGCAGGAGCAGTGGCTCTTGCTGTGCCAGGCACATGAGAGCTCTCCGAGCCAGCTGGAGGAGAAAGAGCTCTTCCTCAGAGCACTCAGGGTATCCCTCTTGGTTCCCCAAACAGACAGGCTGTGGCCAGCAGTTAATATCCCTCTGGCGCGGTGCCCTGCCCAGGCAGGGTGGCAGGCTCTTCTTTTAATAACTTATTTATCTTTCCTTATTGCAGGAATGATGACAGTTTTCATTATTAAGCTGCTAGGTAATAGTGTAGCCTTTGGTGGGAGCTGACTCATCATCCCCTCTTTGCTGACAGTTGGATTCAGTGCCCCGGGAGAGCTGTGTCAGGAGCAGGACAAGCAGTGCCCATCACTGCTGCAGCTCTGGGGCTGGCAGGGTGGGCACAGTCATTGAGCACACACACTGGGCACATGTCTTGAGAGGCTTGGTGATGCTCCCTGTCCCCCAGGGCTGTCCCCCTCTCCGCTGTCCTGCTGTCCCTGTGTTCCAGAGAGGCTCCTGCCCTGAGGAGCTGGTGTGTCCCTTGCCGTGGTGGTGGCAGAGCAGGGACACTGGGGACATCGAGGACACGGCGATGGGAAGCACAGGCAGTGCCATGACCCCAGCTCAGCCCCAGCCCCAGCGCCCATGGAGGGGTGGCAGGGACATGGAGAGAGCTCTCCAGCTCCTGCCTTGCCCTGAAAGCAGCGTCCTCCTCCTCAGCCCGAGGATTTGGAAACCACCAGCCCACAGTGGTTGTGTGTGGGCACCATGGAGCTGGAGGGAAGCCATGGAACAGCTGGAGAGGCTCTCTCTGCCCTGCTCAGCCTGGTGCTCCTCTGGCCAGGGGTATCTCCCTGGGCATGGTGACACTGGGGGCTGGTGACCCTTGTGGCCATGCCAACAGAACGAGGGCAGAGCAGAAGGGACAGCTGGAACCCAGCCATGTGCCTGTGCGAGGGATGCAGCACTGCCACCATCACTGGACTGTGCTGGCGGCGGCAGCAGTGATATATGAAATCAATTAAACATGACCCATTTTTAATTAGATGTACAAACACGCCTAAAGTTAAATGAGGGCTCTTTATAAAGAAAGAATGCAGTGTGGTACCACGTTAAATGAGAAACTCATGTACTTCCCAAGTGGGAGCTTCCCAGATTTACACGTGGAGCTGCCTTTGCAAAGCAGCCCTTCTCCTGCTGCTTGGCAGAGGCAGGTTCCCACAGCAGGGATGTCTGGCTGTGGGGACAGGGACCCACAGTGCCACGGCCACTGGTGGGGCTGGCAGCTGGGAGGGGGCCTCATCCTGCACCTCCAGAAGCCTTAAAGCCGCTGGATGGTCCCCAGTGTGTGCCCAGCTCCCGTGTCAGCTGTGCTGGCAGCTCCTCCTGCCCCCTCCTCACCCCCCCAAGCTCGACCGCACTGCTGGGCTCGTCCATCCCTTCCAGATACACACCTTGAATGCACACCTTGCTGCCCTTCCAGAGGGGAAGAAACCAGGAAAAAAGTGAACCAGTTTCTAATTATGCCTTGTTTGCTTTCATTTAGAGCTAATGCAGCCCACACAAAAGTTACTCACCCTATTAAAAGAAATACATATTAAAAAAATCCCCCACAGATGCCTGATTCATTTTAGACAGTAGAAATTAGGTTGTGTCTATTTCCACCTTTCCTCCTCTGATTACAAACTATTTGCATCTCAAAATAAACCATCTTTAATTTGGACCAAAATCTTTTCTCTGGCCCAGGGAGTGAAGCAAGTGGCACAGCCTTGAACACTTCCAGGGAACTTCCACAGCTTCTCTGGGCACCCTGTGCCAGGGCCTCACCACACAGGGAAGAATTGACCCTTCTCCTTGTGTCCTGGGGTGGAAGGAAGCCATTCTGAGTCCTGTCCTTCCATCTCTTATCCAATGTCCCTCTCCAGCTCTTCTGGAGACTCTTTATGCACTGGAAGGGGCTCTGAGGTTTCCCTGGAGCCTTCTCTTCTCCAGGTGAACATCCCCAGCTCCCCCAGCCTGAACTCTTCACTGGGGCTCTGCCTGTGCTACTGAGGGCCAGGGCTGGGGACACTGTGGTTGTCCCCTTAGCCACGGTGCCAGAGGCTGTGTGGGAGATGGACAGGTGTAACTTCTCCCTCCTCTCCCCTGTGTTTTGGCAACCTGTGGGCATTTTGACAGAATTGTTGTGAATGAAAATGATTTGCCAAGATTTTCACTCATCCCAGCTCCTTCCTGTGCGTGTGGCTGGTGCAAGCCCTGGGCACTGCTCTGCTCCCACCCTCAGCAGCTCCAATGTCTGATTCCTGGAGGATATCAGCCATTGTTCCCCTCGAATAACATTCCAGAGATGTTTGCAAGATACATACAGAAAATAAATACACAAAAAGAGAATTTATTAAAAATAATAAAGCCTTAGAAGCTGGGGAACTGCTTGCCTGCCATGCTGGCATTGCACAGTGCCTGGAGGGCGGCCCATGGACTGGGATGGGGCAGCCCTGCAGAGGTCTGGGGGAAGAATGGGGCTGTTTGCTTTTCCCATCTTCATGCTTCGCGTTTGGAGCAGGGCATGGAGCTGGGAACAGCCATTCTCGCCGGGGTCAGGCTGCTGCAGGTCCCACCCTGCCCGGATCCCCCTCCCCACCTCCCTGTGCCCCCCAGGATGCCGTGCTCAGAGCAGAGCGTGAGGCAGCTCGGAAGTGCTGTGCCAGAGGAGGAAAAAGCAGCCTATTAATTAACAGCAAATGTACAGTTAATGGGGCTTTTTCCCTTCTTAAACAATTCATCAAAATGATTTCATCGAAATTTAGCTGATGGGGCGCGAAACGCAGCTGCTCTGTCCTGCTCTGCGCTTTTTCTGTCCTGGCAGGAGCAGAACGCTGAGAGTGCAGCCGCGGCTTTGGGATTCACGGCGCTGCAGGATGGAGGCTCTGGGAGTGAGTCAGTGCCTCTGCCACTGCCAGAACTCACAAGATAAAGGGGCTGTAAGTGACGGGGTTCCACTGCACCAAGCCGACAGAGCGCTCACCCCTCTCTTTGCGCATTTGCTCCTTTGCTGCCTCAAGTTCATTTCAATATGGAGCAGAAATTCCTGTTGGATCAGTTTGGGGACTGCAGCAGAGCCAGGCAAGGGAGGAAGGCCGGGCTGGCTCTTGGGGGTGCTGTCCTGAGTATGTCTTGCTGTTCTCGCCTGGATAACAGACTGAGCCCAGGAATGGCCTAGCTTCACAAAATACTTCAAAAAACAATAAGGTTGTTAAATTTTTAGTGGTTTTTTAAAGATTGCTCTTATATAGCAAGAGGGAAACCAGCTGTTTACAGCTTTAAAGGCTTGGCTTTTCCCTTAGAAGTCACGGTGCTTTTGGAATTTAAAAGTATACTGAAAACCTAGAAAACTCTGCAATATTTCGAAGTGCTGCCTCCACCTGGACTGAGGGCAGGTGCTGTGCTCCAAGCAGCACAGCACCCAGAGTAGGATGAGATGGAATGATATGGAACAGAATGAAGTAGAAAAGAGTAGAATAAAATAGAATAGAATAAGGAGAAGAATAAAACAAGGAATAGACTAAGAATAAGAATAACATCATGTAATTAATGAATATTACATTTTCAGCTGGAAGGGACTGACAAAATTAATCCGTTCCAACCACCTGATTGTTTCAGGAATCACCAGAAGCTGAAACACATTAAGGGCACTGTCCAAATGCCTCTGACACCCTGACAGACTTGGGACATTGACCCCCTCTCTGGGAAGCCTGTTCCGGAGACGCGCGGTGGGAGCTGCAGCGATGGACAAACAGAATCCAGCTGCCAGAAAAGCAAATCCTGGAGCCTCACAACTTTCCCATCCAGCCATGAAACAATCTGCTGATTTTATTGAAACCAGATCGCCGGCTCCATCTTGCAGCCGCTGCTCCAGCGGGTTCGGCACGTCCAGCAGCCCCCGGGAGCTGCCCGTGCTGCGAGGGGAGTGGCGAGGGGGACACAGGAGAGGCCGGCTGGCCACATTCCCACCACAGACTTGCCCACACCAAATGGACACATGTTTTTAGGAAGGTGGATCAGGCACTGCCAGGATCTGGAGGGGCTCCTTGAAGCCCTCACAGTTCCCATGCAGTCCCAGCCCACGTGCCCTGTGGAAACCCAGGTTCATCCCCAAGGTCATGACTGAAACTGTTCCACAGTGAGTTCATGAGCAAAACCATCCAAACCTTATCCAAATCTTATCTTTGTGGTGGTGGCACAAGGAAATCTTGGCATTGGAGCATCCCTGGACTGAGAGTGCAAGGACAAAACTGGATTTCTCCTAGAAATGCTGCAAAGCCTGGAGATTCTGGACCAGTGGAGATCAGCCCTGGTGAGCCAGGCAGAGACAAGAGAGGTTCACACAGGGGCTCAATGATGTCACCAGCTGGCAAGTGCTGCCACACACTTGGTGCTAGGGCTGGAAAGTCTGAACAAAACCCAGAGGATTTGTTCTTGGTTCACAAACCTGGATCTGGGACTGAGCCTTGAGGAGCTCAGGGAGGGTTCTAGATATCCAGGGGGCTTTGATGGGGTCCCCAAGGGAGCTCATCTGCCCCCAGTGATGGAGGGAGGTGGGCAACAGGATAAAACCCTCCAGCCGCGGCAGACTGCCCTTTAACATTGCAGGAGGAGATACAGATTGGGAGGATTGCAGTGGGACCCTCTGGGTCTCTGCTGAGGCATGGCACGGGTCCCACACCATTCCCGAGGGTCCTGCTGTGGATGCCAGGGAGGGGCTGATGGAAGGGCTTCGTTTGCATCTGCAGCTCCTGGGCAGGGAAAGTGTCAGCATTCGTGTTGCTAAGGAACTCCAGCAAGGTCCAACCTACCCAAAACAACCAGCACTTGGAAATCAGAGGCACCATCCCACCAGGCACTGTCCCTCTGCCTCTGATGGGACAGTGACAGGCTTGGAGGGTGAGGGAGGGTGGCTGGTGCAGGACCCCAGCCTGCTCCCTGCCCTCCCTCCCTGGGAAAGCATCCCTGCTCACCAGGCAGGGAAAAGGTGGGGGAAGCCACCGAGATGTGCTTTGAGACCCCTCAGATATGCTTAGAGACACTCTTGATGTGCTTAGAGACACCCCAGGTGTGATTAGAGACACCCCAGGTGTGCTCACACACCCCAGATCTCCTCACAGACCCTGGATCTGCTTGTGGACCCCCAGATTTGTTCACAAACTCCAGACCTGTTCACGGACCCCAGAGCTGCTCACAGACTCCAGATTTGCTCATGAGCCCCCAGGTTTTCTCTCTGGGGTTCATTTATCTCTCAGCAGCAGCAACAGGGCTGATGAGAGCCCCCCTCCCATGGGACCCAGGGATCACCTTTGTCTGTGCAAGGAATTCACCCAGGCGTGCTGCAATAACACTCCTCCCGGAATAAGGATTTAATCCTGGCAGCCCCTTTCCATGCAGGAAAATATCCTGAATGTTTTAACAAGGCAGAGTGTTATCCAACTCCTCAGCTCCCCTCTCGGCTCAGAGAAACCATTCCCAAATTACCACAGGGATGTAAGCAAGGCAATAACCAGGGATGATGGGCTCCTCTCTAGGACCACTTGGCTGCAGCCTGTTAAAGAGATATTTTGGGCACTTTTTTTCTCTGAAGCCTGAGGTTTTTTTGAAACGGAGCAAATTAACAAACCCCAGAGCTGGCTGATTTCAGCTGAGTGTTTTGATGAATCATGTGCCGTAATGGGCCCAAACAAGCTGGGGAGTTTATCTCATCCCACTGCACATCCCATTCCGTGTCACATCCGCTCGCTCCCAGCCCTCCTACCCCGGCACTGATTGGAGAGTCTGCTCTCCTCCATCATCTGCTCTGGCTCCTCCAAAGTGGAGTATTTTGAGGATTCTAGAGAGAAAGGGATTTTTGTCTGCCAGAAAGCCCTTCTGCCAAGAGGCGTCTGCAGGAAGCTGAGCACAATCCACTTGTAAAGTTGGGAAATTTGCTCAAAATGCAAATCCTTCCCTCTGGCTTGGATCCCAGTGCAGTGCAGGTCATGGAGGTGAGGAGCAAACATGGCCCCAGGTATTCACAGCTTCCCAAACCAAACACCTGAGCTGGTTTGGGAACAGATCCATCATTTCCATTTCTGAACATACTCAGTACACTCAGCTCTCCTCGGCATTGGGTAAAAAACACTGCAAACTGAGCCACTGATTGATTGATTGATTGATTGGTTGATTTATTGTTGTGTGCATTTACCAATTGGTTTCTATTTGTTTGTCTGAAAAATACCCACAATCCTTAAAAGCCAGATTCTTGCTGATGTCTAGAATATAGAATTACAAAAAAAGATGAGGGAAACCTGCAGGTCAGGTTGTGGGACTGGTTCCCACTCCTGAGCTAGGATGCTGAGAGCTCCTGAGGCATCATCCTGAGCATGGTCTGGGTTGGATCACAGGACTACAGAATCATTTAGGCTGGAAAAGGCCTCAAAGACCATTGAGTTGGTGGTGCCATGTGTTCCTATTTAAAAATTAATTAGATCTCAAATGCACTTGTGGCTGTTGTGGGCTCCCTGGCTGGTGGGATCTACTGGTTGGAGACCATGCAGTTCTGACCCTCAGCAGCACAGGGAGTGGCTGGACATGGGAGCAGGCTCCCCAGGGAAGTGGTCATGGCCCCAAGAGTTCACAGGGCATTTGGACAATGCTCTCAGGCACATGGAAGGATTTTGGGGTGTCGGGTGCAGAGCCAGGAATTGGACTCGTTGATCCTTGTGGATCCTGTGTGATTTGCCCACAGGTGGGTCCAAGGGGTCCCTCACAGCTCAAGCAGTGGCTGAGGGGTGAGGAGCTCTTCATCTCCGTCCAGTTCTTAGCCACAGCTTTTCCTTTCTCTAATCCATGGACATGACACCAGGAGCAGCAGCGTTCCTGAGGGAGCACAAGGGGTTTGTGTCAGGCCAACACAAAGGCTGTTCTGCAACACTGGAATGTTTAACCTTGGCCAGGAGGAAGAGTTGTGTGCTATTGCACTGCATAAAATTAATTGTTCTAACCCCAAGAGACCTGACTAAGGATGGGCAGCTCCCAGCAAATTCCCAGATTTACACTGTCCCTCTCCTGTCCCAAATAGCTGCATCCATCAGGGACCAGCCATCACCCTGCAGCTTCTCCCAGGGCAGAGACCTGCACCTTTGCCCTGGGGGTCCGATGGGGGGTGGTGGGTGCCCAGGTAGGCATCTGTGCCAGATGAGTGGGCAGCTGGTCCCAGTGTGCAGGAGCTGGCAGGGACGCGGCCCTTGCTGTGCCGGAGCCTTGCTCCCCTCTCCTGCCTCATTCACCACATTTCCTGTTGTGGGACAAATCTGCTTTTTGTGTAAATCTGTCAGCAGCAAGAAGTCAGTGAGTTTCCCTAAGTGAGTTTTTCGTGTATTTTTAATAAAGGTCACTCTGTGTTTACTGGCAAAGACGATCGATACCGGCTCATAATTCATGAAGGATCCCACTGGTCTGTAACGACCTGCAGTCAGAGCACACAGCGAGCCTTGTCCACAGCCAGACCCAGCTCCTGAGGGTCCAGCTGCCTTCTGCCCCTGCCCAGTCCGAGGGTCACTCCCCTTGGAGCTGTTTCCTCCTTGTGTCTGAGGTGGGGCTGCCAGGAGCCCCCAGCTCAAGCTGTCCTGGCGGGGCACTACTGCTCACCCCTTCCTGAGGGAGAACCACCCGTTTCCATCCATCCCCTCGCTCCCAGGCTGCTCCCAGAGCTGAGGGGTGAGCTCTGATGGGGCACCAGCAGTCAGGCTCCCAAGGTGCCCGTGGGTGGACGTGCTGAGCCCCTGGCAGTGGCTGCCCCTCGCTCTGACCCCACGGCATCCCCCCCGTGCCCAGAGCCAGCTGTGGCAGTGGCTGCAGGGAAGCTTGGGCTGGCTGTGATGAGGGAGAGTGGGAGGAGAGAGGGAACAGGAGACTAATGCCTTAACAAATTTGATTTCAGAGCAAACGAGCTGGCTGCTGTTGTGCGGCGCTGGTAACCTGGTTTTGTGTTGCCGGCTGCGCTGGGAAGCGCGGCTATTTTTAGGCTATTTTTAGGCTCTTAATGCCAGTGGAAGAAAAGAAAAAGAAGGAAAAAAAGAAGAAGAAAGTATAAGCCCTGTGGTAAATAACTGGGTCTGGGTGGAATCGGGGTGAGCTCTGGAGGTACCTCTGGGGCTGCTCTTCCCAGTGAGCCCCATCTGAGGTCCAAGCAGGGGTGTCCAGGGACACCAGGCCTCAGGGTGCTGCCTCTTCCAGAGGGGGGATTGGGACATGCCTCGGGCTGGATGGGGACACTGCAGTGATAGGAGGGCTCCAGTCCAGGAGGGTCAGCAGGGACTCAGGCTCAGGGATGGCCTAGAGTCTTGTCCTGCTGCAGGGTCACACAATCTGCCCATCCTCTGCTGCCTTCCCAGTCCTGATCCTCATATTCCGCAGGTGGAGCCATCCATCCCCTCTGCTCTGCCTGCAGCTCCCTGCAGCTCCCTGCCCACGCCCCAGACACGGTTAGTGCCTTTAGCTGGGGTCTGCTCCAAGCAGCTACGGAGTTCATTGCCCTGAATTTTGGAATCAAAAAGGGAGAGAAATTTTGGATAAATGTTCTATCAAGTTTTTGTTTGCATGGGATGGTTGCAGGGATAAACCATCTTGGGGATGTCAAAGCTCTAAGGACTGGTGGGAGCTGAGACCATGGAGCGAGCAGGAGCTGGCTGGAGTTACTGTCTGTGGGAAGGAGCTGGGCTGGTGATCCCGAACATCAATTTGGAATGATCAGCTCACTTCCCCTTCACAAAACAAATTCCTGGGAAGTTTGCAATGGGGAGACGAATTAATAGCCCAGAACTTTCTGTTGGGCCAAGTATGTGGCTGTGTCTGAAGAAGAGGCCTGGCTTGTGAGCAGCATTTGAGGATGGGCTTCCCAAGGAGCCCTCAGCTTGGCTGGAATCCCTTGGGGATGGATGTGGGGTCTTCATGAGCCCTGTGGCTGGCTGGAGCCGCAGCATGGCTGGACATGTGCTGTCCCCTGCTGGGACAGGGGCTGCTCCCAGCCCCTCAGGACCCTAATGGCTATTTCTATTCCTCTGGCTTTGATTCCAGTTGGATTTTGGCAGAATGAACCTCAGTAAGAGCCTGGGAAAAACTGCTCATACACCAATGGGGTGGACTCCCACTCTCAGGGGCTGGGGAGCAAAGTCAGGCAGGCACTGCAGAAACAGACAATTTCTGATCCAATATTCAGCCTGTGCTGCCTTTGAACCTGCTGCTAATCCCTCCTTGGCCACGGCTGGGACTGCATTTCCCAAATACCAGAGCAAGGATGTATTTGCACAGCATAAACCCGATCTGTGTCAACATTTTCCCCTTTACTCTTTTGTCCCATTTCCCAGTTCTCGAGGTGTGAGAAGCTCACCCTGTGAAGGGTTTGTCACCTGGTCTGTGGGTCCCTGCCAGTGGCCAGGGGACTCCCAACCTTCCTTTGGCCTCCCCAACCTCCTCCTCCTCTGAGGAAGAGACTTTTACAACAGCACAACCAGCATTTTTACGGTTCTGTCTCATGCTGATTTTCCCACTCCTCTCAGCCCAGGTCTGTGGGATATCAGTTCCCTTTTCTGTTGGGCTGGGAGCCACCAGCCACTTTCAGTGACATCAGTGACAATGCCACTTCAGTCGTCTCTGCCCTGCTCCTGCTTGTGTGTCCCAAACCTGCTTTCACTCATTTGGAGGGGAAAATAACAATCATTAAAACTATTTCTTTATCAGTTTCTCTCTTCTGCCCTTCTCATCTGCTGTTGCTCCATCCCATTACTTTGCTCTGTGAAGAGCCCCTTTGGGTCCCTCCTCCCTTCTCCCCTCTCCCCAGCTCCTCTTCATGCAGTGGAGCCACAGGGGACACAGGATTGCCCTGGCCTCCAAGCACTGTCACCAAAACCAGTGGCAGGAGGGGTGGGCAGCCTCACATGACAGGGACAGAACCCTCTGGGGAGCTTTGCCAAGCATTGACACTGGCAAGAACATCCTGGAATGGGATGACAAGGGAAGGATGGACACCTGTGGTCTGAGACCTGGAAAATCTGCCCAGGCTGGGAAGAGGCAGATTCCCAACCCAGGGTTTTCCACAGTGCCCAGAGACACCCCAGGGCTGGTGCTGCTGGGGCCTGTCCCTGTTCCAGAGGACACTCTCCTGCATCTGTTCCCTGGAGAGCGAGGGCAGCTCTGGCCAGCAACACTCACCCAGGGGACTGTGTTACAGAACAATAACAATAACAACAGGAATAATACAATTGAGCTTCCCCAATCTACAGTAAATGACTGGGGCACTGGGGGTCGAGTTAATGGAATCTAGGGCTCAGCGAGTCCTGTCCCACAGCCGGGCTCATCCATCACCTCATGCTCTGAGATTGCCCCTTTCGACAGCTGCAGCTTATTTTTAATTATTGATGCTATCTCCTAATGTCCCAGTAAACGTGTGGAAGTGAGTTTTGTGGGAACAGTGAGGGCCCTGTACAAATGCTGGCAAGCCTTCATGGGGAGCAGGGGCTCAAGGGTGCACAGGGAAGGGAAAGCAGTGTCTGACCCCCCAAGCCCCCAGCACTGGGGACCCCTGTGACTGGGCTGGGCTGAATCGAGAGGCAGCTGCCCTTATTTCCCTCTACAGTTCCGAGCGGGTTTTTCATGACCAAACCACTCTCCCGCCAGGCAGAAATTGCCTTTGTCCCCGCTCCAGCCTGCTCTCTGCACCCTCCTCCTGCCCGCGCCATGCCCAGGGTGCCCCCGACCTGCCGCATCCCTCTCTGCCTCCCCGCTTCCCCAGCCAGAGGTATTTTGCAAACACAAATGCATTAACAAGCTGGCGAGAGCCCCCATGAATATTTCATGTTTAACATGCCCTCGTTTCCTCCCGGTTAATGGATCTCTCCCATTATGCCTCCGCCTGTCTGAGCAGGATACCTTTTCAGTGGAACATAAAAGCTGCTCCCCGGTGAGGTGGAGAGGAAACCACTCCGCTCTGGGATTCAACTGCCCGGGAAGCAGAAGGTCCAGTGCCTGCCCTCATGTGCTTGGAACACTGGGCTTCCTTTACCAGCCTCTATTTCCCTCCCTCAGCCCATATCCCCTCCTTTTTTTTTTCCCTTTCTCACTGAAATTTGCTGGCCTGCATGCCCCTAACACCTTTTGCTCCTGGAGCTTCCCATGCTGGGATGCTTCAGGCAGAGCAGAGGGACTCGGTCAGAGTTGCTGCTGCGAAAAGCTTGGGCTTAGGGAATGAAAAAAAGAAAAAGGAATTGATCCAGGTTTAATGAAATGTTACATTTTACTCGCAGGGAAACATTTGGTTTGTTCTGAAGTGCTGATTTTTAAAAAGTAGGATTGAAGGGTGTTTTAAAAAAGTGAGGGGTTTTGGAAAGCAAAATCAACACATTCCATTGTTGAAATGTCAAAGGGAGGTTCTTAATCTGGGAAAAAGAAAATTTAATTTCAGGATCTCAGTGTGACTGAAATGAAGGCAGAAAGGGCAGAATTGGAGTAGCTGGCCAAGGAAACTTGTACACAACAGGATGATTTCCCACTGTGGAGGCTCCAGTGATGTGGGATCCCTGGTCCCAGGGGAGTCCTTGGCTCTGCTCTGTCCCACAGCCCAGTCTGGGAGCAGCCCTCCTGCATCCTGGTGCTGGCAGGGCTGGGATGGGCCAGCAGAGCAATCAGCTCCTCGGTTTGATACAACTAGAAATTCCATGTAGCAGGAATGAAAACAAAGTCCGGGCCAAGAGCTGCTCCTGCCAAGGCGCCCTCGCAGGGCTCTGGCTCCAATCAGGTGCTGGGGTGGGGGGTGTTGATAGACCCCAATGAAGTGAGCACATGGCAGGAGGGCCACAGACACCCTGTGCCACCAGCAGTGCCAGGGACCACGCCAGGGCCCCCTGGCCCAGCCACAACATCCCAGCACCAAGATCCAGAAGTGCTGTTGATCCCGAGGGCATGGCTGTGCCGGGAGCTCAGCACCAACTCTGGGAGCAGCTGTGCTGGGGATGGAATCATGTTCTCCCATTTCACTGGCCCTGAGGGATTCTCATCCTTGGATGCCAATGGTGTCCCCCATTCCCAGCCTCATTCCTGGCATCCCCCATTCCCAGCCCAAAATAAACTACTTTTCTGCATGAGGTGGGCTGGAGCATCTCCCAGCTGGGAGTACGGGGGAGCAGTGAGAGGGTTGTGCCCAAAACTTTGGGTGCTAGGGAGGGAAGGGTGACCCTGTGTCACTCCATTGCCAGTCACCTCCTGACTCCTCAGCCAGACTTGAGGTCCCCTCTGTGCCCCCTCTCCTCCTCCCTGGTTCCCTCCATGCCCACTCCCTGCCTCCAGACCCTTTTTCCTTTTACATGCAGGATTTTAATCTAATTTTCTCAATGCAAATCTTAACAGGGAAAAGCCTTGAAATCGAATCTCCAGAAGTCTCCTTTCACAGTTCAGAGATCTGATTAAATTGCAAGCTTGGTTAATATTTGGTGCGACGGGGGGGAGCAGGGGGTGGGAGGAGAGGGAAGCAGAGTGAGTGGATCTGTCGGAGGGGCTGGGGCCTTTTCAAATAATCTGTTTACCCCTGCAGCTAAGGAGCCCATTAGCAAGTGTTCTCCGTTCTAATTTCCCGTCGTGCCGTGTCCCGCAGACCTCACTGTGTTTATTTGGAGAAGCAGAACAAAATTGTTTGTATAATTAGATCTGCTACAAGGGCTGCCCTCGAAGGGTCCCCAGCAGGAAGCTTTCGATTGCAGAGGGCCCCCGCTGCCGTGGACCCCCAGCCCCAGCCCCCAGCACGGCCAACAACAACATCATCCCACTGGGATGGGCTCTGGGGGGCCCAGATGTGTTCCCTGCCCGCTGCCTGCCCACGGACACGCAGCCCGCAGTGCTCCAGCTGCACACGGGGCTTTTCCCAAGGGATGAAGCACAGGACAGGGACAGCCCCATGAAACTGCCACAGCTGCCCATCTCCAGCTGCCCAGAGTCTGGCTGCTCCTGCATCCCACCCAGCTTCCCACCAGCGAGGCCTCAGCCCAAGGCTGGGATGTTTTCCAGCTCTGTCGGTGTGGGGAACCTTCCTCCTTCCCCAGTCGCTTCCCCATGGCTGGGAATTCCAACAGAGCTGCCCTGCTCCCCCCAGAATCACAGAGCCAGGGACACTCTCACTGCCAGCTCTGGCTGGAATCACCAGGAGGTGTTCCCAGCAGTGCAGGGGTGGCTGACAGATCCCTCCCATTCCTCCTTGTGATCCCACCACAAGCTTGGAAGGGTTATTTTGGTAGGAGGCGCAGCGAGCAGTGATAGGTAAATCAGATCTGGCAGAGGCAGCCCTGCAGAGCCCTTGGAGCTACTGACATTCCTTTATTTCAAGAGTGTTTTACTGAAGAATAATTTTTTTTTGGCTTTCGAACAAAAATTTTGGTGGGTTTTCTGGCAAAATGAAAGTGCTTGAGAAACCGTATTTTCAGAAAAGGTTTGGCATAAAAAAAATTATTAGGAAAAAAATGGTCCTTAAAGATCCTGTCACTGAAAAAAATAGAAAATTTCCCCCAAGAAACAAAGACTTTAATGATAAAAATAAAGCATCTTTTTTCTCTGTGGGGTAGAAACCTCCTGTCTCTTTGACTTGGACAGGGACACACAGCAGAAGGGCTCGGAGACAAATGTAGCCCAGGGGATACTCTGCCTGTGTTTGGTGTTTAACCACCTCATCCCAAATCTCCAGTGAGATTGCCCAGTGAGCAACGCTGGGCTCAGTGTGAATGATTCACCCCTGAGATGTTCAAACCATGTCATTTCCACTGCGAGCATCCCCCTCTCGGGGTGCTCACCACATCCCACCGTGCTGCTCTCGGCACACGCAGCTCTGCTTCTTGGAGCTAATCCTACCCAAGAGCAGCACAAGGTCCATGGGATCCACCTTGCCTGGGGCAGCTGGAAGGGTTGGAGCTGCTGGGACCCCCCGAGCACTGAGCACCTCCAGGGCTCTTCCTCCCTTGAGGTGGGTGGGAAACAGAGACCACATAAGCAACTTAATGGAGCAGAACCTGGCTTTAATCTGTTCCCATAAACGTTTATGATCCCCTAATTATTAACATTTAATGCTGTATTAATTCATTGATGGGCTTTCATTTTTGATTTTAATGGCTCAGCAATTTCTGCTCTCCCTCCTTTGCTCTTTTGTTCTTGATGGGAGGAAGAGGAGGCAGCAGGACACAGTGGGGTGTGATGGGCATGATGGTTTTGCCTCCTCCGCTCCTCCTCCTCCAGGAGTGGGGTCCCAGGGATGCACAGCCGCTCTTCTCCACATCAGGGAGGAGGGCTGGAGCAAGGAGAGACCTCTCAGCATGGCAAGGGTCCCCCTGCCTGGGACCTGCCTTGCTGAGGGGGCAAAGTAGCACTAGAAATGCTGTCAGGCTTCGGGCCAAGCTGAAGACACAGTGGGAATGGCAGAGAGATAATCTCGGAGGAAAACCCCTGGGAAGGAGAGCACACACGGTTTAAAATGCTGTTTATTTGAAGTGTCCTGCTCAAGTGCTCCCTGCGCTGCCCAGCTCGCACACGTCCCCCGCGCCCCCACCCCTGCTCCGCCGGCTGAGATGTTTATTTAAGTGTCCTGAAAACTTTATCTGGAAATCAGTTCCCTTCTCTTCCCCTTGTCTGCCTTTCCACTTTCTTTTCCTCCCATTCATCACTTTGAAAAATGACCCGTTTTCTCTCCTCGGCTGGTGCCTCCTCCTCCCCGCGCTGCCCGGCCGGCAGCTTAGACAGCCCGGGCTGCCCGCTAATTAATGGGCTTCTTCGGGCAGTCACAACTACATCGCGGGCAGCCGAGGCTGACAGATGGTCCTGCTCACTCCGGGACACGCCACAACCCCGGGGACATCGCTGTGGTGCCGGCAGTGTGGGGCTGGGGGTGGCAGGGGGACTGCCCTGCCCTGCCCTGCCCTGCCCTGCCCAGCCCTGCCCTGCCCTGCCC
>VXBQ01014416.1:51618-73795 GCA_013400175.1 Phainopepla nitens | reverse complement strand
CACCCTGTCCCACCCTGTCCCAGCCCTGTCCCAGCCCTGTCCCACCCCGTCCCAGCCCTGTCCCAGCCCCGTCCCAGCCCTGTCCCACCCTGTCCCAGCCCTGGCTGTGCCCGTGGGGTCCTGGGGACGGGAGCAGCCCCAGCCTGAGGGGAGAGCGGCCGTGCTGGCGCGAGGGACTGCGAGTAGAAACCTCTATTGTTTTCCCACCTGTCCGAGTTACAAAGGGCCAAATGGATTTTCATGAAATGTTATTAAAAAATGAAAAGGGTTTGGCTTCCGGGCCGAGGCCCCGAGTGCCAAATCCGCCCCAGGCAGAGTTTTATGACTAAGTCTGTAATAAAAGCCTTTGAAAGGGGGGCTTAAAACTGGAGTCTCCACAGACCCTCTCCACTCAAGGGCAGCACGGGGGGGATTGCAATGTGTTCATATCCTGCTCGGCCTCTTCTGAAGGCTTTTTTCTGTGACAGGGACAGCATACCCCTGCTCTGCTGTCAGTTCCTGCTGGGGGCAGGCAGGCAGGGACCCTTCCTCTGGCAGAGTTTGGTTTGGAGAAGCATCAAGGGATGAGGGAGAGAGGAGAGGTAGCTCCAGACACATCCTAGCACAGAGCAGTTCCCAAAAAGCCCCGTGCTTGGTGCATGGCAAGGAGCCTGCGTGTCCTGAGGCTGTCTGGGGGGTACCCTGGGCCATCACCCCACAGGACAGGGGTACCCTGCATTGTCACCCTGTGCTCCAGTTGATGTTTTGGCCTCCAGAGAGTGAAAAAGGCATTTCTGAGGGTTTGTCTGAGGGCTGGGAGGCTGAGAGCACCCAATGTCTTGGGAAGGTCCTTGGGGAGTGAACTCAAACAGGTCCAGGTATGTGATAACTGAATGTCACACGCTGAGTGTGGCACACGTGCTTCCTGCAAACGTGTTCCGGCTGCTCGGAGTTCTGTGTGCAAACCTCAGCTTCAAATAATTTGTAAATAATGTTCTCATTACTTTGCTAGCTCTAATTAGGACAAAGGGGGGAGAAATTAAGTATTTAGGCTGACTCCCAGGGAAACTGCACAGAGCAGCCCCATAGGCTGCAGAGCAGTATCCTAAAGGGAGCGCTGGAAACCTTGAGCTGTTTAAATTTAGGCTGGGGAAGCCCTGGAGGTTAATGCAGGGCCTGTATTGGCCCGGGGAGAGGAGGTGAGAGATAAAAAGGCCCCTTTCATTGCCTTCCATGGCACTGCAGTGAAGGGCAGGCTGCAGATCTCCCTCTCCTGCCATCCATCGCTCCTCGGGCTGGAATCTCGGGCTGAGCTCTTTTGTGATCAGGGTTTCAATTGGCGTTTAACAGGATCAGTGCAGCAGAGCAGTGAGACATCACTTCAGTGCTGCAAAGCCCCAGCTGCAGCTAAAGCTGTGTCGCTTGATGGCTTTGCTGCCATCCTCCCCGTGTTCGCTGTCACTCACCGGCTGAGCAGGCTCTGAGCGGCAGCGAGGATGGGAGGGTGAGGGAGTGGTGTCTGAAGTTAATGACCATGGAGGGGTAACAGGAGCTGGGGTTGGTTGGAGGTGACGTGCCTGGAGCTGCTGGCAGCCGAGGGACAGGTTGGGGTGGGCTCCTGGGTGACCCTGGTCAAGATCGGGGCTGTGAGGAGATCCCACGGGGCTCCTTGTGGCCACGGCGGGGCTCAGCTGTGTCACAGTTCACCAGACAAACCCCGTGGATTTGGGCTTCTACATGATGTCTGACAAATGAACCCTCCAGCTTCTCGTGCCTCCTCCTTTGCCTGCAGAATAATCAGATATTGGGCGGCAGAAGTAGCTGGGAAGGTACAAAACCTCTGTGCCCCACAGAAAATCGGCTCCAAGAGGGGAAACAGCTGAGCCAGGGTAGAGAGGCCCTGGCACAGGGTGCCCAGAGAAGCTGTGGCTGCCCCATGCCTGGAAGTGTCCCAGGCAAGGTTGGATGGGGCTTGGGGCAGCCTGGGATATCTGTCACCATCGGGGTGATGGCTCTGGGATGGCAGGGTGAAGCTGGTGCCACCGATGGGGCTGGATGGGCTCAGGGTGGCCAGAGCCAGCCGGGCACTCCTGCAGCTCTGGCAGCGTGCCACGGCCCGTGCAGAGGGACAGTGGGTGACTCCAAAGGAGGGGTGGGCAATTCCCCCCTCATACCCTGGGGAGGGCAGCAGGAGGGGGCACGTGGGCCTGGCCGTGCCGGGGTGGGCAGTCCCGCTCCGTGAGCCCCAGGAGAAGGGAAGCGGGTGTTTGGGATTGTTTGCTGCAGAAGGGAATGAGCTGAAGACAATGTCAAGCTCTGTAAATATTTATCAGATGAATGGGAGCAGGGTTTGAAACGTTAGACAGCTGAGAAATGGCTGTTTTAATAATTCTCCTGATAAATGAAAACCTCGAGTGGGGGGACAGGGAGCAGGTCACGGGGGAGGGGAGTTGTTTAGGGATTTGGGGCTTGGGAAGCCGTCCTTGGCTGAGATGGGGCCATGGGTCTTCCCCCTGGGGATGAGGAGCTGGGACAGCCCTGCAGGGCCTGGTCTCTGCTGCCTCCCCCGCCACAGCCACAGCAGGGCTGGTTTAGGGGCACACGGGAGAGGCACACAGGGATGTATAAGGGGAAAAGACCCAATTCCCTTTTTTTTCACACCGAAAATTCCTGCTGCAGCGGAGCACAGGGGGAATGTGCAAGCAGGGCATCCAGCTCTCCGGTTTGCCTAGCTAAGCATCTAAAGCTCCAGGCCTAAGGAATGCAGGAGCAGGGTAGCTCCAGCCTTGGAATTCTCCCTCTGCATCTCCTGGAGCTGTGCCTGGGCCAGGACCCAGGTCTGGCTCAGTGAGGCTGCATCATCTCCTGGCAGGGGACACCTGAAATCCCAGGGCAGGGGCTGGCAGGTGAGCAGGGGAGCTCAGCTCCACAGGCTTTGCTTTCAAATGTGTGTGCAAGTCCAGAGCTGCACGGAGAGTTGATTAATTGCTGGCCATCTTGGAAGGGCTGTATTTTTTTTTTTTTAAATAGTGTTATTTTAAACAAAACTTTGCCGTTCCCCTTTAAAGGAGACATCTGGGCTCAACGTGGCAGGCAGGGGAGAGGCTGGAGAGTGGGGATGGGAGCAGGGAGAGGTATGTGCAGGAAAAACACCATCCCTGCATGGAGTCCATGGGGCAGCTCGCCCTGTGCCAGCCTGGGGCCTGGGCCAGGACATGCCCACCCTGCTGGCAGTGCCAGGGGGCTCCGTGGGACAGGGGATCTTTGGCCAAGGATCCCTGATTTGCTGCAGGGAGGGGAGATTTAGCTTCCCAGCGACTTCCAGGAGAGAACACCTTGGAGATAAACCCCATGACAGCGCTCAGGAATAGCCGTGCTCTGGATCCACCAGGAAGATTCCTGCTGCTGCCAGGCATGCGACAGGAGAGAAGGATGGGGGAGAAAAACCTTCCCCCTTCCACTCCTAAAGCATCCCCAGACTGGGGCTGGGCAGGAATATCCCACCTGGTCAGGATGTCCTATCAATGCCCTTTATGGGATGTGTCTCTGGCTGTGGGGGACACTCTGTGGTGTTTGGGGTACGGGGAGCTCTGCTTTGGCCTTTTATCATTGTAAAGTCTTGGGCTTTTCTACTGCTTGGGCTTTGGGGCAAGCTGGAGCACAGCTGAGGCAGAGGAATAAAGCAAAGCTCTTGTATTTATTTGTCTTTTAATGCTCTGCCATATTCACCTTTCAGGAAATTTCCGTCTGCTGCACGAGCTCCTTGCCCGGCTCCGCTCAGCGGCTCCTCCACATGGTTTCGTTTTCCTCGCAGCACCAATAAATCTGTGAGTGAAAGCGGCTGCTGGAGGGCTCTGCTCTGCGGCAGACCCTCCCTCACCCACGCAGGATGTCCGTGTCAGCAGCTTGCAAATCCTGCTCCCTCCCGGCGGGGAGCCGGGGATGGGGGCCTGCGGCGGGGCTGCCTTCCCGCCGGGGTGCCGCCCGGGCAGAGGGCTCCTGGCAGGGCAAAAACTCCTCCAGTGGATCTGTTCAGAGCTGGATGGCTCTGCCCGGGCTCTGGGAGCTCACCTGGGCCACTGAGAGCTGGCACTGCCCCGGGCCAGGGGACAGGGTGATGTCCTTTTGGGTGCTGCAGGACAGGCGGGCACTCGCACCTGGCACAGCACCCAAAAGCTTTTTTGGGAGCTCCAGCTGATTGCCCAATGTTTCTCCATCAGCTGCAGAGCCTCCAGAGCCACTTTCCCCCCAAACAGGGTCCTGGGAAGCAGAAATCATTGCCAGGTTCTCCTCACTTCAGCCAACTTCTCAGCTCCCACTGTGAGAAACGTGTGTTTTTAGTTAATGAAAGCTGAGATTAACTCATGACCCCGGAGTCTGGGAGATGGCACTTTAATAAAACTGATAAATAGCAGCTTTCTGATAAAAATCACTTCTTAAAATGCAACACAATTGTTTTCCCTCCCTCCCTGTGGCCCCCCAGGCTCGGGCGTAGCTTGGGAGGGCCTGAGGGCACAGAGAGGGTGTGAAACAAGAAGGTTGTGGGTTTGTTCCCCGGCAGAAATTGCCTGTGGTTTGCTCCAGGGCTGGCAGGTGCTCCGAGCAGAGGCTCCGGCTCTCAAACGGGCTCCCTGGATTAGAAGCAAACACTGTTATCCTTTATTCCTGTAGATCCTGTTGATATCTCATGAAAATGATTTTGGCTGCACTCATGGTTCAGGCTGGGAGCTCTGACATCCGAGGGCAAAGCCTGTTCTTTGCCAAGCAGAGACTGGAAATATTTGGGTTGCCAAAGCCCCTCCTCGCTCTCCCTCCTCCCCAGCCTCCGGCAAAGGTGGTGCAGGGTTTGCCGGGCTGGAAAATTGCATTTTCCCACTCATATCCCAGCCAGGGCTTGGCCTGGGAGACGGGGGGCTGTACTCTCCTGTCCCCCCTCCTGGTGCCAGGGGCGTCATTTGCAGTGTCCCACCAGCTCTGTGGGTGTGTGGTGCTGGGAATGGCCTCGAGCTGAGCCAGGGGAGGTTTAGTTGGATATTAGGAACACATCCTTCATGGAAAGAGTGGTCCAGCCTGGGCACAGCTCCCCAGGGCAGTGGTGGAGTCCCCATCCCTGAAGGGATTTAACAGACACGTGGATGTGGCACTTGGGGACACGGGTTAGTGGTGGCTTTGGCAGTGCTGGGGAACAGTTGTACTCCATGGCCTTTCCCAACCTTTTGTAAACTATTCTGGGATTTTACAGTGCCGTGGCTCTCCCACTGAGCAGGGCACAGGTTCCTCCTGGAGGCAGATCAAGCCCAGTGCTCAGTGATACCCTGCTCCAACTGCCTTCATCCCCTCCTCCTCCTCCTCCTCCTCCTCCCAGCTGCTTGGTGCTTTCTTCCCAAGCAATGCTCTTTTCCCCAGCTCCCCTGACTGTCCCCATTTCCAAATCCATCCTGAGTTACAGCTGAACTGGGATGCTCAGAGAGGGCTGACTCTGCAATCCAGCCCCTGGTGTTACCTTTCCCTTTGCTCCAGGGTTTGATCCATCTTGGATAACCAGAGAGCTCTTCTGGGGAAAGCAGCTATTTTTATTTCAGTTCTTACACCAACCCGAGCACATTTCTGCAGGCACAAAACAAATTCCACGTGGAAGAGAATTAATGTGGCCCCAGAGCTGTGCTGGGAATGATACAGGCACGGCAGAGGAATGAGGCCAGAGCCCTGAAGATGCCTGGGAGTAAGAAAATGTTCACTGACAAGCAAAGCTGTCATTAGTGGTTTATGAAGGTGTTTGTCCTGCCTTGTGGCAGGAGAGAGAAGTGAGAAGTGGGGTTGGGGGGGAGGCTATTTTAGCCATCTCCCACCACAACAGGTCACAGCCACCTCCATCCAGAGGAGCCCAAATGTCACTCATGGTCCCCTTTGCCCCCGAGCTCCACCCCCCAGTGCTGCTGGCAGGGAGGGGGGCACAAGCAGGATGTTTGCTCCTGGGGATGACGATCCCACTGTCCTCATCCCCATCGTTTTGCCTGCAGGAAGATCAGCAGCTGATTGGGGAAGTCATTTTCTAACAGCACAAATCAATATTTATTATAATGAAAAAGAGAGATTGATATCAGGAAGGGTGATAATAATGAAAAAACCCCATGTCTAAAGTTATTACTTGTATGTACAGCCGAGGATGAAAAAAAACATCCCCAAACAGAGGCTTTGTTGGTTTCTTTTCCTTTGTAGAAACAGATTCCTCTGATATTCTCCCTCAGATGCTCCCAGGCACCCTGCTGAGGTTTTGATGTTCGGCTTGCATCCAGAATATTGAGCTTGAAATCCAAACATTCCTTCTGGTGGCAGCTGAGGGAGACACAGTGAGGGATAACAGAGGAGTCTCTGGGGAGAGGAGGACCAAGGGGGCCAGGGAGACCCAGAGCTGGGGGGGCTGCAGGTAGGGCACAGCACCAACCAGACCCACATTTTGAACTTCTTTGATGTTGTTTTTCATATTAGGGCTACAAACATCATGCCCTGGGCTCTGCCACCTGAGCTTTGCTGCCTGGGCCACTGGGCAGGACCGTGTCCTGTGGAGGCAGCAGGAACTCACCAGCCAGAGGATGGTCAGAGAGAGGTCTCACTAATATGTGCACCACAGACACCTCACCTGGCCAGGAGGTTGTGTGGTCACTTCCCAGACCCACCTCAAGCTCTCCTGAATCTGGATCAGGTGAGGCCAGAGGATGCTGCTGGAGAATGGTTTGGGAGAGTGGTTCCTAGCCTGTGGAAAGAACCTCCCCAAAATCTCAGAGATCATCCCAGACCTCAGCACCTTTTCACCAGTGGTGGCTTCAGAGTGCAGCATCTCCAGCTCCATCCTCAGAAAACACATGGTTAAAGCAGAAGAAACAAGGCAGATTTCAGGATGATGGTGTAGAAATGGGACTCAAAGGATGCTCAGACATGAGCAAGCCTGTTCCTCTGCCAGCTCCCTGAGCTCCTGCTCCCCAAATTCCTGCCCTTTGACCCAGCTGGCAGTCTGGGAGAGCAGGGGCCAGGCAGGAATGAGCTGTCTCCTTAGCAAGGCGAGCTTCCTGAGTAATCAATAAATCAGTTTTGCATTCATTAAATCACCATTCCCTGTCTGGAGAAGCAGCCATTAACTCATTGATTCTTCCAGCTGCTGTACCCGGGCTCTTTGGTGCTGTTCCCACTGACACTCTGCTTTCTCCTGCCACTGCCAAGTGTGCACTCCCCTGGCCATCTCCAGCAGCACTTTGGAAAACAAACAGCATTTTGGCATCAGGAGCCTCACTGATCAGGGCTGGGATTCAGGTCTGATGCCTGGAATGTGCTGATCCCAGGTACTTTGGGGTGATCCAGTTGCCCTTGTTACCACCCCTTCCCCTCCTGCACTCTGCTCTTCCTCGCCCCAGGTCCTGGCAGGGGGGTTCCCACTGTCCCCCCATCCCAGCTTCTCATTTCCCAAAGCTGACACCTGTAACTGTTCCTTCCTTTGCATAGCTCATCCCTGTTCAATTTTCCCTTCTGAAATGCTCTAAAGCTCCGAGGTTTGCTCCTTCAAAGGACTCAAAGCTTTCCTCCCTTTCTCAGAGATTAATTATAGCTTCAAACACCTGCAGTAACTTCCTTCAATTACTGGGATTCTGCTCAGGAACTTCTCGAGGATTAAAACTTCTTCTGCCTTTCGCTTGACAAAATCTTGCTCTGAGCCAGGCCCAGGCCCCACTGGCAGTTACAGCTGAAAGAGCCATAAACTCAGGTTAATCTGACTAAAACCCTGCAGTGTGCAGAGAGGGGCTGCTTTCCAGCCTCCCAAGGATCCTGCCCGTGGAAGGGTTACTTTCCTGCAATCTTGGAGTGGATCTGAAAGCCAAATCCTTCATTCCTGCTCACACATCCCCACTTAAGTGCCCAGTTTTGCTCTTCATCTCATCAGTAGAGGCTGCCCAGGGCCAGACAGGTCTGTGGCAGGAGGGAAAAGGGTCAGGGATGGGGATGTGGATGCTGGAGCTGGAAGGGGCAGGTGCCCAAAGCAGCTTCCTGGCACTGGCTCCTCCAGAGGTTCTTCAGGGAACAGCTGGAACTCATGGCTGTGACACCAGAGCATGAACAGCTCTGCTGCACCAGGAACCTCCAGTGTTCAGTGGGATGGAGGAGAGAGGAAAAGGCGTGGAGAAGAAATGGAAAATGAGACTGAGAAGAGGTGGAAAAGGGGTGAAGAAGAGATGGAAAAGGTTGTGGAGAGGAGAGAAAAGGGGATGGAGGAGAGATGGGAAAGGGGTAACAGTTCCCTGAAGGTGACCTGGGGCATACTCCACCCTGGGTTATCACTCTGCCCCCTCTCTGCTGCCTGTGGGAGGACGGAACAGCCCCAGGCTCATCCTCACTGGAACCAACTCCCCACTTGGGAGGCTTCTCCTTTTCCCAAGGGTGAATCTGAAGGGCCCAACATTTTTCCTCCCCACCCAGGCAATGAAGGAGAGCCAGAATGATTTCATTGATATTTGGAGAAGTGAGATGACAACATTGACTGACAAACTGCTTGTTTCTCTCTCTTTTTAATTTCTGCAGCTAATGCAGCATTCCATGAACCTTCCCCAGAGGATGAAGCACAGAGTGATCTGGGGGGGGCTGTCTGGGCTCCGTGGCCCAGCACATGTGAACAAGGACCCCCAAGATCTTTGCAGTGAAGGGAGGAGGAAATTTACATTATCCCAGTGAATTGATCCTCTTATCTGCATCGTCTGCTCAGCATCTAATGAACTAATGAAATATGCAACAATTCAGCTCTAGAACAGACCTCGCTTTTAAATTAGCACTAATTAGAGATAATTATCTTGGCTGGTTTGATGTTTCTGTGTAATGAGCTCGGGTTTTCTTTTGTTAGGAATTGGTGTGGTCAAATATATGAAGCGACACGCTGGATTTCCACAAGTGCCTCCTCATTCCTGGCTTGCTTCAACATCTCCAAGGGGTCCCCTCCCCTTCTGATGCTGTTCCACTGAGCTGCCTTGTTACTGCCTCTCCTTGATGGTGGGAGGGGATGCACGGGAAGAGCCAGGAAAAGACACTGCAATCCCTGCAGCTCTCACCCTCCACACTCTTTTCTTGGTCCCCAAAAAGTCTGGGGAAGGGGTAGCACTGACACACGGCTCCTGCTGGCAACTGGGACCAGTGAGTTGTGGCACAGGGTGTCAAAATTTCCCCTTCCCTGGCCCCAGCCTCATCCTTGTCCCTTTCCCAGAAGAAGGATGTGGCACAGCCTGAGGACAGCCCAGACACGAGGAGCGTGGGGCTGGGTTGGGTCTGGGGTTAAAGCACCATCCCATAACCTGTAATGAGCCATGAATCCCTCATTTCTCAAGGGAATTTTAACAGCCTGGCTGGTGACAAGCTGCCAGGGCAAAATGCTGTAAAGGGTGATAAAATCACACGTCCCTCTATCACAGAGCAAGGCACCCACTGCCTGTGCTCTGTAACAGGGGAGCTACGGGGCTGTGGGAGCTGTGAGGGTCATGGGGCAGGGCAGTCACACTGGGGCTGTGGGGGACACATGGCAGGACAGCCCAGCACCATGGGGCCACCCAGCCAGCCCCGGGCTGCTGCCCCCATCCTGTCAAATAATTCTGTCAGCGCCTGTTTTATGGACCTGAAACGGGAACGAGCTGGTTGAGCTGCATTCGTGGGGAACAGGAGGAAGTCCTAAAATGACTCCCTACAAATGGAATGGGAGGTCTGTCCCCAGGGCTCCTCTCCCCATGGCATGGCCAGGACTCAAACAGGGCTCAGTTTCCCTCCCTGTCTTGCTGTGGGTTGACCAGCAAACACCACAGACCCTCACCCTGGAGTTAAAGTAGGAATGAGGGACAGTCCCCTGGCACCGGGGCCTGACAGCCAGGGGAATCCCAGCTGAAGGATCCCCAACAAGTCCTCCCAGAGAGGCTTTAGGAACCATGGGGTGGTGGCTGTAGCTCACCAGAGCAGGGTCCCTGGGGAGCTGGGGCAGCCTCTGAGGTGTTCCAACCCTCCCTGACAGTGCTTGGCCCTGCTCCCCCTCACTGCCATGTCCACAGGAAAGGCTGGGGGCACCGCCCACCCACCCCGGGGCAGGGTCTGGGGGTGGACTGGGGAGTGAGGGCCTTGCAAGAGCTGCAGAAGCAGCAGTGGGGCAGTCTGGGGGACTGTGGGTTCAGCAAAGGGTGGAGGAGGGGGCTTGAGAGTGGAGATCTGCTCGCTACCTTTCATCCCACCGGCACCACAACACCTCTTTATTAACAGCCATTTGCCATTCACTTTGATTTATTTCCCTTTCCCATTTATTATGATTAACACTTGGAGGTTGTGCTGGATCAAATATTGGCTCCTGCAGAACATTTTTATAAACACATATATCTGGATCTATATATCAGCTTGCACATAGACATGGAGATTTTTCTGCACAGACACTTCCCAGAGTTTCCTTCTCTCCCAGCATGGGCCCAGAGCAGAACCAGTGCTGGGGGAGCTGCTGCTCATCCACGCTGGGGGAAGCACTGAGCCAAGGGGTTTCTGTGCCACAGAACGGAGTCAGCAGAGCTCCCAATAGTTTACATCCACTGGCCCTTCCTCCTGTCTCAGCCTGGGCTCCCTGAGGCACGGGAAGGGCTCATGAATCCTTAAAGCTGACAGGGACTGCTGGGCTTCACTGGGTGCCACAGAACCCAAGATGCCATCGTGGCAGCACTGAGTGCCCTGGGGCTACAGGAGAATGCTCTGAGCTGGCTTTCCACAGAACCACTCATGAGTGGGAGCAGGTGGCTCTGAGCTGGCTTTCCATGGAGCCACTTGCCAGCAGCAGCAGCTGGCTCCCGGCCCTCCAGAGCTGGCCGAGGGGCACTGGGAGGCATCAAGGCTCTGTGGAGCAGCTCTGCAGGTGCTCATGAAGAGAGGAAGGTTTTGCAGCGTCCTACAGCACACAAACTGGATGGGGGTGGCTGCAGGGCCCCCTGGATGGGCCCCTCCACACAGGGAGTGCACAGTGAGGCTCGCTGCCATCAGACCTGAACCTCACTGCCATCAGACCTGAACCTCACTGGCATTACTCAACCAGAGCACAGCGAGACAGACGCGGGAGCACAGCAGCCCTGAGGCACCTTTCAGGCACTACAAGCACTCACACGAGGAGCAGGACCCCGCGGGGCAGAGCAGGGAGGAGCAGGACGCCCCCGGCTGCTGCAGCCTGCCCACAAACTCAGCAGCTCCCCTTTCCCTCTCTCCTGAGAACAGCGGAGATGCAAGACTGGAAACAGCCTGACCTGCTCTTCCCGGGCAGGAGGAACGGCAAGAGCCGAACAGGCTGGGGGGATTCGGGCAGCAGACAGCAAGGATGGGGAAAGAATCACCCACAGCAGCCTTGGAGCAGGGCACCTTCTGCCACGACAGTTGTGTCGCTACAGCTGCCACGACTGCTCGTGTCACCTCCTCTGCCCGGCCTGGATGGAGAGGGACGAGGGGGTAGGGAAAAATGAGAACCTGCACTCATCTCCTGGGAGCGGTCAGGATCATCTGTCGTTGTTATTTCTAAAATTATCTGGAGAAGAGCTTGTTCCCATCGGGAGCAAAGTCAACACTCCTGCTCTTTCTGGGATCTCTGGCTACAGAGACAAGGATTTTACTTTTCCAAATGACAAATAAAGCTGCATTTGTGGGCTGGTATTTGCCTCTGCTGCCATCTGAGCTTTGAGTACCACGAGGTGATTTAAGGCACCGTTCCGAGTGCCCACCTTCACAGCAGCTGCCTTTTGTCCCCTCTCCAGTGCCCACCAGCACCGGGCACTGCGGCGCTCCCCGGGCCCTGAGCGGCCCCTCACGGGCACAGCAGGGCTCCAGGACCTGCTCCGTGGCTCTTTCCTTCGCACATCAAGGACACAAGCGTCACCTGCCCTGCCAGCAGCCGCAGCGGGTGTCTGGCACAGCCCGGCTGTCTCGCACCGCCGCAGCCCGAGGGCGATGTCTCACGTCTCTTGTCACATCTGCATCCGTTCACAGCGAGGAGCATCGTCCCGTCCCTCCCCGCGGTGGCCCCTCGGTTGGCCGGGCTTGTCCCTTAGTGTGCCAGTCCTTACTGTGCTGCTCCGTGCCCCACTTCCAAGAAGCGAGAGGAGAAAACGACCCTTCCCTGGCCTAATGGAGACTTGCAGGGATTTGCCCGCTGGGTCCGTGTGTGACAGCCGGCGACAGGAGCTGAACGTGACACGTTGCTTTTGTGTCTGTGGGCCCCACCTCCAGGCTGGCAAAGCAATAACAGATGCTGAGCAGCCAGAATCCATCCCACAGCTTTGGTGATGGAAAATAAAGAGCAAACACAGGGATGTGTCTTTTCATTCAGCCAGAGAATCATTAGGGTTGGAAAAAACCTTTGTGATTGTCAAGTCCAGACTAACCTCTTTCCTGTTAACCATCTCTTGGTGCTTCTTCCACAAGGGGGGATTTCTAGAGGCTTCAGTATGGCCAGAAAAGTCCTTCCTGCCCACCTGCCCCAGCAGCTCCTTCTCCAAGCAGGAGCAGCCCCTCTGGCACTGGATGCTCACCCCAGGATGGTGCCTGGGCAGGGTTTGGGGGTCCCTCTCCCACATCAGGGCTCTGGACCCCAAGGGGCCTGCACCCAAGGGGAGGAATTGGTTCATCTCCTGTTTTTAGTAACCAGCCTTAGCTCACCGTGCTCCCCACAGTGCTCCTTCCCACATCCATCTTCCCTGAGAGCCTGACATGTTTTCTCCCAACCACAGGGAGATTTGATTTGGTGGAGGAAGAGGGAAGAGTTTCTGTAGGTGGTTGTACCTTGGATGGAAAATTTCCCTGGGCCAGGCATCAAGGAGCATCACCTCCCTCCCCAGCCCTGCCTTGGGCCACACAGTGCTGCCACCCAGCAATCCCCTTGGCGTCAGGGATGGAAGTGGGGATGTCACTCAGAACTCATCCCAGCAGCGTGAACATCCACCTCTGGCACAGCAATGGGGAGTGGAATCGACTGCAAGACATCAGGAACTGAGACTGACTTCTGGGAGCACTGGAGGGGCTGGCAGGTACCTTCCCTTAGATCCTGCACTCCTCCAGTCCATGATCCTGGAATCAATCCAGCTCTTGAGTGCTCCACAACACCCAGCACCAACACAGCAGTGGCACCATAGCATCCAGAGAGGGATTACAGTGCTGAGGCTCTGCTCCCTGCCTCCCACCTGCCTGGCTCCCCATAACAGAGAGGAGGAGGATGCTCCCTCCCTCAGGAAACATTCCCCCCAAGCAGCTGGAAGGGCTGAAGCAGAGGCAGGCTGCACCCAGCTGTCCCAAGAATGATGTCAGGCTGGATTTGCACACAGCTGGTGGAGGATCTCCAAGGTGTGACCTCCCTGGACAGCCAGAGCATCCGATGTTACGAAGTAATGGGCAAAATTCCCACAGACACCGCTGCCTCCTGCACAAATCCTGTACCCCAGAGCCAGCCTGCCACATGTGGGGCACGTCTCACAGCCATTCACAGCATCCAAATCCATGAATTTCCCTGGCCAGGCCCCCTGGCCCCCTTCTGAGCCCATCCCACAGCACCATCAGTCTGTGGCAGGGCTCAGGGCTGCAGCTCCCAAATAACAGGGAAGTTTAAGGTGGGGAGGAGGAGGCAGGAGCAGAGCAGGACACTGCAGCAGAACATCCCTGCTCCAACCCAGCATGGGGCTATTTGCAGTCCTGCTCTCAGCTCTGGGAGTGGAGCCACCACCTCTGGGAAGGTGGCAGGTACTCTATACCTTCACCCACTGAAAGCTTTGCTGGCAAAAGGATTTTTTCCTCAAAAACCTCTGTCTTGCCCTTTATTCCTGGGTTTGGGATCTCTCTCCCTGCTGTGGTGGCAGCTGCAAGCTCCTTTCCCTGCCCTGTCCCAGCCTTGTTGAGGAGGAGCATCTGCAGGTTAACCTGGTTAAAAGCCTCTCCCCTGCTCTTGCAGCTCCACAGCTCTGGTGATGGTGACAGGGCCACCAATTCCCCAGTTCCTGAAAGGGGAATTGCTGCAGCTGTGCAGAGGCAGATGCTCAGTGCAGCCAGTGCATCCCTCTGGGAATGAACCTCCCAGCGCTGCTGCTGCTGCAGGAGATGGAGCATCCACACCCCCAGGAGGCTCCTTCACCTGCCCTCCCTCAGACCACACCAGAGACCAGCTTGGAAATGGGAGAATTTCCCCACTTTTTATTGCTTTTTCCCCTTTCATCCCCTACCAAGCACCCTGGAGGCAGCTCAAGCTGCAGGAGTCAGATCCATGCCCGCTGGCCCTATGGGTTGGGAGCCAGGCACACGAGAAGAGGGAGAAAGCAAGAGAAGAAGGTGCTGGAATACCATAAGAGGACAATGTGATTTCATTATCCTGACCTAGAGGTGCTTCCTTTTCAGAAAAAAGCATCAAATTAAGGTTTTTTAAACAACAGCAGAGAGGAGACACAGCAAGTGAGCGCTTCTTCCCGCCTTCACAACATCTGTCTCACATCGTCCTGCTAATTTCAAGTTACTCCAAACTCCTTTAATTCCCTGCCAGGACTTTCAAAATATTTTTTTTTTAAAACCACAGGCTAGCCAGCTCCACAGCCTCGAATTGAACATGCAAGGGAGCAATGAGAACAGGAATTTAAAAAAAGAAAGGTCAGGCTGTGTTCACAAGGCACACAAGCTGCTGCCCAGCAGGAAGGGGGGATAAAGGACAGCCCCCTTGGTGATGTGCTGGGCCAGTCTGCCCAGACCCTGGGGATCCAGGAGCTATGAGCCCACAGGAATCAGTGGAGAACAGCAAATCCCCTCTGCTTTCCCTCAAAGCACCTGCTGGGCATGGGGCAGGGGAGCTGGTGTGACAGCTCTGTGACAGGGATGACCATCCCATGTCCAGCCTTCCTCCTCACCAGCAACCCCAGCATCTGTCTGGGTCTCCCTTTTCCCAGGGACCCACTCTGCACCCACTCACATATAAGCAGTCCCAGCTGGTCCCAGGCATGTCTCAGCAGGAGGTTTTAATCTCCTCATTGGCACAGCCCGGTGGAAAAGCATTTAGGAAGATCCTGGTGCTTTTGGGAGGTCCTTCTCCCAAGGAAGTGCTTGTGCTGGTGTGTCCTGTGCCCAGCAGGTTGGGCTGGCTCAGCTGTGACAGTGGCACTGGCCCAGGGGGATGCAGGACAAGTGGGGGACTGGCATGAGGGCTTTGAGGGGCAGCACAATGCACAGCAGGGAGAAAGGAATTCTGGCTTTATCCACAGGTAGCACAAAGCTGCAGCAATGCCGAGGACAGCGGCGAGGGGACAGGGACAGGGATCAGGTGGGTCTGGTGGAGTTTGGATCCAGACACTCTCCAGGTCCCCTGGTCCGTCATGGTGGTTGGGAAGCCAGAAATAAAACAGGAATAGGATCAGATTTCTGCAGCAAATGCACCTGCAGAAGCACTCCCAAAGTCCCTACGCTCTCATCTGCTTGGGAGCAGAAGCAAAGATCAAAAGACAGAGAATGCAGAGCTCCTATGATTCCATGTCCTGGAGCAGTTACCCTGGTTTGTGCCTGTGGAAGATCTGTCTGGAGAGGCAAAGCTGTGCTTTCTGTTTCTGGCCAGGAATGCATGGAATAAAAGCATGACCAGAAAGCTGGGCTGGAACAACCAATTCTCTGCAGAGCCCCCTCCTCATCCTGCACGTCGTGCTCTGAACGTGGAGCCCTCAGGAGTCCCCCTGGCAGCAGCAGCAGCAGAAGCTCAGGGCCCTGCAGGCATTGCAGGGAATTTCCTCCCTTCCCAACACCGTCCCTGCCTGGAGCTGGGATCGGGGGCTTAAATAAATATGTGCCTATGTAAATAAATAGGAGTGTGGAGTTGAGAGGCAGGTTAATGGCTGGGGAGGCCGGGCTTGACCTCGATGACATTTCAAATTAGTTCTGCTGCGCTGGGCTGGGCCTTTGAGGAGATTTGTTCTTGGGCTGGACGTGGAGAGAAATGTTAAAATTCATCAGGTGAAGAGGCTCTTTGGAGCTTCCTTCCTCCTGGGGGGAGACCTCTGCCTCCTCTGGCCCCTGGAATGAGTGTCCAAGGCTGGGAGATGCTGGGGCAGGTGGGCAGTGCAGGCTGGGCTCTTGCCCTTGCTGTGCTGCTGCTCTCAGCCTGGGGCACCTCCAGGGATGTGGGTGATCTCTCAGGTGTTGGGGCAGGTGTGTGCTGTACCCACACCTGGTGGTTGTGTCAGGATGCACCTCTGTGTGTGCAATATCCACACGTTCATGAGCACACAGAGATAAAATTCGTTAGAAGTGGGCAGAGAATGTATTATTAGTGCTTAATACATGCTCTGAAAGGCAAGTAGATGGCAGCAGGGAATACATTCCAGGAACAAAAAGGGGTCATCTGCATGGGTCTGGCTCGCCCCTCTCGTGACTGTGTGTTATGATACAGGTTTTAGTTCTCTCAGCTCTTGCTGTCCCTCCTGCAGGGCTGCAGCTCTGATTCTGGGGCAGCCCTCAGCCCTCATGTGTGAGGTGTGTTAATTCCTCACTCAACTGATACAATCCTTTTTAATGTGGAAAGAAACCCAGTTTCCTGCTCCCCCTGGGACTGGCTGAAATGTTCCCATGGAAATGGAGCCTCGGGCAGGCTGTGTGCAGGGGCTGTGAGCCCAGCTGGGTGCTGGCAGTGCCAGGGACACGGACCCTGCAGGGGATGCCCCATGTGCCTGGCTGTGGCTGCTGGTCCTGCCTGAGGCAGCTGGGCACGGCCCCGCAGAGCTGGCCCTGATGGGTGCCTGCCACACTGATGAGGAGAGGTGGTGATTGCGGGTCCAGGTGGCACCAAGATCGCCCTGTGAGCACCTGCCCCAGGCAAACCAACCTCTTTCCAACAGTTCCAGACTGTCCAGTGCTGGATCTTGATCCCCTTCCAGCCCTTCCCATCCTCCAATCTTGGTAAATTTGTTTTCCATCCTCATTAAGAGGCCCTTGTCAGGTCTGGGGAGAGGAGGAGCGATGGGAAGCTCTGGTTCTCCAGCACCATCCTGACCTGTAGCCTCCCCTGCAGCAATGGCTGTGCTGGCAGCGTTGGGCAGGGATGGGGTCCCCTCCCTGCCACTGTCTGTCCCAGCCTGGGACTGCTGGGACTCCTGGGGATGTGTGGCAGCTGTTTCCAGTCCTGTCCAGCTGTCTCAGTGGCTCTGCAGAGCAGAGAACCCACGGCCCAGGACCAGCTCCAGCCCTCCTGCCCAGCTCTCAGTTCGCACAGGACAGAGGAGCTGGTGACCATTGTGAGGAGGATCCAGCCCATCCCACCTGCAAGGATCACCTGGGGACATTGTCCCCACTCTGGGCAGGACCTGCATGACCTGCTGCCAGGGCTTGTCCCTGCACTGGTGGCAGTGGTGACACACTGTGACAGAGGGTGGAAGGGGAGAGACAAAGCTCTTTGCTCCCTTCCAGGAATAGAAAACTCTATTTTGAGTGGCTGTGTAGGAAGATGCTGCAGGAGTTGGGGGTGTGTGGGGGATTGGGCTCCCGAAGATTTCAGACTGGGAAGACGCATTTGGATCAGTTTAGCTGGTGGAGTGACTCAGCTCCTGACAGCCCTGCGAGACCTTTGCACTCCTCCTAAACAGGGATTATTTCATCCTCTCAGAATGGCTTAAGCACTAATAAAAGGCATTAAAAATTAATTTTCCACGCTGTCTGTTGGTGTTTCTCCCAGCCCTGGATCGCACTCAACAAGCAGAACTGATAAGCAAACCCAGACCGTGTTCTCTGCGCCGATGCCCCCGCACAGACACTCCCCCCCCAACCCCAGCACATCACGAGGGGCGAACCTGCAATTATTAACCTTCCTTCTTTTTCCTCTCCTTTAAAAAATTAAAAAAGGAAAGCTGTTGCTGGCAGCTTGGAGATTTGCTACGGGTGTCAGGCCTGCTCGTCTCTCTCCTTGTGTCAAATCCCGTATGCAAAGGAGATTTGTACACACGCACAAGGCATCGCTGTGTGTGACATCCACTGCCCCCCGACAGGCGTGTCCCTCCCCCAGAGGCTGGGAGGGAGGATCCTGGGGGGAGAGGGGGAGGGAAAAACAGGGAACAGAATCACAGAATGGCTTGGTTTGGAAGTGACCTTATAGACCATCTTATCCCAGCCCACCTCCATGGGCAGGGACACTCTTCACTGGACCAAGGTGCTCAGAAAGTTTTGGGGAATCAGCAGTGGGGGATCAGGCAGGGCTTGTGCTCCAGCCTGGGTGTGTGGGGTGTCAATAGGGCTCATTGCAGCTTCTTCTTTGGGCCAGGAACTGTCCAAAAAGGACGTTTGCATCCCTTCTGCTGGCTGGTGGGGTCTTGACTGGTGTCTGTATCATGCAGGTGGCTGCTGTCAGAAGACATTTGAGCTTTGGTGCTTGAAGGTGAAAATGTGGGACGTGTGCATGGGTGTTGGGCAGGATCCCTCCCAAAACAGGGATGAACAAGCCCTGGCCAGCAGAAGGGATCCCAGTGCCCATCAGACAAGGCACAGTGGAAGGAGGCTTGGCAGAGGGACCATCACAACACAGACGACCATGGAAAAGAAGCACATAGCAGTGCCCCACTGCACGGGCACCCCCCCAGAGACACCCCTGAGCTGGGCACTGGGGCAGGGCCTGCCCATGGTGCCAGCAGGACTCCCAGCCCTGCAGAGAGCGGGACAGCAGTCCGGGAAAGCCAGCGGTGCCCCATTCCCAGCCAGCACCGCCGCTGCCCCTGCCTTCCTTGCCTTGGATCCACCCAATTACAGCTAATTAGCTTTTCTGCCATAAAACCCTAAGGAGACAATGGAGAAAAGCCTCCTGCCTTTGACAGTAATGAAGTTAAATAGATATTTATTTATCCTTTTATTAGACAAACCAATTATAATTTTACGCTTGAAATAGCTAATTTTTAAAAGTGATGTCGAAGCATATGTATATACTGGGGTAATATATGGCCAGCCCTGGCCTGTAACAATCCTGCCTCATTACCAGCACGGCTGACGTGGTATTTAAATATCCTCTAATGCACCCATTCATAAAATGATAATTAAAAATACGCTGAAATGCAGCTATTAGGACAGAGACCCTGGTTATTTATAGACCCTGGTTTTAGTTTTGAATGATAAAATCCTGAGTAATTGCTTGGAGTAGTGAAGTGTTGCTTCCCCAGCACCCTGACCCACCGTGGCTGGGAAAGCAGAGGCTGCTGATTCCCAGCGAGCTGTCAGTCTGTCCAGGATCATGGGATGAACAGGCTGAGCCTCCCGGTGCCCTGCGGGAGAGAAGAGCCCAAAACATCACCAGAGCACAGGGAGAAGACTCTGAGTGCTCCTCCTGCTGCAGGGTGAGCCGTGTCCATGGGGCATCTCCAGAGCCCTGGTGTCAAATAGTGGGATGGGCAGAAAAGCTGCTGCTGATTGCAGAGCAAGCACTGGGAGTGAGAATCCCAGAGAAAACACCTGGCAATGAGGGATCCAGAACAAACACTGGGGCTGAGGGTCCCAGAGAAAACACCTGGGAATGAGGGATCCAGAACAAACACTGGGAATGAGGGATCCAGAGAATACACCTGAGAATGAGGGTCCCAGAGCAAACACCTGGGAAAGAGGGTTCCAGAGCAAACACTGGGAATGAGGGTCCCAGAGCAAACACCTGGGAATGAAGGTTCCAGAGAATACACCTGGGAATGAGGATTCCAGAGAATACACCTGGGAATGAGGGTCCCAGAGAAAACACCTGGGAATGAGGGTTCCAGAACAAACACTGGGAATGAGGGATCCAGAGAATACACCTGGGACTGAGGGTCCCAGAGCAAACACTGGGAATGAGGGGCCCAGAGAAAACACCTGGGAATGAGGGTCCTAGAGCAAACACTGGGAATGAGGGGCCCAGAGCAAACACCTGGGAATGAGGGATCCACAGAATATACCTGGGAATGAGGGTTCCAGAATAAACACTGAGAATGAGGGATCCAGAGCAAACACCTGGGAATGAGGGTCCCACAGCAAACACCAGGAGTGAGGGTCCCACAGCAAACACCTGGGAACGAGGGTCCCACAGCAAACACCTGAGAATGAGGGTCCCACAGCAAACACCAGGAGTGAGGGTCCCACAGCAAACACCTGGGAACGAGGGTCTGGGGCGGGCTCTGGTTTCCCACCTCTCCCTGCCATCTGGATGTGGAGTCGGGTGGCTGGAGACCACCTGACTGCTCAGCCAAACGCCAGAGACCAGAGATCATAGAGGGACTCTTAAAAAATTAATTTCCCTGGCTATAAAGGGCCGGTGAGTGCTGCTGAGTGCTGGGCTCAGCTGGCCCAGCCGGGATCTCTCCCTGCAGCGTTTGGAGCCATCTGGCCCAGCCTGAGCCCCTCGGCCTGGCCTGGGTCCTGTGCTGCTGATCCCACCCAGCCCTCTGGCTCTTCATCCACTTCCCTCTTCCTGCAGGACCGGGGCCTCCTGCACACAGTTCTAAAGGCAACAGGAGTGACTTGGGAAATGAGAAATTTGCTTTAAGACGTGATTTCAGCCGTCTCACACCTAGGCGGGATTTTCAGCTAATTTCCCTGAATATTCCTAGCTGGAGATTTCTTGCCTCAGGGCTAAAGGGTCAGCACAAGCCACCAGAAGTGGAAGCTTCTCATCTTGCAGCCCAGGGCTGGGGTCCAGCGCTGGTGCCATTCCTTGGTACCATTCCCTGCATCCTGGACAGCCTTTTCCAGCCCATCCTGACTGTGTTGTGGGTGGAGCTCTGCAGAGGTGATGGCTGAGTTTTTGGGAGACAAGGCCAATTCCTCACAAATCCTCATAGTTAAACACTTTACTTTCCAAAGAAAAGAGGCTTTCCAAGGACAGCCAGCAGGTAGGCACAGCAGAGCAGGGCAGCTGCTGGAGCTGGAGGTGCTGCAGGATCCTGCAGCTGTGGGCAGGAGATCCATGAAGCCCACGGTGGGTGCTGCTGCCTCACCACCCCCAGGCCATGCCTGTGGCAGCTCCTGTGGCAGCTCCTGCTCTCTGTGGCTCCTGGGGCTGTGGGATGTCCCCTCATGCAGCCATGAGACCAAAGCCTTGGCTCTCTGGGCTATGCAGGTTGTTTTCCATCTCCCATCTGGTCCCTGCTAATGCCATCTGGCTCTTTCCCAGCCTGGACATTTCTTCCTCACACCTTTGCATCTCCCCCGAGCTCTGCAGCTCCAGTGAATGTGGAGCCCTGGCTGCTGCTGCCATTTCCCAACCATTGGTGCTCCAGAATCATCTCTGTGCTCCAGCTCCACAGGGACAAGTGCTGATTTCTACCCCCCTTGCTGCCTCCTGCCCCACTCCTGGCAAGCCCAGCAGGTTTGCTGCACCTCCTTTTTTTCAGTTTTACTCCATGTTACTTCATCTTCCTAAACTGAACATTCTGGGTCATTCTCTGGGGAGCCTTTAGGAGCCAGAACAAGAGCAAGACCCCTGGGATGGCAGAACTGGGAGGGGACAGGTGTCACTGTGCCACCACCTGCACGGCCACGGTGCTGAGGATGGGAAGGTTTGTGTGTGACAGATGTGAGCCCAATGTGTGACAGATGTGCTGGGCACCAGGAGGGAAAGGGCTTCCAGGGCTGGCAGCAGCCAGGGTGCAGAGCAGAGCGACTCTGGAGCCAAATCTCAGTTGCCACAACAAAATGGTGAGGAGTGGACCAGAACGCCTCTTCTAAATGCACCCAAACACGTGCTCTGCCTTCATCCTGCTGGGAGCAAAACCTGCAGAAGGCTCCAGGACGCCCCATCCTTGCCTCTTCACAGAGATCCCGGAGATCAGGGGCTCCCCCAGAGCCCCCTGGGCCGTGAGCCCCCCTTCCTGCTGGCAGCGGGCTCGGACGCCTTTGCTGCATCACACGGGATGCGGGTCTGTGCCTCGTAGGGGACACAGCTCCTCCTGTCCCCGCTGCTGGAGCTGCCCCATGCCACGGGGCTGGCTGGAGCGCCTTTTGGGGGCACCCCAGGCCGGGGGTTTGCTCGCTGGTTTGCTGGGTTCTGCGGGGACACTGAGGGGACACAGAGGGACCGCGTTCTCCGGGTGCCCCCCTTCCCAGCCCCCCAGCCCGCTGCGCCCCCGCGGGGTCCCCTCGCTGCAGACACTGGGTGGCACTCGCACGCCTTGGCACGGGAGCTGCCAGCAGGATTTTTCCGGAGGAAAGC
>VXBQ01014416.1:0-23275 GCA_013400175.1 Phainopepla nitens | reverse complement strand
GCTCCTCCCGCCCCCGCTCCTTGCCCAGGTGAACTCCCGGGCAGAGCCGGTTGTCATCTTTTCAACAACTCGTTTTTCCCTCGCTCCGAGGGTGCAGGGAGCAGCTCTTACTATTTACACACCTCCGGCTCCGAGGCGGGAGGTGAAACAATCCCGGCTTTTATTCCGTGCAGGGGACGGGGAGATGGAGCAGCCCCGGCCCCGGTAGCCACCACAGCGCCTGGGATAGCCGAGCTGCTCCTCCCCAGGGACCCCCACGCCAGGACACAGCTCTGGGATAGCTCCTCCTCCGCAGGGAAACGCCCGGCCTGGCCACTGGCTCCCTGTGATCCTGGACATCAGCTTCCCATGGCCACTGGCACATTCCTGGGTACCTCCCCACCATGGAGGGTCCCATCCCTGATATCCCACGGCGGTGCTGGGTGCAAGCTGAGTTTACAGGACTGGTGCAGGAGCGTGGGCTGCCGGCAGCCCCTCCCTGAGCTATTCTGTGATTTATTAAAAGCTGAGCCTATCCCAGGAACATCACCTTGCTGCAGGTGGAGGTGGGAGCACGGAGCCACCTGGAGCAGTGGGCACTGCTGGGAGCTCGGGGATGGCCGGGGCAGGGGTGGAGAGGAGAGGGAGCAGACTCAGGGAATGAGATCTCTGTGCCAGACCCCTCCAGGAGTGACCTGAGAGCACCCCTGGCCCTGCAGTGGGTGCTGAGCATCGCCCCTGTGCCCTCTCAGGCCCCACAGACAGGAATGGGCTGGTTCTGGTTCAGCTGCTGCTGCTGCAGCTCCTTTATTCATTTATCATCTTAGTCCCATCTCTGAGACGTGACAGAAAACACACAGATGAGGGAAAGAAGTAAAGCTTGCTGAGCAGGGTGGGATTGCTGTGCTGCTTGGGGGACTGTGTCCTACTTTCTGGTGTTTCTTTCCCTCCCTGACAATACTCCAAGGGCAGAGCCTCTGAGGACCCTGAGCCCTTGACCTTCTTCGTCAGGCAGAGCTGCTCAGGCGCAGCCTCCCCGACGGATCCCGGCTGGCGTCGGAATCAAGGATGTTGATTGCATTCAGATTCTAATTTACTCAACTTGCTACTAGGAAGTCATCAGAAGGGATGGTTTAAAATCATTCAGGGAAAACTCAGAGCATAAAATTTTAATTGCCACCTTGTGAAATGATGTTCTCCCGGGCTGGCCAAGCCTGGCTGGGTGTGGATGGAAATGTTCCTCACCAGCTCGTGGGCAGGAGGATGGAGATGGGGACAATCAGCTGCTGTAGCTGCTGCAGGATTTGATTCCTACAAGCAATGTGGGGAAAATATTTTGCTGGATGCCAGCAGCAGTCCTGTGTAAGGCACTCTGAACACTCTGCTCCCATCAACACCCAAACTTTAACCCCTTCAGCAAAACCCTTCTGACATCTGTAAGAGCTGCCACCTCCACCTCTACAGCAGGATTGCATTATTCATGATAATCTGGTAGATAGAATAATTTGGCTTGGTTTTGACTCAAATTTGCCCATGAACAGCTGCAGTTTTGGTGATGTAATTCAAAACAGAGAATAAAAGATCTGTGGGCACGTGGCCGGTCCCTGAGCCTTGGGACTATGGAATGCTGGCTCTCCCTGGGCACACACACCAGCCATGGAACCCCCTGGGTCTGAACAAACTCATGGAAATCCATCCCAGATAACCTGTGAAAATCTCCTTAATCCTCTCTGGCCCAGCACAAGGACCTGCACCCCTCAGGTGCTGAGGGAAGGGGCAGGTGAGGAAGGATGGAGCCAGCACTGCCTCACTCCTCTGCAGAGCATCACGAGTTTGTGACTGAAAACAGGAAAAAGCCTCTGCCTTCCCCCTCACCATGCCTCTGAGCAGGCTCCTGGCCCTACACAATTATTTATGTGCTGGAAGAGGCAAATCAAAGATCATTAAGGCGTGCCCAGCAGCAGAGAGACAGAGCTGCCGGGCGATCCGAGCCTGCTCCCCGCCGCCTCAGGCACCCCTGTCACCTGCCAGTGTCCCCAGGTCCCTCAGAACCCAGGGATCAATAAAGCCACACTCGGGCTGGAGTGTGAGTGTGCCCAGGACAGCATTGATCCCTCGTCACTGCAGAGAGCAGAGCCTGTAATGGGCTGGGATGAGCCGGGGCTGACGGATCCTCGAGCAGCTGGAGATCAATAGCTTTCATAAAGCAGACTGAAAAATAGGGGACAGGCCTAATGGCACCGGAGAGCTGGGCTACACTTACACAAGAAAAACAATTTGAGGAGGACAAAATAGCAACATTGATCATTCCACTATTTCCCCGTTTTTATCTTTTTTTGGGAAAGTTCTCAGCTAACTCCAGACATCACAAACCTTTACTGGAGCCCCGGTGCAAGCAGAGGCTGCACGTGGCATTGCTGCTCTTTGCATTCCCAGTGTGTTATGCTGGGTTTAACCCCTACTTTAAGTAGGAAAATTCCCTGGGCAGGCCCCCTCTCCCTCTCCCTGCGCTGTCAAACCCTTGGGCTGGAGGGAGAGGGGCAGAGCTGCTCAGCTCGTGCGCTACCCTGGCCTGCCGCCCACGCTGCACCATGCTGTGGCACAGCCCCACACTGCGTGCCCCACCCTCACTGGGACAACTGGTGGGAGTTTTGGGGCTGAACACATGTCCCCCCATGCCCAGGCACCCTCCAGAGTGCCAGGGGTTCTCTATCCCTGCCAGGGAGCCGAGGGCAGCCCGAGCTGCCCTGATGTGGGCACAGGACACGGCCCCAGGGCAGCTCACAGGAGTTACGGGCTCAGGGTTAACTCTGTGCTGTTCTTGGCAGCACCTGACCATATGATTTATCTTGGAATACACCTGCCTAATTTTTAAATTTTTTTTAGAGATTTGTTCTGCAGTTGTGGGCAAGTTCTGCCAAACAATGCTAGACTGGGGTTTTCTGTGGGATGCACCAAGCAATTCCTGAAACCTGGGGCCATATCAGCGTCTGTGGGGAGAGTGTTCAGCTTGTCATGGACTTAATAAAGTTTATTGAGTCTTTGAGCCTTTAGAGTCTATCTGATCCTTCATCAGGGCTTGCAGCTAAACTGCCAGGGAAAATAAATTTGCTGCTCAGGGGCTGGCGGTGAAATTGCCATGGATGCTAGGGCAAGGCTGGCAGGAGGGCTGGGCAGAGAGGAGGAGGTGACCACAAGGAGAGCTGGGTCACAGCCAGGGAATCGCAGCTTTTAAAGGAACAATTTGCAGAAATTGCCGTGGAAGTTCCTGTAAGGTCAAAGCGATAAAGCAGAACACAGTGGTTGGATAAAGCAGTTCAGGAGAGATTTATCTGCCATGTAAGGAAGAATCATGGCAGGCTTTGCTCGGTGGCAGTACCAGAGAGATGTCCTGAGACTGTGAGGTGGTGGAAGGCCCAGGGAGGCTCCAGCAAGAGAAGAGATCGTGGAATCATAGAATCCTAGGATGGCTTGGAAGGAACCTTAAAGCCCATCTCATTCCAGCCCCTGCCATGGGCAGGGACACCTCCCACTGTCCCACGGTGCTCCAAGCCCCATCCAGCCTGGCCTTGGACACTTCCAGGGATGGGGCAGCCCCAGCTCCTCTGGGCAACCTGTGCCAGGGCCTCACCACCTTCATTTTAAAAAATATGTCCAATCTAACTGGACCCTCCTTCAGTTTAAAACCATTGTCCCATCAGACCTTCCCCTGTTTCAGTCATGGCTGAGTACAACAAAGGGGGATAAAATTGATGATGGACAAACCCAACCCCACCCTGCCTGCAGCCTCTCGTGGTGTTTCCCTGAACCTGGGGCTCTGTGCTGGTGTTTTGGGGGGTGCACAGCTGCCCTGGGGACACTGCTCCCAGGATCCTGAGGCAGGAGGGCACTGCAAGAGCTGTCCTGAGCCAACCTCTGCATCAGCCTCCTCATGGAGCAGACCTGGGAGAAGTTCAATCCTTGGAGACTGAAAATCACCCAGGTGAAAACCCCTGTGAAATGAATCCTTCCCATCACTTCAATCCCATCCACTCTACAGAGCCATAGGAAAAAAGGGTCCATCTGTTTGGAGTTTGCTTTAAAAAGGAAAAACCAACCTTCTGGGACAGCATCTCCCAGTGCCTGCTCCTCATCCGCTGATCTCTGCAACCTTGGCACACGGAGCATCTCAGCAACGATTTTTCAGCACACCCGAGTGCAGGAGAGAGCCTGATTTACAATTATCCTTCAGTTACAAAGGTAATTTTAACTGGGATTAGCTGATCCTGTAAAGTAATTGAAGCCAGGAGATCTGGGGCTGCTGGGCTGTTATTATCACCAGATGCCATCGGAGAAACAAAGGATGAGGGCTGTCTCCAGAAGTGCTTCTCAAAACCTTCCAATTCCATCTCTCCAGGTATGGAGGGAGGGCGAAATCTGACAGGCAGGGAGAGGGGGAGAGAAGTGTAGGGATGAATGAGCTGAGATCCTAAGTGGATCAGGATGGACAAAGGGAAGGTCAGGGAGGCGGTGAGCAAAAGGGCTGAACTCCTGCCCAGGGACCTCTCTTCTGCCAGCTCCGTGCCCAGGGAAGGGCTGTCTCTTGCAGAAGGCACTAATTATCCCTTCTTTTAGATAAAGCAACCATCCTTCAATTAAACAAAGGAACATTCCCTAGCCTCACCCTCTTGGGACACTTTGATACATTCAGAAATGCCGCAGCTGCATTTGGGGTCACCAGCCCAGCTGGCACCCCTGGCCCTCGCTGCCATCCCTCCCCAAATCACAGAGCCCTCGGGGGCTCCCAGGACATTGGTGCTGCTGTCCCAGCCCTCTGCTGGTGCCAGGTCTTGCTGATCTGGCACCAACACCAGCGTGTCCCTGCAGTGAGCACTGGGTTGTGCAGGAGCTCACGTAATTGCTTGGAGGGTTTTTTGCTCCTTTGAGAACTCACCAGATCCCGCAGCTGATGGCTGGTGGGAAGCAGGAGCACGGGCAGGAGTGTGGGGAGTACAGAGGGAAGGGCTGGGAGCTGCCCCAGCCTCTCTCTACAGCATCCCTGGGCACTGCAGGGTCTGGCCTGCAGCCTGGCAGGGCCACCCCAGGCACAGGGACCCTCCAGCCTGGCAGGGCCACCCCAGGCACATCCCAGGACCCATCCCAGGACCCATGGGAACATCTGACTGGAGCAGCTGGGTTCTCTGACAGGGGCTCGACTGGCACCTGCTGCTTGGATTGCCCAAATTGCCCCCTGTGGCACTGCCTGGGTGGCATTGCTTGCCACACCTGAGGGTGGTTTAGCTAGTGCCTTCAGCTGCCAGAAGTGCAAAGTGAGACCAAAGCACTGCTCTCGCTAATGAGAGCCCAAGATGTGTTCCACTGAAATATTTCTGCTTGTTCAATAAAACAAATGAAGCTTTAGGACAGTTCCAGTGCGATTAAAGCCGTCATGTCACAGATGTGGGGACAGTCCTGTGTAATCAGATTACAGCAATTCCCTGACAGGACTAGATCTGATCCTAAACTACATGTCAAGGTCCCTTCAACTCCACACCAGAGGGAGAAAAACCCCAAACACAATCAGGAAGAAATCACAATAAAAAGGGAATTGCTTCTGCTGGGAATTGCAACCAGCAGCGATCGCTGTGATTTGCACTAATCAAGGCCAGCCCGGCCCCGTCTGCTGGAATTATCTCTCCCACTAATCCCCAATGTGTTTCCTATTTGGGCTCTTCTGGGCTTCCCTCTGGAGCAGCCTGGGTGAGCCCATGGTGGAGCTGGCAGGACTGGAGCTCTCCTTCCCGGAGGAACACCTGGGACCACTCCACTGGCACTGGGGCTCTGGAGAAGGGTGACAGGGACTGTCACCCCTGGGGCAGGGGCATGCTCCTGCTGGGGGCCCCTCCATCCCAAGAACAGGAGCATCCCAGTCCCCAGATGGTTCAGCTCCCTGTGGCTCCCAGAGCTTCTGGTCTCTTTTTATAAGGGCAAAGCAGGGAACTTTGTTACCCCAGAGCACTGCTGGGGCAGAGGGTGACTGAGTGACATAGTCAGGAGATCTTTTGCAACCTCAGTGATTCTGGGGTTCTGTGACTGGTCCAAAAAGGGCTCTGAACAGCTTAGCAGGGCTCCAGGTGTGTCCTGGCTTGTGATCATTTGACACAGGCGGTTTTGGCTCTCTGTTGGCTGTCAGGGACAGGTAACTCTGAAAAAACCCAAACAACTCTCACTTTGCCAAGAGGCTGCATGTCCCAAGTGATGATGTGCCTCAAATCCACCAGACTTCAAATCCAGGAGCTCCAACAAAGCATGAGCTGGAGCCAGAAGCAGCCTTCCTGCAAAAGACAAACCTCCCTGCTGCATCCTTGTGTCCCAGGGGAGGCAGTGCCAGGACAGTGGACAGGGGACTTTTCCTTTTTCTGTGAAAAGCTGGCAGGTACATGACCCATGGGCCTGGAGAGCTCTCCAAGGGCAACCCTTTGCCAAAAAAAAAAAGAATCAGGTAAGCCCAATCTGAGATGAATTGAAGGGAAGTGTGATCCATTCACCGGCGGAGTGTGAGTGATGTCCACAGCCAAATTCTCTGAGTAAACTCTCCATCATGGATTATTCATTCATCTCAGCTGCTTATGAGGAAAGAGCAGAAAGCTGAAAATGTTCCAGTGCCAATTATTTATTGAAGGGATGTTCTCCTTGGCGGGCTCGGAACACTCGGGCACGGTGTTTATCCTGCCTTCCTTGGGAGAGGCTGGATCGGCAGAAATGGGGAAAATCTCTGCTGGTGTTCCGGCTGAATTTCCCTGTGTTGAGTTTCATCACCTTTATTCATAGCTCCACTGCTTTTGGGCCATTCTGGACAATATTTCTTCTTTTTCAGTGTTTACACCCTTCAGATATTCCTAGACAGCCATTATATTCTCTGTTAGTCTTCTCCTGGCCTGGCTGTATTTCTTTATATTAATCTTTCCCCATCATCAATCCCTCCTGCCCCTTCATCATCCGTGCCTCTCTTCCCTGAATTCCCTCTGATTTGTCGACATCACTCTTGTTTATGATTCCGAGATCTCATTTAGCATTTGATTTCTGCCAAAAATAAAATTGAGCCTGATTGTTTTCGCTGATGACTGAAGGAGACATGAATTGTTGCTTGGAAAACAGTCCTTGAGACAGCAATATGTGAGGGAGGGGAAAGCAAGGCAGCTCCATCAGGCAGACAAACACCCAGATAATGTCAGCTCTGGCTCGATTGGATCTTGGGAGCTGGGACGTGCTGACAGTAATAGCCCCCACTATTGGAGTGTTTAGCTTTTAAACAGAAATGGGAGTTATAACTCAGGCCCTGGCATAAATCAGCAGAGCAGGAAAATCTCCCAGATCCAGGCCTGCACAATAAACTGGGCTGAAATTCCTCGTCCTTGAGGAAAGGAGAAAAATTGCAGCTTCCTTTGTGTGGGAAAGTGGGGGGAGGCTGAGTTGGATGCAGCAGTTTGGTCACTGAGACCTTCAGCTGGGAAAGTCACCGTGGGTTTTGGCAGGGAACGTCTGCGTTTCCACAGGGCTGGGAAAGAGAGTGGGGAGGGGCAGAGTGAGACTGCACAGAAGGATCTTCATTAGGGAGGGAGATCCAGCCTGGCCAGCCCGTGAGCAGCACTGGCACTGGCACTCACTGCCCACACCTCCCAGAGCTATGCATGGACAGGTGTCTGCCTGCACCTGTACCTGCATCTACACCTTCATCTGCATCTACAGCTGTACCTGCCTCTGCACCTGCACTGGGATGGAGCTGTGGGGTGGTGCTGTGGGGTCTCCATCATTTCTGGCCATCAGGTGAGGCCATTTCTGTCCCCAAATGCTGGTTTAGGGACCCCGTGTTGCTCATCCGGATGACCAAAAGCTGGGTGGCTCCAGCCTGTGACTCTTCCAGGTCTCCTCGTGGAGGATTGACCCCCCCTGCCAGTGCCACCCAGCGACTGGCACTGTCCCCTGGGATCTCTTCAGCCACCACTGAGACACTGCTGCTGCCACACGTGGAATCACAGAAGGCTTGGTGTTGGCAGGGACTTCATCATGTTAGTCTATTATATGATTCCATGGTTTCACTCCCTTGGGAAGTCACTGTGTGAGTCTGTGCTCTGGGAACCCCTGGGCACGGCAGTGTGTGAGTCTGGGCAGGTGGGAGGGAGCAGCAGTGACCAGCCTGGATCCGTGCAGGAGCAGGACCTGGGGCTGAGGAGCAGCACCGCAGGAGAGGGGCTGCAGTCAGGAATGCTGTCCCCGTACTGGAGCACATGAAAACCCCCCGGATCTGAGATCCACATAAACCCACAGAGCTGGTTTCCCCTGGGAAGCAGCTACCTTCCAGAGAGACCCCGAACAGAGGATCTGTATCATCGGGGGATTTCCATTTAAATGCTCCTTGGCAAAATCCCCTTAGAAAGCTGCTGAAGACTCGTGGAAGGCTTTGGAAAACATGCTAATTACTGGGAAACAATGCTGCATCTCCATGGCTAGAGCCCCTCTGATTCCCTCCCTCCCTTCCCGGCACCACCAGAGGCATTTCCATGAGAAGGGCAGCTTTGTTTCTCCGGACTGTTCGTGCTGCTTATTCCTGCACCTGAAGTCAGGCTCCAAAGTGTGGGATCCCTCAAGGCATCTCCACAGCAACCCCCTCTCCCTCCCCCGAGCAGGGCTTGGGACAGGGAGCTCCTGTCACCCCCGGGAGTGGGACAATTAGGGAGGGGATTCATTAGCGTTATTGCTATGCACGGCGTGTGCTGCAGCAGCATCCCAAAGCTCCCGTCAGATCAGGTACCCTGTGTGCTGGGAGTGTGTAAAACTGCTGTCAGACACAGCCCCTGCCTCTGGAAACTCCACTGGTTTCTCCAAGGAACACGTGTTTCAGCAGTGGGGAGCACCCCGGGTGTCTCTTCGCTGTCACCTCCCGCTGCTCCGACTCACCAAGGGCTCTGTTCCAGGGGGAGGATCAGTTCGGGAATCAGCTCCCTGCACCGTGGAAAAAGCCACGGTACTTCTCGGCTTCATTTCCATTTGGTTTGCTTTGCCGTGGCAGAACTGGGATGGGATGGATGAGATTTCATCCCTTCCCATGGGCAGCTGTGGCCTTTGGCTGGGGGATGGAATATCCGTGAACTTCCCCAGCAAAAGTCCAGAAAAATGTCAGAGAGAACTTGGACAGTCCTGCAAGGACTAATGATCTCTCCTGATGAGAGGGAGCAGGAGGGGAGGGGAGAGGACCCTGGTTTTAAACATAACTCAAATACCTGTAAGGAAAACCCTAATTCTGAGTGTCTGTGCCCCACGATCAGTCTGCTCCTTGTGCTGGTGTCAGAGCCCTCCTTCGCTCAGGTTTTTGGAGACCTGCCCCACGATCTGAATCCTAAATAGTTCATTGGGGTAGGGATGTACAGAGACATTCCAGGTTTGCTCAGGAGCAGCTGGATATTTTCCTATTGCTCAGGGGGACAGGGACAAAGCAAAGAAAGAGGAGGGAGCAGTGCAGGGAGAGAGTGGCACGGCTGAGCCGCACTGCGGGAACACGGAGCGTTCCCATCGGCCAGGGGACAGCCAGGAACACGCACAGATGACAACAAAGCACAGGGATGGCAGCAGCTCCAGTCCCTGAGCTGGCACCAGGGAGCCAAGGCTGGCAGAGCCATCCCTGCAGCAGGTGCAGTGCCAGGCGTGCCTGCGAACACGGAGTGGGATGCGCCCAGGACATTCATTACCCAGGCCAGGAGAGGTTTCAAGAGGAAACAATCCCATGAGCGTTCACTTCCCCACACCCAAATTCCTCCTTTTTCCTAGAGAGGCAAGACCAACATGGTTCTTTGCATCTCTTTGCATCCGAGTAAGGGATTAACCATCCACGGTGCCTCAATGCAGACTGGAAACCTTCCAGGAAGTCAGCACCCTGGCGCTGCCTCTCCCTCTAAATGCTTCGGCTTCCTGCAGGAAAATGAAATCCATTAACAAGTTCCACCCCTGCTCAGAATTCAAGGCTAGAACTGTCAATGCTTTGGGAAGGAGCTAAATGTGGGGATTTCCATAACAATCAGCAGCTACAGCATTAATCCATAGTCATATTAACCTGGGATGACAAGGACATGTCTGGCTGTTGTCTCTAATGTAATCTGCCATTGTGCCCGGCCCCGCTGAGCCCGGCTTTGTGCTGGGCCTGGGCTGGGAGCAGCTCCTCTCCCCGGCTCTGGCCACAGCTCAGAAATGAGAAAGAGTGGGATACAGACAGGGGAAAGATTTCTCTGTGTGTGCACTTGTGTGTGTGTGCGCCTAACGTGGGCGTGAGCACGTGTGTGTGTGCACAGGCTCTCCCTGTGCCCCATGTGCCTCAGGCTCCGTGCCCTGTGCACGGACAAGTGTTGGTGTTGGGCCTTTGTGAGGTGTCAAATACACCCGGATAAACGAGGGAAAGGGCAGAATTCCGGTGTGGGATCGGGGCTCTGTGAAGGAATGTGTGCAAGTAGGACTGGGCGGATGTGTTGGGTGTTCAGTGGGTTGTGGCTCCCGGGCTCTGTCCCTGTGGATCTGCTGGCACAGGGATGCTGCCATGCCAGGCACTCACAGGGGGTGCTGGTGACAATCCCGGTGGTGCCAGGGCAGCTCAGGGGGATGGAGAAGGCATCCAGCCCCTCTGCTCCTTTATAGCACTGGCAGCCCCCACTGGCCCTTCTCTTTCCCTCATGTTGCTGTACTTGCCTTCCTAGAAGCAGCACCTTCTCTGTGTGGCAGGATTAGGACACGGGTACAGAGCTGCAGTGCCGAGGCACCCCCAGCCCAAATGAGCCTCATTTCTGGCCCTTCTCTTTACAAAAATCTTCCAATCCATTCCACGATTTCTGTGTTACTATTTAGTTCTATTGTAATGGGGGTGGAAATCGGAAACTCTGATTCACCAGGATCCTTGCACAGAAACTTCACACACTGGAACAATTAATTATCCATTAAACCCTTTGTCTGTGTCATTGCATTGTTCCAGGCTCCCATTGAAGCCCCTCAGCGAGGCAGTCGGGCTGCCAGCTCGGAGTGTGGTTAATCAGCTAACGAGCTTAGAAATACAATAGACACAGCAACACGGTGCTCTCCGAGCGCCACCATGCCCAAGGGTCTCCAGCCACTCCAGAAAACTTGGAATTAGCCATGGTTTGGCCCCACTGCGGGCCAGCAGAGCTGAGCGACACATGGTGCTTGGAGATGTGACGTTAGAAAGCTTCTACCCGCTCCAGCATCACAGAATCATGGAATGGTTTAAGTTGGAAAATCCATCTTGTTGGAAAATCCACCCCTTGCCATGAACAGGGACACCTTCCACTATCCCAAGCCTTGTCCAACCCAGCCTTGAACATTTCCAGGAATGGCGAGTCCACAATATCCTTGGGCAACCAGGGCATCATGGGTGCAGGGAGTGATGGGGACACGCAGGTGGCCAGGTCACACCGGGCAGTGGGGACAGCGCCCAACAGGGCAACAGCTGCAGGGCAGCAGGGCAGTATGAGATGGATTTAATGGGGAAAAACTGCTGAGAAGTGGGAAAGTTTCAGCTTAGCTGAGGTTAGAGGTGACGCTTGTGTCTGGAAAGGTGTTGCTGTGTGGATGAAGTCTGGGAAAGCGGCATTGGAGGGAAGCAGGTGGAGGCATGAGATCTTTGAGGATACTTTTAATGACAGAAATTTTGTCTCCGTTGTGTTTAGGCCTTAATTACGGCAGCCATAAAGGTGTTTATTTCCTGGCGACGAACAGCGGGCCAAGGAGAGAACTCTCCCATCAGCTCTTACAAGTTTCAATTACTTTTTCTCAATTATGTTTATGTTTTCCTTGCAGCTTTCGGGAACAGCCTGTGGGCAGAGGCACTGTTCCCAGGAGGACGGAGAAGGTCAGGAGAAAAAGCCACAGATTTGGCCAAGGTCAAAGCGGACAAACCCCAAACATTTAATTGCAAAGGTGGATGAAGCGGCTTTTAGATGACCATTAGTCAAACCTGGAGCTTTCAGGGCAGTTTTTTAGTCCTGTCTCTCACTGGCCTTCCTCTGCCAACCTCGTTACGGCCTCTGTGTGCCCATGGGACACTTCTTTGCCATGGCTGGGACAGGCATGGCTCTGTCTGTCACAAGCAAAGGCTGCTGGAAAAGGCTCTGCTTCCATGTCCCTTTAACACAGCCACGGCCACGAGTTCCTCACAGGCACTGGCACAATGAACAATGAGTGATAAAAATCCAGAAATCACTCCCAGGTTTAGTCTCCCAAAGTTGAAATTTTTTCCATGACTATGCCACAAACCCCCCAGCCTGGAAGCCCTGGAGAGCAGCAGAGATAAGAGCAGCTATCAGCTTGAAGAGGCTCAGGCAGATAAGCATCTTGCCTTGGAACAGCTGATAAAGCTGCAAGCTGGGAGGAATCCATGCCAGAGCATGAGAGTGACGGGAGCCTGGACTGGGAAAGTCTCTTTGGAGAAGGGCTGTCGATGTCCTGCAGGGTCACTGACCTGTGCAAGGCACCTCCCCTTGTGCTGAATCCTTCTTCCCAGCCCTTCCCCTGGATGGGGCTCACAGCTCTGTACCTCTCCCCGACCCATCCCTGCTCTGGCTGTCACCTCCCTCCGCTCTCCCAGGAGTGCTCTGTGTTTAAAACTCGTATCTAGGAGAAAACAACTGAAATGGCCTCAAGCTGCACCAAGGGAGGTTTAGATTGGACAGCAGGAAGAATTTCTTCACAAAAAGTGTTGCAAAGCATTGAACAGGCTGTCCAGGGCAGTGGGAGAGGTACCATCCCTGGAAGTGTTGAAAAACCATGTGGATGTGGCACTGGAGGACAAGATTTAGTGGTGAGCTTGGTGCGGTTAAGTTGATGACTGGACTTAATGATCTTAAAGGTTCTTTCCAACCTTATTTTGGTTATTTGCAGCCTTAGTGATTCCATGATTCTCCTCTATAATGTCACTGGTTTCCTTCTCCACGGGATTCCCTCCCAGTCCTGCCACAGAGGGTCCCAATCCATCCCACATCTCCTTTTGAAAGCTGCTGGGGCAAAGAACCAAAAATATCCTTCCCTTTGCCTTGCAGAGGGGAAGCCTTGGGGTGGGCAGGAGGCTGCTGAGATCCCAGCCAAGACCTGGGAACGCAACAAAGAGAGTGAGGGGAACTCAGACATTCCTGGTGCTCCGCTGCCCCCAGACCCATGGCCATCACTGCCACCAGGTCCTGTGGCTGTGGGGGATCTCGGCACTGGGGGTGACAGCCCTGGCTGGATGGATAAAGGAGCAAAAATGGGAACGTTGACAGCTCCAGCACAGTTATTCCTATTTCCTGCCCCAGACACAGCTCTGTTCCTGGACAGGTGAGAACTGGGGAGCGGCACCACGCAGGCAAAAATTCCCGCCGGGACACACGAGCGTCTGCGACTCTTCCCCAGTGCCATTTCTATTTCAGTTTGTCTCTGGGGCAAACCTCGGGGGTTCCTGAGTCCACTCCTGCCCAGGGGTTCCTGTCCCCGGGTCCCTGGGTGGGAGCACAGAGCCCTGCGAGGGCTGGAGCAGATTTGCTGACTCCGGGAGTGTTTTGTGCCGATGGCTCAGCGCTGCTCATTAGCGGGGGAAGGAGCGCGTCCCCCGCCCCTCCCCCGTTTCCAGGCCAGGTGGAGACATGATTTATTGCACTCTTTAGTCATTATTCTCAGTTACCCAATTATGTTTTTTAAAGTTAAAAATGCAAGAACTTTGTTGCGGCTGCATCTGGGGATTCTGCAGCATCTGGAAGACGGTTAGGAAAATAAAACCCAGAGGAAACCAAGAACAACAACACCAGCAGCTTCTCAAGTGCTACCTGGCAGCGATGTCCCCACCGGGTCACGGGGTGACAGAGCTCCCCAGGCCTTGACCCCGGGCTTGGCAGAGCCAAGTGGGGCTGACACCAGGCAGGGGCGTGCCAGGATCTGGGGCATTTGGTCCTGCTTGGCAAAACTTGCTCTTGCCTAAACCCAGGACAATCAGCAGGGAGGGCTCAGCACAAGACAGATAAGGCTGCGGTGCTGCTGACTCAGCACTTTCCCTCGCTGACTCCTCGAGCACTGCCACAGAGGGCTTGGAATCTCTGGATCAGCAAGGTTGGAAAAGCCCTCTGAGACCATCAGAGACGCCAGCTGTTCCAAAGCTACCACGAAGGATGTCCCCAGGTGCCCCATCTACGTGTCTGTTAAATCTCCCCAGGGATGGGAACTCCACCACTGCCTTGGGCAGCTGCGCCAGGGCTGGACAACACTTGGGAAAAAGAATTTTTCCTTAATATCCAATTAAAACTCCCCTGGAGCAACTTGAGGCCATTTCCTCTTGTCCTGTCTTGCCCTTGCCTGGAAGGATGGCAGACTTTGAGATGGCTGAAGACAGCAGAGCCTCCAGCTCCCACCGTGTCCCATCTGTTTCAAGAGCCCAGCCCTGGAGCAGACAGTTCCCAAAGGAGGATGCTCTTAAAAGCCAGGGAATTCATTACAGAGTCCCAGGTGATGCTAAGGTCTGGAGGGGAGATAACGGTACTGATTTACTCGTGCTGGTATTTTTGCCTCTCCTCTCCCCGTGTGAAGCACGTGGCATTCCTGCTGCTCAGGCATTCCTTAGGTGCAGGGTTATTTTTGCCTGTTTGCTGATGCTCAGATTCCTCCCTGCCCGTTTCCAGGTCAGGTCCCAGCGTACCTGGAGCTCCCCACCCCTTCCCTGTGCTTTCATCTCCCCAACTCACTTCCTACCTGCCTCCTCTTGGGATCTCTCCCCCTTGGCTTCCTCTCAGAGGGCTGCAAGGCGAGCAGAGCCTCCCAAGACTCCCGGTGCCCTTACCACCTTCTCCAGCATCTCCACAGTACCCAGTGCCCTCATCTGGTCCTTTCCATGCCAGCAATCCAGATTTCCACAGGGTCCCTTGCCAGCATGGGGCTCTGGTTAAAGATCACCTACACTGAACATGTCTGGGGCACATGGAAGTGTTTTTTTATCCCAGTTCAGTGCCTCTCCCAGCTCTCTGCTCTGCTTCCCTGTCATTTCCCCAGTGAGCTGAAAATGTCACCGCTGCCACCACAACCACGTGTGCCTGCAGAGCCCAACGAGGCACTTAATTAGGTAGGGGAAAAGATTTTTTTTTCCTGCCTGACCACATCCCACCCCGGAGTTGGCGGCTGCTCAGAGCCATCGATAAGCTCAGTGTCCTGGTTCACAGCCTCTTTGCAATTACAAATGGAGAAAACATAAAGAAAAGGACCTTAAATCATCTAAATTAAAGCTCTGAGAACTGTGCAGTTCCACTGCCTCAGATTAAACAATCACAGCACCATAGCTTTTCCTCCAGCCCTGATGAGGAATTTGGGCAGGGCTCAATTTCTAGGACAAGGGGGGATGGTTTCAAACTAAAAGGTTTATTTAGGTCAGATACAGAGAAGGTATTTTTTAGAGTGGGGGTGGAGAGGCCCTGGCACAGGGTGCCCAGAGAAGCTGTGGTTGCCCTGCCCCTGGAAGTGTCCAAAGCCAGCCTGGAAGGAGCTTAGAGCAGCCTGGGATAGTGGAAAGTGTCCCTGCCCATGGTAGGGGTGGCACTGGATGACCATGAAGGTCCCCTCCAACCCAAACTATTCTCTGAACTCCCCAGCCAGTGCCCTGGAGATGCAAACATAAGAACACTCTGCTCCAGGGCCACAGGAGCTGCCTGCTCTGTCTGCCTCTTCTCCAGCATCCCAGCCTCCTGGGATGGGAGGTGAGAAATGACTTCAATAATGTCAAGTCTCACCCCCTCTTTAAACATATTTCAAATCCAGGAGTGTTTATTTCCCTCCTTGGAAGCACTAGGCCTTCTTCTGACTGGTCACACACCCTTGGTGACTGCAGCACAAACCCTGACCTTAATCCAAGACAGTTCCCATCTCTGGAACCCTCAGGTTCTGAAGCAACCATTCTTTACTCATTCCCTAATTACCCCATTACCCCTGGAAAAGAGGGAGAGCCTGTCCTTTCAGGAACAATCCCGGATCCTGAGGGAAAATCCTGAGGGGATTCTTCATTTCAGGCATTTTCCTTCAATCTGACAATTCCCTGCTCCATGGGGTGTTCAGGTGCTGTTTATGCAGGAACAGAGCCGTTCATTATGCTGATGGCTGAGATGAGAGATAAGGGATTGCCAAGGAAACACGGCTTTGCAGTGACATCCCAGGTGGTGATGCTCACGTTTTTGGAGAAGTGGGGGCTCACTCGGGGCTGGGGCACCCCCAGCACGTGCAAGGATGGGAACAGCTCTGGGCCTGATCTCTCCTGGCTTCCCACCACACAAACAAACTCCCAAACGAATTCCTACAGCTTTGACTGCTGTTTTGTTTCATTTGCACTACAGGATTTGGTTTGGGGGGGATTTTGAGGGTGCTGAACAGCAGGAGGTGGGGGATCCCCAGGGGTCTCCTGTCTGGGAAGAGCCACTGCAGAGGTGGGAACAGGGGGACAAGAGCTTTGCAGTTACCCAAAAACATCTGATGACACGGTGTGAGAGAAGAGAGGAGTGGCTGAAGGGGCTTGGAGAGGAGTGCTGGAATTGAATCCAGCAGAAGCAAATCAGGAATGAATGTCAGGGAAGAAATTAAAAAGCCTTCCAAAGACTCTCGTTGAACCGGAATCATTTCCTGAATGGATTGGGGACAAACTGTGCCATGGGCTGCCTTGGACAAGAGAGGATCATTTAACAGAGGGTTTAGGGTGGCCTGGTTAAAGTCCAGACCCTGGGTTCTTTGGGATCTGCAGATGACTCTGGTGCCCCCAGGCATGTCCCTGTGGCTTGGCTCGGCTCAGCTCAGCAGAGCTTGGCATGGCTCAGTTTCTGTTTTCTAGGAAAAACAGGCAGGAAAAAGGAGAAATGCTTTAAAAAATACTGGAGAAAGAAATGGGGTTGGAGGGAAACAGAAGCTTGTCACTCATTAGGAGAAATCCCAAATAAACGGGACGCCGTCCAGGCTCTTCAAACCAGAAATGTGACCTAATTTTCCTTTCCAGTGATGAGCCAACTCCCTTCCCCAGCAGGAGCTCCCTGGCCAGCCCCAAGCACCCAGGCAGGAGCCCCGGGACCCCCAGTGCCCCCAGCCCCAGGCTGAGCCCTGTAGCTCGCAGTGCAGGCAGGGGTTTGGTGCCCAGGGAGAGCCACAGGGCACTGCAGGCAAAACATCAACAACTGAAAACATTTACAACTGAAAACATCAACAACTGAAAATGTTCACAACTGAAAACATCAGCAACTGAAAACATCAACAACTGGAAACTTTGGAAGATGCTGAGTCCCTTAAAGGCAAATCCAGGGGAAGTGGTGGCTGTGGGTCACACGTAAATCAAAGAATCATGGTTTGGGTGGGAAGGGACTTCAAAGCCCATCCAGTCCCACCCCTGCCATGGCAGGGACACCTCCCACTATCCCAGGTTGCTCCAAGCCTCATCCAGCCTGGCCTTGGACACTTCCAGGGATCCAGGGGCAGCCACAGCTGCTCTGGGCACCCTGTGTCAGGGCCTCACAATTCTCACAGGGAAGAATTCCTTCCCAATATCCCATCCAACTCTGCCCTCTGGGAAGCCATTCCCCCTTGTCCTGTTCCTCCAGGCCCTTGTCCAAAGTGATTTGGGCTGTTGGCTCTGCCTGTTGTGGCACGTGGCCGTGGGAGGTGACAGGGCTGCCCTGACCCTGCTGCCACAGGTGACCGTGGGGCTGTCGGAGGTTCCCACCCCTCTGCACCCAGAGACAGCATCTGGAATGTCTGTGGCATATTTTTCCTGAGAACAAGGAGTGCACGTAGTAATTGTATCGAAGCATGCAAATAGCAGAACAAACAAAATCCTCAACTTGATAGGAGCAGAGGTTGTTGTAGCTAGGAAAAAAAATGATCAAAAACATGTCACACAGGAAAAAGGGTTTCCATTCACAAAGAAATCATTATGGTTAATTTAATTCATTGTAGCATTTAATATAAAAAAGCTTTTCTACAGAGACTGGGAAAAAAGCCAACATTTATATATAAATGGGTTTTATTTTAAAAGCTAATGCAGTGGGCAGGATGCTTTGGGGTTATTTTCTCTCCCTCTTTCTTTCAGTGCATATGCAAAGCTGGTATTGTATCCAAAAAACAAGGAATTTGCTGCTATCTAAAGTTTACAAATTGCTTTTTTTCAAAAGCACCATTTCATATCCCTTAGAAATGGAAATGACAGGGTTTTATCTCCTCGACTGCCTTTCTCTCTGCTTTCTTAAAGTTACTTATATTAGTGTCCAAGGCACTGATTTGCAGAATGGGCTTTAAATATTCCACCACTGCCGGCCCTGGGAATGCCTGACATCTCTTACAGAGATGCATTTTCAGAACCCTGCTAACCTGGGTGTGCTCCTGGAGCTGCCCTCAGAGGCTGGAAGGAGAATCAGCTGTGTTTGTGCAGGGGACAGCTGCCTCCTGAGTGACTGGTCTGATCAAATACCTTCAGCCAGGGAATTGCAGGGGAAGGAAGCATATGGCACATCCCACGTGTGCCCCGCGTGCCAGGCAGGGACACAGCTCCCAGGGCTGGGACTGTGTGTGGCACTGGTGCCCTGGGTCACACAGAGAGACAGGACAGTGCTGGGGACAGGGCTCAGGGCAGGCAGGTGGCACCCACCTGACACAGAGCAGAGCCAGCTCTCCACCAGCCATTCCTGGGGCTCTGTGTTCCCAGAGCCTGTTGGTGACCCTTGGATGCAGAGCCTCTGTCCCCAGGGAAGAGCTGTGCCACCCTGGAAGCTTGTCCCCAAGTATGAGCTGGGTCACCCTGCCTGCCTTTCCCACTTTCTACCCTGCTTTTCCCTTGCTGCCACTTCATCCTGTTATTTCCATGTCCATAATAACGGGATGACAGAAAGGCTTGGGTTCGGTTGGGTTGGGAGGAACTTAAAACTCTTCTTGTTCCAACACCTTCCTCTACACCAGGTTGCTCCAAGCCCTGTCCAGCCTGGCCTGGAACCCTCTCCCCTTCAGCCTGCTTTTGTGTATTTGAGGAGCACCATCTCATCCCCCTTGGATCTGTCCTCTCCCGGCTAAACACACTCCAGGCTTTCAGCTCAGGTTGTGGTTCTGAGGCCTCCAGACTCTTCCTTGCTCCCTCCTTGGCACTGCCTGCACTTGGCACAGAGGGGAACTCAACCTGAAAAGGTCCTTTCCACCTCTGCACCTCCTGCTAAAGCAGGATCCTGGCTGGATTTTTATTTCCCTTCCCTTCCTCTAAGATATCCCTTCAGGGATTCTCAAACTATTCACCAATACCAACAAATGCAGCCACATCACATCTGTGGAGGAGGGAAAATTATCCCACTGTGGAGCAGCTCAGCAGAAACCCAAGCATAGCATGATGAAGCACCTTGCTCAAGGTCATCCAGGAGTGGGGAATGCCAGCCAGGGCACTCCCCAAAACCCCACGCTTTCATAGACACCTCCACAAAGCCGTTTCCTTTGTAAAATGCCAACTGCTATTAAATTCCTGGACTTCTTAGCCCTGGAATTGCATCCATTACCCTCTCCCAGTGCTCGGGGCTCTGTTCTGGCTGTATCAGCTGGCAGGACACCCTTGTCCTGGGGAAGCATCTGCACAGTGCTGATTTCTGAGGGGTTCAGGCTCCACCTGAGCACCTGCTCCTCAGGCCTGGGCTTGTTCCTGCTGCTGTCCAGGCACCTTGGCTGGGAGCTTCAAAGCAGGCAGGATCGGCCCTCTTCCAAAGGCATGGAATGCAAAGTTTGGGAAGCGTGCTGGAACCGCTATGTCTGTACCCAGAGCCCTGATTTATTACCCCCGGTGTCTGTTGCTGCTCAGGACCAGAGTTCCTGTTCAGACCTTTGCTTTTCCATGCCAGTAGCTTTGGCTTTTCAGCAGGAAAGCTTTCTCCCTGGATTATGCAAATACTCTGTGCATTGTCGTTCCCTGTTTGCTTTACGTTCACCTCCCCTTTGCTTTGATTAATGCTCCCTCTCCCCCACATGCTTGCTCCAATATGTTTGTTTTAGGGATGGGCAAATGAGCTGGGAATAAGAAAAATGGAACTGAACCTTCACCCAAAACTTGAAGTGGGTGGTTTGGAAAAGAAACCCACAACAGAATGAATAAGGCTTTGAACCACACAAATAGTTCCCTTGTTGGTGCAGCAGAGACAGTCTGGGCCCCAAAATGATGAAATGCTGTGTCCTCTGCAGTTTCCAGGAGCTCTCGTAGCAGCTCCTGCCCCTAGGCAGGCTCTTGCAGAGGGATCAGGGGGAGGGGGATGCAGCCAGCCCCGGATGCTGCCCTGGGATCAAACCCCCAAGAGCTGCTCCGAGCTCTGTGCACAGCCCAGCCCTGGAATGTGGGGTGGAGGCTCACATTGCCATGGCCAGGCTGCCCAGAGAACACTAAAACTGCTCCAGAGAGTCTCTTGGGACCACAGAATCCCAGAGTCAGTGAGGTTGGGAAAGCCCTCCAAGATCATCGAGTTCAACCTGTGCCACATCCCCACCCTGTCACCCAGCCCAGAGCACTGAGTGCCACGTCCAGCCTTTCCTTGGACACCTCCAGGGAAGGGGACTCCAAACCTCCCTGGGCAGCCCCTTCCAAAACCAGGCAAATCTAAATACCCAAATCAGCTTGGGAAAACCCCTTTGGAGCCCTCTGTAGAGAAGGACTGCCGAGATGCAGAGAGCTGTTGCTGGCGCAGGGCTCCAGGGTGTCCTGCTGCAGGGCACAGGGGGAAGGTGGCCCAGGGACACCCTGCAAGGACAGGGAGCTTGGACGAGCCAGTGGGGCCTCACTGCTGTTCAAAGGGATGAGAACCCTCTGTCCCTTGTGGGGCTGAGCATGGAGCCCGTGGCTGGGGCCAGCACTGCCATGGCTGAGCTGGGCACTGCTGGAGGGACACGCCAAGGTTTGGGCACCGCAGGCACGGGGCCAAAGTGCCCATCACAGCTCCCACTCCCATCCTGCTGGGGTTTGTTTGGGAGAACCTGTCAGAGCCTGGCAGGTTTCCCAGCGCTGATGAAAGGAGGGAGGATGTTTGAAAGCTTCACAAGGTGATACAGCCATTAAGGCACCGTGACAGACTCGCACAGAGGCACCGAAAACCAGCCGAGATTGGCAGCTCTGGGGCCTGGAACCAAACAAGAGTTGCGGAATCAGCGCTGGGTGTGCGAGCGCTCGTGTGGGGCCAGGCATGCCCGGGAAGTCACCATCCCTCATTCTCACCTCCCTGACAGCTCCCAGCTCGAAGCAAGATGTAAGCAAACAGAAGGGGGGGAGCCCCAGCTCGCAGCCCTGCCTGGAAATTATAAAGAGCCATTCACAGAGCTGTTTTTATGCCTTTAAAATGAATATTGTGCTGCTGAGAGGTGGGCTGGGCTCATGGCCACAGAGTTTCTGCTTCTCGTGGGTACAGGTATGGCACAGGTGAAGGGGCTGCAGCCTCCCCTGCACACCCCCTGCCTGGCACAGCACAGCACCCAGGAGGGCAGCAGTATCCAGCTCTGCCTCAGACACTAGCTCATCCCAGTGCAGTGCCTTGGGAGCAGGAGGAGGAAATCCCATGTCTCCAGGACAATCCTGCCCACTGTTCTCATGAAACTTTTACCACTCAAATGAATTCTGGATGCAGATCCTGCCTGTGGCAGGTGGGGTTGGAATAAAAATCTGCTTCATGTCCTCATGGTAATAGTGCCCAGTGCTGGATCTGGAGCATCTCTAGGCTCACTCAGGCCTGGGGGATGTGGGTGTCTGTGCCTGCTTTCCCAGGGATCCAGCCCAAGGCACACCAACAGAATGCCCCAGTGAAATGGTCCCAAACACCTTTCAGAGCCTCTTGCAAAGTGGTCACTTTATGCAAGTGAAGACAGTGGGAAACACAGGGCAAGAGGGAGGAGAGGATTCAGGGAGCGATGCAGGGAGCAATGCAGGGAGCTGGGCATAGGGATCACAGGCTGGAACAAGGAAAAAGATGTTCCCATGCCCAGCTCCCTGCAACCAGGATTGGCTCCCCTTCCCCAACCCAAGCTGGGGCATCCAATAAAGGGGGAATTACAGGGCTGAACTTCTGCACCACGCAAAGAGGAAGCATCAGCCAAACATTCCTGGCCCCCACCCTTGGCCATAATTAATAAACTCAAAGGAAATTAAACCACAAGAAGAAGAAAGCCCAAACACCAAAGCGAGGCGCCCCGGCCCAAGCTGCATCACGTGCGGCGCGGGGGAAGCGGCCCCGACGCCCCGGCAGAGCCACAGAGGTAATTGCAGTCACAGGGCGAGAGGCTAAACCAGCATGAAATGAGGCAGGGAACAGATATTAAATTTGCAAGCCCCGGGCAACGGGACTCCGTTCAGTTTATTTGCATTAATCAGGTCAGGGGAGTAACCTTGTTTTTTTCCTGCAGGAGATATCCATCAACCGTTATTTGTTTCTCATGTGAAAGTATCACAAGGCACAAACAGCGGCTGGGAGAGGCTGGTGGAGCCCAGGCCACATCCATCCTGGCTGGGAGGAGCAGCTCAGCCTGTGCCAGGGCCACGGTCAGGGGCTGGCCACGCTCCATCCCCTGGGAGCCACCGAAGGATGGGATGGTGGCGGGACCGCTACCAGCACCAGAGGAGACCTAACTTGGGGTGGGGTGAGTCAGCAGCCACACACCTGCTCCAAACAGCTCCTCACCTGCTCACAGCTGCACTTGGTGCGAGGGGAGAAGTTTCTTCAGCCAAGCAAATTCTTGGGCGAAAGAAAACCTCTGAGGGCTGTCCGCAATTTCAGGAGCGGCCGTGACAGTGCCAGCGCCGTGGGAAAGAGCCACCTAACTCGTGACTCTGTCATTTTGGGGAGTTGTGCTTGTTGCATTATGGAGGGGGATGAGGCTGATGCACCAGCACACCTTTGGGGTGACGTGGAAGGGGCAGTGTTGATCCCTTCAGACATGGCCTGGGGACATGGGCACACAGTTCCTGTCCCCCAGCCCCAGGCAGGTGCCTGGACTGGAGCAATGGGAGCCCCAGAGGCCCAGCCACAGCCTGCAAGAGAGCTGGGGAGGCACTTTTGGCAGAAAAGAGGCTTGGAATGGTTGCTCCCAGGATCCCAGTCCATGGATCTGGCCTGAAGCTCCCAGGATCCCAGCCCATGTGATGCCTTGAGTTCTAAGCTTCTCTGTTAGCTTTGGTGTGTAGCTTTTAGTTTTGTATTAAGGGTTACCGGGATTTTTTCACAGGATGGTAAAGACAAAACAATCCTCTTCCTCCAGGGGACTCAAGGACAATCACTCC
>VXBQ01014412.1:45396-92339 GCA_013400175.1 Phainopepla nitens | reverse complement strand
CGAGCTGCCGGAGGAGCAGCAGCGGGAGATCCGCCAGGCCTTCGAGCTCTTCGACACCGACGGCAGCGGCAGCGTCGATGTCAAGGAGCTGAAGGTCGGGTTTCCCCGGGGCTGGGAGTCACTGAGGTTATAAAGGAACAGGGCCATAAATGCGAAAAGCGCCTCAAAAAGCACAGGAGTTTCCTGGGTTTCCCCCCTCCTCCCTCCAGCAGAAAACCTTGTGTCCACAAGGCACAGTTTTCTCTTTAACTGCAGCTCTTCACCGCTCTTATGCAGTGTTTTTAGGGCCAGGGTGCCCAAAATTCATGTCTAATTCTGTGCTTTCTGTCCTGACTTTGTTCATAAAACATCAAAAAAAGGGGTTGTGCACATTAAAAAGGTGGAGGAGGTTTCCCCTCTTGGTGAGGATTTAATGCTTCTTCATTGTTGTTACTATTGTTGTTGCTGTTATCTNGAGCTCTCTGACGGGGCTCAGGAGGCCTCGGCAGAGCTGAGGGCAGTGGCGGGGCCGAGCCCCCGGGCCTGCCCTGCCCTGACCCCGCCGTCCGTGCCGAGGCCTCGGCTTTAGGAAGCCGCCGCCGGGAGGCGCGGCCCCGCGGAGGAGGGCGAGTCCCAAGGCCGAGCTGCCGGAGGAGCAGCAGCGGGAGATCCGCCAGGCCTTCGAGCTCTTCGACACCGACGGCAGCGGCAGCGTCGATGTCAAGGAGCTGAAGGTCGGGTTTCCCCGGGGCTGGGAGTCACTGAGGTTATAAAGGAACAGGGCCATAAATGCGAAAAGCGCCTCAAAAAGCACAAGAGTTTCCTGGGTTACCCCCCTCCTCCCTCCAGCAGAAAACCTGGTGGGCAAAAGGCACAGTTTTCAGCTCTTCACCGCTCTTATGCAGTGTTTTTAGGGCCAGGGTGCCCAAAATTCATGTCTAATTCTGTGCTTTCTGTCCTGACTTTGTTCATAAAACATCAAAAAAAGGGGTTGTGCACATTAAAAAGGTGGAGGAGGTTTCCCCTCTTGGTGAGGATTTAATGCTTCTTCATTGTTGTTACTATTGTTGTTGCTGTTATCTGGCCCTTTATCAAAGGAAAAAAATGTTTTCCCAACAAGATTTATATCACCAGAACGAAAAATAAACTTATTTAAACTCCCTGTGGTTGACCAGTTGAAGATGGTGAGAGTGTGTGTAGGAAATTGCTGGATTAGCTGAGGAACTATTCCAGAACAGGAATGTTTCTATCCCTGTTTTCTGCATCCTGATGTGAGTGCAGAGCAGCCTCACTCTCAGCCTGCCCCCCTTTTCCAGGAGACACAGATAGATTTTTTGACAGAAAATTCACTTTTCCTCCCCCTCTCCTGTGGTTTTGGTGATAATTTTGTAGGATTTGTAACTTCTCTTGTCCTTCCAGGTGGCCATGAGGGCCCTGGGGTTTGAACCTAAGAAAGAAGAGATCAAGAAAATGATTTCAGTCATCGATAAGGAAGGGACAGGAAAAATCAGCTTCAGTGAATTCCTGGCAGTGATGTCACAGAAAATGGTAGGGATGTTTTACAGCTCCAAACAGAGGGAATTTTGAAGGTGGATGAGGAGACTTTATTTCCTTTTGGGTTTAGAGGGAGATTAAAGCACTCTTTTAATCCTAACAATTAAATGTATGAAAATTGGGGTAATCCCTATCCTGGGTTCTCTCATTTTTCAGGGAAAAATTAAAACCATGACATCATTAACAGGTTTCTTCAACATCCAGAGGTGATTTTTGTTTTTGCTCAGGCTTGAAGGAAGCTTTTGGAGGGTTGATGTCTGGCATGGGGGTGTTTTCTTTCCTTGAATTCTAATTTACAGATTAAATCTCCGGTTTGAAAAATCTTTTTAAAACCCAGATAATAATAGCAGAAGATCCTGATAGTGAAATCCTAAAGATCTCTGGCTGGCAAGGACAGAAAAAAATCCCTGGAATTCTGGTTATGTCTCCTTTGAGCTTTTATGTGTCATCCCTGCTGCCTGGGCTCCTTTATTTGTTCCTGGGCTTTCTCAGTCTATCAGATCTTTTATAACTTTATTTTGAGTGGCACCTACAGCACAACCACTCTTTTTTTTACCTTAAACTCGTTCTTTCTTCCTCAAGGCTGAAAAAGATTCCAAAGAGGAGATTCTCAAAGCTTTCAAACTCTTTGATGATGATGAAACTGGAAAAATCTCTTTCAAAAACCTCAAACGTGTGGCCAAAGAGCTGGGGGAGAACCTCACTGATGAAGAGCTGCAGGTTTGGACCTGGTGGTTTTGGGATCTTGGTGCTGGAGCTGGGAGGAAAACCCTCTCTGTGCTGGTAGGAAGGGAGGGATTTCTGGAATCTGTGGATTTGGAGGTCAAGGATGGGTTGAGCCCACCTGGATGTAGGAATGGGATCATCCAGCTGTAGTTTGGTGGAGCAGCAGGGATGTGAAAGGAAGGACTCTGCTCCAAGCACTTGGTTTCCTCCAGGACATTTCCTGTAACATTTCCTGGTCAGACTTCTGCATAAGTACACCCAGCAAAACAGATTGCAGGAAATATTTTGTTTGAGCTTGAGCCAACTCTGTCCCCTCCAGCACAGCTAAAGAGTGGCTGGAATTCTGCATGGACCCAGAAATCCCCAGTGCAACCCACACCTGACTCCTGACCCCAAATCTCTTGCAGGAGATGATTGACGAGGCAGATCGGGATGGGGAAGGGGAAGTGAGCGAGCAGGAATTCCTCAGGATCATGAAGAAGACCAGCCTTTACTGAAACCCAGTGGGATTTATTCCTTGGCACTTGTGTACATTGCTTAAGGCCTCACTTTTGTAGTGTCTTGATTTCTTTGGAGGCAGCAGAAAATACAGGTCAGTTCTGGTAGAAGTTTTTTTTGTGTAGATTTTTTTTTTTTTTTGTTTAGAAGTTCTAAAGGTGTTTTGGGAGCAGTTTGCACCACTCTCTTTACAGGCAGCAGCGTGGTTGCTGGTTGTGATGTTTACAATGCTTTAAATACACAAATCACATTTTTGGGACCAAATTCAGATCCTTTTCTGACTAAAAAAAATGGGTCCAAATGGTTCCACTTTGGTAAAGAGATGACTGAAAACCAGACAGTGTAAATCTGTTTGGGGTTTATGTCTTGGTTTGGGCCCTACAGTGAACTCTTTTTCTGATAGGGACTTTTCATTTGCAGGGACCAGCTTTTTAGAACCTGTTTTGTGGGGATTATCCCTTCCCCCCTTTTCTAGGGCATTCTTTAAACTCAAAATAAGAATAAACTGCTGCAGCTTACCTTCTGTTCAGTTCACATGGCTAAAGAAATCTTTGCAGAAGGAAGTTCCCAGTGCTGCTGCTGAGAGCTCTGTGCTTGCAGGAACGCTCAGAGGCTGCAGATGGGATTGGATTTCAAATAAAGTCTTATTTTACGCCATCAGAGTTGTGGAAAGAGTTTTGGTCCCTACTTGGCCAAAAAAAAGATGTGGCCAGGCTGGAGAGGATCCAGAGAAAGGGCACAAAGATGTTCCAAAGCCTGGGAAGCTCTCGCGTGAGGAAAGGCTGAGAGAACTGAGCTTGTTCAGCCTTGGGAAGCTGAGTTTTAGGGGAGATCTTGTCACCATGTTTGGTATTTCAAGGGTGGCTACAAAGGGGATAAGGAAACTCCCTTTTTATGAGGAATCATGGAAAGGACAAGGGATAATCTGTGCATGTTATCCCTGGCGAGATTCTGAATGGGCACAGAGGACAGATTTTCACCATGAGAAAAATCAGCTGTTGGAAGTGGTGGATTCCCAAGTTTGGACACTTTGGGATCCCTCAGGACAGACATCATGTCTAGACAGCGTTTTTACCAGGAAAGGATGGACCAGGTGAGCCTTGAGATCCTTCCAGCCTGGAATTCTCTGGTTCTGTTAATGCAGGAGAAGAATTTCACCTCTTCCCACCAGAGCTGGCTGGTGACACAGGGCTGGTCCTGCCCTCACCAGTGTCACACTCCTGCTCCAGTCTGGATTCTGACAAATCCCGGCAAAACAAGGGGGGGTTGGTGCTGGGCACTTCTTCCTTCCTGTATCATTTCCCAGCTGAGCCAGGGCTTGTCCAGATCCAGAGGGAAAAGCAGAGACAGAAGCAGAGTTCAGAATTCAGTAGAGGCATCAGGTTTTATTTGGTAGCAGAACTGAGTTCCTTCCTTTGGCCACAATTCACTGCTCTGAGGGAGGGGCTGGGGAGCAGCTGAGCCTGAGCCCTGTGGGAGCCTGGCTCCTGCCTGGCCTCAGGCTGAGGGAGGGCAGGGATAGGTGGGATGTTGGGATGGAATTCCTGCCTGGGAGGGTGGGCAGGCCCTGGCACAGATTCCCAGAGCAGCTGGGGCTCCCCCTGGATCCCTGGCAGTGCCCAAGGCCAGGCTGGACTGACCCGGGGACAGCGGGAGGGGTCCCTGCCCACGGGAGGGGACCGGAACAAGATGCGCTTTAAGGTCCCTCCCAAGCCAAACCCTTCCATGACCCCACGGCAGCTCCCAGCCCAGCTCCTGCCAGGCAGTGACGTGCCCTTGGCAGAACACAACAGCTCCGAGATTCTCCCTCCTCAGCAGCCACAGAGGCGCGGCTGCAGCGCTACCGAGTGTCACTTTTCCTGTGGCGCTGTGAGAGGGGAGGAGCCGGGTGCTCCTCGGCCGGGAGCTCAGGCCAGCCGGAGCACTTCCCGCACCATTTTCCCCACGCCGTCGTGGACGTGGTGGATGGGGGCGTTGCACATGAAGGCGCTGGTGGTCACCAGCCGGTTCCTGGCGTCCACGTGCACCTCGCTGACCGGGCAGTTCACGTGCCTGCAGCCCAGCTCCTTCACGGCCTCGGCAGTCTTGGCGTAGGGCCACCTGCAAGGGAGCAGGGAATGAAAAACCTGGCCTGGGCAGTGTCCTGCACGCTGCTTGGGGAAGGGCCAGAGGGAAAATGCTGTGCTCGCTGCACAAAACCTGCTCAGTAGCATCCAAATCTTTTTCCTGCTCGAGAAGTTTCTCCAGGACTGTACAACAGGAAAACCTCCTGTTGAAATGAGTTAAAAATCTGAAGTGTCAAAATGACACCTGAAGTTCCAACTTTGGATGTTCCACTACCTAATCCTGCCCACTCCAGTGTTCATGTTTACAGAAGCCTGGGGTGTTTTGGGTGAAAAGGGACCTCAAAGCCCATCCAGTGCCAACCCTTGCCATGAGCAGGGACACCTTCTGCTATCCCAGCCCTGTCCAGCCTGGCCCTGGACACTGCCAGGGATCCAGGGGCAGCCACAGCTTCCCTGGGCCACAATTAGACTTAGGTTTAGGGTGGGTTTTTTTTAACCAACTTCCTCCAAGTTAGTGAAAAGCAAAAGCCATCAACATTCCTTGTTGAAGCATTCTGCCCTTGGGAGAATCCAGTCACAGCTTCCCTGTAGGACTGAAGACAGTTTCACTCCCTCCCTCTCCTAACACCCCAAGCCTTGGGTCACCGTCCTGTTCCTGCCTTGGATCTGCTTAACTTGGAGTCAGCAAAGGTTTTTCCCACCCTGGGTCTGTTAGGCATCAGGGAAGCAAATATTTAATTTAAAATAATAATTTACATTTAAATTAATTTAAAATAAAGTGTCTTATTCAAAGCCATCCGAGTTGTGGAAACAAGTCACAAAAATGTAAACAGATGTGGTGTTACATCATTGCTTCTGCTGTGCTGAGAAATGATGAAATCAATCTTCCAGAGTTTTTACTTTTCCCTTTAAAGTCCCCAGAAGGACTGGAGTTGCTAAAGGCCTCACTCGAGGTGGCAGAGTCGAGTTCTCAGAAATAACGTTCAGCTCCTTGTGAGACTTCCACTACCTGGCCAGGAACCTGGCCAGGCTGCTGGGGACTTTGTGGGGACCCTGGTGTGACTGTCACCAACCCCCCCAGGTCACTCACTGCTCACACTCCGTGTCGTGTCCCACGGTCACCTCGCAGCCCGGGAAGATTTTGGCTGCCAGCACTGGGGAGATGCAGCACAGCCCGATGGGTTTGTGGGCAGCGTGGAACGCCCTCAGGACAGCCTCCACCTCTTTGGAGACGCTGCAGTTCTTGCCCTGGGTAGCCCAAGTGCTCAGATTTTTTGCCACCCCAAAGCCACCTGAGGAAAGAGAAACGGTTTAGGCTGGAGGTTTTTGTACCCAGGGCAGGATTTTTGCGAGGTGTGGCGTGGTGGAACGCTCAGGCGGATGGGATGGTTGGCAGCGTTTGTCCGGGGCCAACGAAAGAATTAAAAGTGGCTCTCCCTGCAAGCCCTGCTCCAGCCTGTCCCTCTCCATCCCACGATTCCCATGTCATTCCAGACCTATGGAATATCTAAACTGAGGGCAGGCAGACCCCACGCAATCCTACCTGGAATGATGAGGGCATCCAGCCCCTTGACATCCAGCGTGGCCAGGTCCTTGATGTTGCCTCTGGCTATCCTGGCACTTTCCACCAGGACATTGCGCTGCTCCGGCGTTGGCTGCCCCTTCACGTGGTCCACCACGTGCATCTGGGGGATGTTGGGAGCATAAACCTCAGCCTAGAGTGGGGGGAAAGGGCTGTTATCCTTCAGGAACGATGGATAAACGTGGGAAAGGCACAGGCGGAGGGGAATGCTGAGGGGCTTTCCTGGGAAAGAGCTGGCATGGAGGAAGGGAAGGGAGGAAGGAAACCTTTAGTAGTTTGTGCCCAGAACTGCTGGTCTGGGGGGGCTGAAGAGTCCATCCATATCCCAATAAATCCCTCTTGCTGAGTGACCACCCAAAGAGCTGCTGTCCCACACCATCCCCCACCGGGACAGGACTCGGGAGTTTCCTCTCCCCACCCACTGTTTTCCCAAAGCCAGAATGTTTTTCTGGAAAATGCTTCCCCTTCCTTTAGCACTTTCAGCTCATATGCAGAAATTAAGAGTGCAGGGTGGTGAACAGATTTTGGGACTGTACCACTTGTGCAGTTCTGGGCTCCACAGTTTGAGAAGGATTTAAGGAACACCAAGGTGTCCCGAGGAGGGCAGGGCTGGAAGGAACGTCCTCTGAGGAGCAGCCAAGGACTTTGGAATTATCTGAGTGGGAGACAAGGAGGCTGAGGGGAAACCTCACGTCAGCTTCCCGCGGAGAGGGAGGTGCTGAGCTCTCCTCCCTTCCAACTGAAATACTCCATTCCATGCGGTTCTGTTTCCTTAGAAAAGAAGGGATTGAAATGACGCCCGAGTTCCCTCCACTAGAGGCCCCTGCCGATACAGGGATGAGGGAGGACAGGCTCCGAGCCTGCTGGGTTGGGATACGGCAGGAGAGGAGCGACTGCAGCAGCTCCAGGAGAGGAAAAGGCAAAATTACACACCGTGGAGAAAACGTCTGGCCAAATCTCATCCTGGAGCCAGACAACGAAGGCAGCGTTGGAAGGGTTTGGAACTGGGGAGGCTGGCACGGGGAGGTCACCGCTGTGCCTCTGTGCTCCACAGAGCAATTCCCATTCCCAGGGGAACGGCTCCGACCCAGACACGTGGGTGGTTCACAGCTGAGTGTGATGTTCCAGCAGCTTTCCCTCCCTCCTTTCCCAGTCTCACGGAGCGGCTCTCCCGGCTTTTAGAGCAGCTGCACCTTTTTCACCCCTCAAGTTGAACTCACAAACCCCTGCCTGTTCTCTCGTGCCTGGAAGCGTCCAAGGCCAGGCTGGACGCACCCGGGGACAGTGCAAGGTGTCCCTGCCCGTGGTAGGGGATGGGAACGGATGAGCTTTAAAGTCCTTCCCAACCCAAACCGTTCTGGGATTCTGGGATTCTGTTTTCACTTCTACTCCCTGAAGGTTTTGAAAAGACGAATTTCAAACAGCCCAAACTGTCTTTTAAACAGAAATAGCAGGAGCGACGAGAGGATGTGCAAGCCAAAAGCTAAGAGAGAAAGCGTCAAGGAAAGTCTGTTGGAGAGTTTGGATACATCGGATCCGGAGCCCCACGCCAATCCCTTTGTACAGCACAGCTGAGCAGGGAGTTCTCCACACCATTCCCAGGCACCGCTGCTTGGTTTTGGGGGAGTTTGTCTCAGAGACAAGGAGGGGAGGGGTAAAGGAGCAGGGCCGGGGCAGGATCCTGCCGGTGCCTCTTACCTGAGCCCCCTCCCGGCTGAGATGCACCAGCACCGCCGAAGCCTCGTGGATCTCGCTGCCATCGAACACCCCGCAGCCAGCCAGCACCACGGCCACCCTCTTTGCCATGGTCCCCCCGGGGCAGAGCGATTCCCTGGAGAGCCCCACGCCGCTGGGAGCTCTGCTCGCTGCCGCAGCCCTTTATAGCGCCAGCCCTGCCCAGGAGCAGGTGGGGCCGGGAGGGTTGGGCTGGATTTCTTACTGGCAAGGAGGTTTTATTTCCAGTTCCACAGGCAGGGCATGTAAATATTATTTGTTTCCTCAACTGGCTGCTCCCTTACAGATCTTCTTCCCAGCACGTTGTCTGCAGAGCAGCCCCAGCTGACGTGCCCTGCTCAACAGAGCAGCTGTGTTTTTCCTCCTCGGCTGTTGATTTTCTATTCTAGTTCAGACTGAAGCACCAAAACCTTTGCACAGGAGATGGTATCAAAGGGAGCCTGCCCAGAGCCAGGATTTCAGCTAGTGTGTTCCCCTCTGTGCCCCATTCTGTGAACCCTGAACTGCATAGGCTGCTTCAGAATTTTAACACCAACATTTCTTTTTCGGATCCTGATTGTTCCTTCCCTCAGATCCCATTCTCAAAAGTGGATATTTTACACTTTGCTGCAGTTGTTTGCTGGCTTTTGCACCTTGAGTTTAGAAATTAATGAAGTCTTAGAGTTGGAAGGGACCCCACAATGTCCAACTTGTAGCCCTGCACAGGGCACCCCAAAAATCCCAACCTGTGCCTAAGGGCATTGTCCAAACACTTCTTGATCTCTGGAATAGTAGGCTTTTTCATCAACAGCACCATCTCTCCATTTCTTTAATTCCAGGGAAGTGACACTGGGAATTGGTGGAGCCCTGAGCTCTGGAGGGCCTCTGGCAGCTGGAGTGAGTGTCTGGAGCTCGTTCCTCCCACCCTGGCTCTGCTCACATGGAGATGATCCTGTACCTCTCTATTTCAGCCTGGCTCTGGTGACATAACTGTGCCCTGTGGAGGCTGCAAGAACAAGAAACTCCCACAACATGGCTGCAGAGTGTTTTTCAGGGGTTATTTATAAGACATGTTCCTTGGGGCTCTGTCAGTTTTTGGGAGAGACATGAAGTACATCCTGTGGGTAATGAACTCGTGGCTTGGCAGGGTGTTCAGTTAGGGCAGGCTGAGGAGGAGGCTTGCTGCTGCTGCTGCTTAGGACTTCAGTTATGGCATGTTTCTCCCAAAATGAGGAATTTCAGGCACCCAGCTGCTACCTGAACAAGCAAGACCAAGAAACAAGGCCTTGCAGTCCCACTAATCCAACCCAGGCTGTGCCTTTCAGTTACTTTTATTGCCCAGACCAGAAATTAAACTGAGATGTGCATAAAGAACACCCAAAGCCTTTCCCCTGCTATTTGTATTGCTATCTAAGGAATCCTAACTATAGTTTAGAGGTGTATTATTTCCTGTTGCTTGAAAAAACAGCCGAGTGGTGTTGCAACCTGAACAGGTAATTTCTCCTTCCTGCAGCTGCTTTGGGAGCAGTCCTGTTAGCCATGGAACAAAAGTAGCCAGAGGCTGAGGATTTCCACAACCTGCCTGCTGCAAACCACATCTGTTACCCCTGCCTGTTGTAAACTGGCTGGGCTGGTTCCCCTTACTGGGATATTTGGTGCAACTGGACTGGCCAGGCTTGTTTCCTCTCCTTGGAAAAATATCTGTCTCACTAAATATGTCAGCCCTAAAGATCTCTCTGCAATGAAGAGATGAGTGATAAATGACATTTCTCAGGTGGGTTATTCCAGCCTTGGCTGTACACATTTATTGTGGCCTTTGGTTTTAGCAAGTGGCTTTAATCTGCATTAAGGTTCTAGTGAGGAGGGGTGGGAAGGGACCCTCTTCCTGCAGGGTGACTGCAGTCAGAGATACCAGGAAAGTTTGGGAGCAGTGATAGGGATGCAGCTGGATCCAGCAGGAGGAGCAGGGTCCTCGGACTGTGCCTGATGCTCTGGGCTTGCTCTGGATACTGTCACAGCTCCAACACCTCTCGGATGATCCCACAGGCCTGACTGTGGGCTCCAGCCAGTGCAGCTCCCAGCCCCATTCCCAGCAGCTTTCCTGTCCTCCACCCTGGCTGTGGAACAGGGTTTTTGGGGGATCACAGAGCAGGATCTGCTGAGGGGAACATCAGAGCTGGCTGCTGGAGGAGCTCTGCAGAGCCATCCCTGGGCAGCCCAAGAGTATCAGTGCAAAGCTCTGCACGCTGTTCTGCACCTTTTGTCTTGCCAGGAGAGTGGGATTTGCCTTATCTTTATCTGGAGCTGAGTCCCTCAGGGGAACAGTCCCCACACTGCTCCATCCCCACCAGCAACACAACAGAGGAATAAAGCTCTGTCAGCTCTCACAGAAGAGTTCTCTGACAATTCCCACCTGAGCCATGACTCAACATGATCCCCAGGCCAGTGTCCACTGCCTTCTGCAGCCTCCCCTCCATCCATAAACACCTTTATGTCCTGCCCACGCATCCCCCATGGGAAGCAGCAGGATGCTGCCCACAGGTCCTTCATGTCCCCTTTGGGACACAGTCCTGGCAATGCCGGCCACTCGCTCCTGACCTGGAAAGCCAGCAAGGCTGCTCTGGGCTGGAGGAGCTGGATGTGCAGTGGCAGATGGACAGAAGTGACCTTTAAGGGAACGGCACTGAGTCTGCCCTGGGTTTGCCCAGCTCAGGGGGCTGGTGCCAGGCATTCAGAGCTGTGACAGGGACAAACAGCAGGTCACTGTGAGGAGAAACAAGTGGTCCCCAAGGAGCTGCTGGGCTTGCAGAGGTCTTGTTTGCTCCACCAAGGTGGATGCTTGCAAAAACCTTCATTTTAACCGGTGTGATTTCCTCACTGGCAGGAGCAAAAAAGGCAGCAACAGCAATAAACCCTCAGCCTTATTTTTCAAGTGTCTTTTTGAACAAGGGTTAATCAACAGTAAAGTTAAGAGGCCCCTGGAGGGAGCTACCAGCAGCCCACGCTGACTCAGAGCCCCAAATTTACTGCAGCCAGAACTTCATTTGCATTTCCTCCCGCATGCAGAGAGGAGCAGGAACAGAAGAGGTTTGTAGGGAAAAGGGGTGGAGAGCAGGGAGGACCGGCGGCAGCGGCGATGGTTTGGTTATAAAGAGCATGGGAGGAAAGAGAGGCAGCAGTGCAGCCCTCGGCCGGGGCTGCGGCGCGCAGGGATGGGCGACAGCGGGGCTGAGTCACTGCATTCCTGCATCGGGCTCCTGGGCATTTCCGCAGGTAGGGACCGCTCCTGGCACGGGACACGGGCTTGGGACGAGCTTTCCGGGACACCCCCCTTTTCCGAGGGGGCTAAAGAGGCTGTTTATCCGCAGGCTTCTCTGCCTGGGGAAAGCTTTTCGGTCCAGAGATCCCAGCGCCTGCTTCGGCGGCCAACAAAATATTTGTGTTGGCTTCCAAGGGCTGGCCTGAAGTTTTGTACTCGTTCCATGCTGGGTGGGAAGCAAACTCAAACTTTTTTCATAGTCACTGTAGTAAATCATCTCGGTTTGGATGCAGTTTCCTGCCCTTTCCTTTTCCAGCCCTTCTCCCTGCAGCTCTGTTTTCTGTGTTCACTCCCTTTCACTTGCTCCTTCTTTGTGTTCCATCCTCCCGGATTCTTTTGGCTGGTTTTCCGTCAGCACAAGGCTGGAGGGATCAGCTGCAGGGTGTGTGTGTCTGTCTGCCTTTTGTATAACTGGAATAGTGGATTTTTACCTTTATCTGGCAGCAGGGGAGCAATTTCAGACTCTTTCATACATTCCCAGAATGGTTTGGGTTGGAAGGGACCTTAAAGATGATCCAGTTCCACCCCCTGCCATGGGCAGGGACACCTTCCCCTTGACCCAGCTGCTTCAAGCCCCATCCAACCTGACTTTGAGGGGATGGGGCACCAACAACCTCTCTGGGCAACATCAGATGATTAATTCCAAGCTTTTTCAAGCCCGGCACCCAGAAAGAAATGAGACCTTGGGCACAAACCGAGTCACACTCTCCCAGCTCCTTAGGCTTTCCTGTCTGTAGGTCTTGTACTGTTATTTTCCCTCCATTCCCTGCTCTGTCCACCCTGATCCTCTCCTGGTTTTTGGGCCAGGTTTACAAGCTCTTTGTGCTTCCTGTCCCACAGGATCTCTCTTGCTGGCCGTGCACTTCTACAGCTCCCCCCGAGCCACCCCGCTGATCCCCAGCACAGCCCTTGGGGTGCTGCTTCTCATTCTCTCGGCTCTCCTGGCGTATGCAGGTAAGATCTGGGGCTGGCCAGGCCCAAAGCCTCCCTCCCACGGCTCTGCACATCCAGGTCTGCTTTGCCAACAGCATAAAAACCATGGCAGCCTCGCTGGACCACTCATCCTTTCTCCCAGAGGAGGGTGTTGTCCAGAGCAGCTGTGGCTGCCCCTCCATCCCTGGCAGTGTCCGAGGCCAGGTTGGACACTGGAGCTTGGAGCAGCCTGGGACATCCCACCCCTGCCATGGGATGAGCTTTGAGGTCTCTCCCAGGCCAGACCATTCCATGGCTCTGTGTCAGCACAGCAAATTTTTCCTGTATAGGCAAGAAAAGAAATCAGTGTTTGTTTTAAACAAATGCTCTACCAGCATCTCAGAGTTCTAACACACTGAATACACCATTTCTCTCCCCGGATTTCTGAGAGTGCTTTCAGCATGCATGGATTGAAATGTCCATGGGTAAATGCCAAGAGACAGTGCCTCTACTTATCTGAGAGAAAACAATCACTGCCTAGAACAAAATCCACACTTCCTAGAATGAATGTTGAATTATTTATTTTTTGTAACTTGTAGCAATGAGAATGTGAAATCACAGAATCATCAAATCACAGAACTGTTCAGGTTGGAAAAGACCTTTAGGATTGTCAAGTCCAACCATCAACCAGCACTGCCACCACAGCCACCACTAAGCCATGTCCTCCAGTGCCACATCCCCTGTCTTTTGAACACTTCCAGGGATGGGCACTCCACCAGTGCCCTGGGCAGCTGTGCCAGGGCTGGACAGCTCTTTCCATGAGAAGTTTTCCTTAATACTCAATCTAAACCTCCCCCAGCACAAGCTGAGGCCATTTCCTCTCATCCTGTCTCTTGTTCCCTGGGAGAAGAGCCTGACCCCTCACTAGAACTGCCTTCCAGGTAGCTGTAGAGTGTGATAAGGTCTCCCTTAGCCTTCTTTTCTCCAGGACAAATCCATCATCAGGCAGGACCTGTGCTGACCCTTGCTCCACTGTGGTCCTGTTTCCCGCCTTTCCTAACTCCTGCTTCCCACGTCCTGCTGTCTGAAATCACAGCCCTGTGTCCGTTTGTTCCCCAGGGATCCGGAGAAGCCTCAGGAATGCCTCCCTGCTGGTGTCCCTGTGCCTGACCCTGTCAGCCTTCTGGAGTGGCTACGGAGTGATCCTCATCCTGGCGGGGCAGGGAGCGCTGCCCGGCGCGGGGGATGCCCGCGATGCCCTGGTGCCAGGCCTGGCCACCTTCACCCTGGCCCTGCTCCTGCTGGCTGTGGTGGGCTTCCTCTGCAGCGAGCCTGTCCTGGCCCTGGTGGCTGCCGCCGTGTCCCTGGCCAGCGCCCACGAGCTGGCCCTGCACTACAGCTCCTCGCTCGGCCCCTCGGCCGTGGCTTGCAGTCACCTCCTTGTCTGCTTGGTCGGGGGCTACTTTGCTCTGGGGAGGATCCTCTACTTCCTGACCAAAGGGAAAGTTGCCCTCCCTGGCACGGATCTCACCGAGAAAAAGGCCCAGGAGCAGGGCTGGGGCAGCGCTGGCGGCACCAATCCCTTTGCAGCCCCCGGGCTGCTCCTGAACGTGCTGTCAGCCAGTGTCTTCGGCTGCAGGCTCCTGGGGGTCACCCACAGACTCTTCCTGGGCCACGTGCCCTGGCTGTGGGCAGCTGGCACCTACCAGATTGGCATCTGTGTGTTGTCCTACCGTGCAATGGATGTTCTCATGGCCACAGCCTTTGGCTTCACTTCCATCCTCAAATTTGCTGGAGGTTACTCCCTCCTGTACCCCATGTGGCAGCCAGAGGAGCCATCTTTCCCAACCCCATTCCTGGTGGTTTTCTCCATTCTTTTTGCTGTCTTGGCTCTTTTTCTCTCCCTTCAGAGCCCTGTGGATGGCCTCTACTTGCTGGTTTTTGTCGCCTACTGCATTGCCTTGGCTTGCAGTCCCAGGGGTTTTTTTGAAGGTGGCCCCCAAGGTGTGGCAGTGGCCATTTTTGTGGCCTCGGCCTTGGTGGCCCTGATTCACCTGTACAATGGGAGGGGAAGGGCCAAGATCCCAACAGGGAAGGGTGCTGTGAAGGCCCTCCTTGCTCGCAGCAGCCTCCTGAAGCTCCGTGAGGGGCCAGACCTTCACACTCCCTACCTGGGCTATTCCAAGTATGCCGATGCAGAAGTCCTTGCCTATGCCTGCAGTGTCCTGGCTTCCTTTGCTCTAACAGCCACAGGAGACCCCCAGGCTCCCCTTGCCACCGTGGTCATTCCGTGGGTGGTGGTAGCTGGGGGGATCTTGAAGCTCCTTGGTGGCTCGGTGGCCTTTGCCCGGGGTAAAACCCTGGAGAGCAGTGCCTTCATCCTCTACTCCGTCATGTGGGTCATCTGGGGCCTGACGAGGTACGGCGGCCTCTATGGCACTACGAGAAGCTTCCACACAGCTGTGGGCATCGTTGCCTTCATGCTCTTCAACAGCTTCATTGTGTTCTGCTCGCTCTTCTTAAACATGGCCTGGTTCTTCTACTCGCTCACGTTCATGCTCATCGCTGTCAGCTTCCTGCTGGATGCCATCCACGCTCTTCCCGCTGGGTACGACATCGCTGCCACCCTCATCTTCGGGCTGGTCAGCTTTTACTGCTTCCTGGCTGCCCTGTCCAGCAGCACCTTTGAGGGTTGCTGCTTGCCCATGGGGAGGCCCGTGGTGCAGCTCAGTGGTGTCGGGGCAGGAACAACCAAGTGCCTTCACCTGCCTGCCAGGAAAGCTTCCTCAGTCAAGAGAATTGCAGGTAAGGGAAAAACAGAGGGCAGAATGTGGAGATGGAGGGGAAATTCTGGGAGGTCTTGTAGCAGAACACTCTTAAAAGGACATTATCCAAATCAGAGAATCACAGAATGATTTGAGTAGGAAAGGAACTTAAAGCCCGTTGTGTTCCATGGGCAGGGACACCTTCTACTAGACCAGGTTGTTCCAAGCCCATCCAGCTTGGCCTTGATGTGGAAACCTGGACGATGTGGTGACGTTTTGGTAAAGTGGGCCAGGCTACAGGAGTCACGAGCTGAGTCGAGCAGTGAATTTCCTGCTGTGTCTCCTGCATCATTTCCCTGTGTCCTCATCTGGTCTGGGACCCAGGAATCCTCCAAGCTGGGGCTACCACCCAAAGCTTTGCACAGAGAAAGCAGAGCCAATGCTTGGTCCTTGCTCTCTCCACTGTGGCCCAAAACCCCCCTAAATGCCAGATATCCCCTTGGAGGAGTGCTGGGAAAACACAGTACCCGAGCTGGGAAAAGGAGAGGAGAGCACCACATTGTGTGACACCTCTGCCATGGGAATTGCACCCCTCACTGTCACTCAAGAGCTCGTGCCCTGTTCCCGTGCCAACAGAGATCCTGAGGAACGGCGGCACCTGTGGCATCCCCACGGACACCGTGTACGTCCTGGTGGCCGCCTGCAACCGGCCTGATGCCGTGGAGAAAGCTCACCGGTGAGTCCTGGCACCTGGGCTGGGCTCAGGAACCTTCTAGAACTCGTGGCTGCTGCTGAGTGCTGGCTACAGCACTCGCTGAGAGCAAGGCAGCTCAGCCTCGGTGGGAACAGCAAGGTGGGGAGAGGATCCATGTGAGGATGGGAGGGAACTGAGGTGTAGTTGTGTTCTGGGGTACTGAAAGCTGGTGGAGCTGGGTAACTTGGACACCACAAGAAACCCAAACCAGGGGCAAATGGGGCAGGGGGTTATTGTTCTTTCTTGGAGGTACATGTTGTCACAACAAAACCCCTCTGGTGATAACAGACTCTTGCTGTAAGCTGGAGCCCCTCATGTTGGTGGGGTTTCCTCAGAACTTGGGCCGTTGGAATTTTTACCCATCACTACACAAGAAGTTAAAGCCTTGATTTGGAAATAGACATTCCTGACTGGGAGTAGCCATTAATGTTCCTTCCCATCCAGTCAGTTGTTGAACAGTCGTATTTTTACTCCAGACTGGGGACCTGGGGCAGAGCCTGCACACCTTCTCTTAGCTCTAGACCTCACCAAAGTTTCCTTTCCTTGAATTTAAATCCCTGTTTTGCTTCAGGCAGCCTCATCTTTTCTTTTCTTCCCTGTTTTCCAGGTCCAAGCGCCAGGCTCAGGATCGCCCCATGTCCCTCTGGATTTCCAGCCTAAAGCAATTGGAGCCTGCCAAGCATTTGTTCACTCCCCTTCTCTGGGACTTTATGGAGGCTGCCTGGCCATCTCCCATTAGCTTGGTCATTCCCAGAGGTGAGGAAATGCTGTTAATTCCAAGCTCTCTGGAGAGCTTTGGGTTTGAAATTCCTAAAACTGAACCCCTGCAACACCACAAGTTCCATAGGGATATTCCTGCTATATATCTATCTATATATATATATATATCAGTGTTTGGACTGATGTTAGTCTCTGAGTATTGAGTGACTCTGCTTGGTGCAGGTGAATGGGTGGATTTCCTGGGAATGAAGGACTCTGCCAAATACGTTGGAACCCCTCAGAGTGTGGCCATCCGCATCCCCGACTGCTCTGTCACCACACACCTCATCGACCTGGTGAGTCAGACCACCTCAGCCATGGTGACCAGACCCCTGCTTTGAGAAGGGCTGGGGCCTGCAGGCAGCTGGGAGGGATTTTATGGCAGCAAAGAGGGGAAAAGGAGCGACCACCGGGTCAGGAAATCAGGAGAATGCCCTTAACAGACACAGTTTCATTGCCAGTGTAGAACGCTGTTGGAAGCATGGACTTCTCTGAGACCAGAATAACTCAGAAGGTGCAGAAAGTGGCCACAGGAATTGTGATACCCCGAGTGTTCTAGGTCTAGGCAAGTGCTATTGCTGGAAAGCAAGATGCCATTTCATGGCCATCATCACTAAACCCAAATTTGTGTGCTGGTCACTCAAATGCAGTTTGGTGGGAGTGTAGTAGCCTGCAAAGAGGGTGCCTCACCTGGGTGAGCCACACTGAGCTCTTTTCAGAGTCACAGATGAAGTTCAGAGCTCGAGTCACCTGCTTTATCCCAAAAGTCCTGCTCAGAGCTTTGACTCCTGTCTTTCTGTCACCAGGTTGGCCCCATTGTGGTCACATCAGCCAACCCAACGGGAGAGGCTGACACTACCCACCACAACCAAGTGTATGCCAAGCTGGGAGATAAGGTAACCAAGAGATGTGGGGATGGAAAAGTGCAACCACTTTGTTTCAGTGGAAACAAAGGAGGGAAGGAAGGAAGGAAGGAAGGAAAAAGAAGGAAATCAATAGATGGTTTCAGGAATCTGGGAAAGCCTCTAATTTAAAAAGTTTCATGCATGCTCCTCATGCTGGTGTCAAAGAGAAAGGAGATTTTAAAACACAGATCTTGGTGTGAAACCAAAACTCTTCTGCTTTACACAGTGTAGTTATGGCTTGGCAACGTGAGTCAGTTCATATTCCAGCATGGGATGATGGGGCAATAAAAAATTCCTTCTTGCTTACAAGCAATCAAATCCTGGTGCCTGAATGTGCCAGTGCTCCAGCTGGCACTGGGCTGTGAGAACTCAGGGATTCCCATCTAAGGCTGGGGCTGGTGTAAAACTGGTGCCAAGCTTCAAAATATTCCTGGCTTTTAGAGCTTTCATGGAAGTGCCATGGTCATAGCTTTTCATTGGGTTAGGTGAGATATCAGGAAAGGTTCTTCCCCCAGAGGGTGCTGGCACTGCCCAGGCTCCCCAGGAAATGGGCACGGCCCCGAGGCTGCCAGAGCTCCAGGAGTGTTTGGAGGGGTGGAATTGTTGGGGTGTCCTGTGCAGGGCCGGGGGTTGGATTGATGGTTCCTCTGGATCCTTCCAACTCAGGATGATTCCATGATTCTAAGATTTCACTGCTGAATTCTGAGGGTTTTACATTTTGTGTCAACATGGCAGCTTTAAACAAGAGGGGGTACAAATCTTCCACCTCTGACTCCTCAAAAATCCAAACTTCATACGCAATTTCTTTGTGCATGGGACTTCTCCAGAGCTCTTCAGCTGCTGTAAACCTGCCCGTGCTCTGCTGCAGACCTGCACCCCACAGAGCTCTCCCTGTCCTTGCTTTGAGGTTCATTCACTCCAAATCTAGTGCTGGTGTCACTGCAGTGGGGCAGGAAGGAGCAGCGTTGCCTTTCATGAGAACTCTGCTGTTGAGAGGGAAGACTCTCCCTTTCCAAGGGGAATTTGATGTGGTATTCTGTTTTTAGGTGGATGCAGTTCTTTGTGGTGGGCCCTCTCCAGAGAACATTGCCTCCACCGTGGTGGACTGCACCAGGATCGACAGTGGGAACATTGGATTCTTCCGAGTCGGCATCATCCCCAAGTCTCAGGTGAAATTCAGCTGGATTAAATTTCCATTCCCTTTCTCCACGGAATGAGTTTCAACCTGGGGCTTCCTGAATCAGTAAGGAGACAAAGAAGTCTGTGATAGCATGAGGAGTTGTCCCAGGCTGGTGTGAGGGGACAGGAGCAGAGCTCCACGCCTCTGTCCTGATCCTGCTCCAGAGCACCAGAGCACCTGTGTGGAGCTGGGAGATGGGCAAGGTGGGGCTGATTTATCCATGGAAAGAGCTCTGAGATCCCAGGTCATGCACCTCCATGAGGCAGGCTCCCATGTTCACCCAGAAATGATTTGTGTCATCCCAAAATCGAGCCAGACACTTGAAAGAGATCTTGTGGAAGGTGTCCCTGCCCATGGGGGACCTTTAAAGGTCACTTCCAACCAATTATTTCATGATTATTTGGTTATTTCAACAGCTGGGGAAGAAATCAGTGCTCTCCCCTAATTCCTAACCTACTCCCAGCTGGTTTTGCTCATTCCAGGTGCTGCAGATCCTGGAGCAGGTGCAGAAGAAACACCTGGTGGTCCCTGCCAGTGGCTGGGAAGAGCTCCAGGGTCGTGGCCGTGCGGTGCACAACGGGGTGGGCAGAGCTGCCTTAGTGGGGCCAGATGCCGCTCCCGATTCCCAGCACCACACCCGCTTCTGACTGCCACGGCTCCGTGCTCACCGGGACATCGTCTGCTGGAAATGCCACTTCGGCCAAGCTGGGGACAGGGAGAGGCTTCCCAGCTGCAGGGGTGACTCATTCATCTTTCTATGGATCTGCTCAAATATCCCAGTGCGGTGCTGCCTTGCAAACCACAGGCACCCAGCTGGAAAATTTTCCCCTAGGGACGCTGCCAGCTTTCCCTGGAGACCAGTCAGGACCAAAGCAAGCGTTCCTTTGGTGACAGGCTGGCCCCAGAGTTACAGAGCTTTATCCCTGTCACTGGGAGGGAACTCCTTGGGTTTGGGGCATGGGGTGAGGTGAAGTGGTGCAGAATTATGTGGTGGGGGAATAACACTGCATGAAACTTGAATTACACAGAATCCTTTAGGTGGGAAAAGACCTTTCCAATCCTTGAGTCCAGCCATCCCCCCAGCACTGCCAAGGCCACAGCTGGCCCACGTCCCCAAGTGCCACACCACGTGGGAAAGGAGGAGGGGAGATGTGTCCAGGTGCTTTGCTGGTGGATCCAATGGACTTGGCAAAGTCTGGGCTTGTAGCTGGAGGTGTCTCCTGCTGTGTTTTCTTCAGAAAGGAGGTCACCCATGGTTGACCCCACTTGGGAGATCTTTCCTCTCTTGGGAGAACCCAACACTCCAAAGAAATGCCGTGACCTGAGGAGCCATTTCTGTACTTCACACTCGGTGTCAGGGTGGAATTCCCATTTGGATGACTCTAATATTATATCCTTAAAGGTGCTGGAGCTTTAGAGAAGAGCCTCCCTTCCCATGTTATGAATTTCAGGAGTGCAACCTCCTTGTGTTTGAGCATGCCAGGAGCTGGTCTCTTGCCTTACAGCCCAACTCTTCCCATCTTGTGGCACGTTTCCTACAGAGTGCAAATTCCATAGGATCAGAGGAAGGAATTCCAGCCACTCCAGGCAGTCATTTGTCTTCTCCAGGGGCCCAACTTCTCTGCAAACTCCTGAAATACAGAGAAGGAATTGGAGACTCCATGACCTTACTGGGACATGGTGGGATGGCTCCTGGAGTGTAGCAATGGGAAGATATGGACTTTTTAGGAAGGCCAGGCAGTGTGGAGTGCTGGCTTCTGACCAGGAGGAGTTGGGAAGGAGTCTCAAACCTTCATGAGGAGTTTTCCTTGGCAAACCCTGCAGTTATGGCTTGTTCCATCCCCAAAAACTGCTGATCTTATTCTTACCTGACTCAGGTGCAAGGTGCTGATCAAACTCCAGCTGAAACCAAACCATTGATCATTGATTTCACCTGAATTTGTGCTGGAATTTACAGATAAAAGTGGTGCAGTCGGAGGAGCTCAACCTCGACAAACTCTGGCAAAATGGGGGCTCCTCAACTTGTCCTCACAGAGCTGGCTCTCTTCCTGCAGAGAAAATTCCAGAGAATTCAGTGTGTTCAATAATTCTGCTGGTCTACTTCCTATATCTCCTTGGAGGTTATTAAAACTGGGTTTTAGGAAGCAATAAAATATTTTCAATAAACAGATCTCACCCTGTGCAATTGTGACAAAACCTTGTGGGGCAATGGGTTCTGGATGGTGGCGTTCCTGGCCATGCAGGATCCAAGCAGGATCTCAGGAGGGAATCAAATTGTGACACTTCCAGGGTGGGGAGGAGGAGGGAGGGAGAAGATAAGTCCTAACAGCAGCTCCTGGTACTAGCTCAAAAATGCCAGGGCTAAACTTTACCCCTTAATCACTAAAAAAACCATAAACACCAAAATCTGAGGAAATGTGGTAAGAAGTGGGAATTTGGAGAGGTGCTGAGACATCACAAAGCTTTTTGGTGAGGGAAAACTGCTCATGCTTGACTGCAAACTGCTCGTACCAGGGGTGCTGCTGCCCTGTGCTGCAAATAATGATTTTTTAGTGTGGCACAAATTGAAAGTGACTCAAAAAACTATATTCTTCACTTGATGTTTCACCTGGATCCATTTTTCTTCTTTGTCTCCGTATTTTTTGGTTTTTATTTGCAGAAAATGTTGGTTCCAGTCTCAGGACACTGGGGGAAGCATTTCTCACTTAGCTGAAGTGAGACAAGGAGAGGTTTCATTTCAGGCTTGATTTTACCCCACCCACAACTCTCCCGTGTACCAGCAAACCGGAAAGGAACTGTTTAGGGAAAGGGAGATTTAAATGGGATCTTTCACTTAAATCAAGGCAAAAAAAAAAAAAAAATTCTACTATTTCCACAGTTTCCCAGCGTTTAATGGGAAGCAAAACATTTTTGTAGAGAAGTGGAGAGAGGAAAAAAGTTGCTGTTTTAAGTTGTAAATCCAAAACACTTCAGTTAGAAAGGGCTGAGATAAACGCTTGAATATTTGGACACGTGAGCTGAAAAATCATAGATCAGGTCTATTTTGGGCTATCAACAAGAGTATCTTCATTACTAAAACTGGAGGTTATGGTCAAAAAAGGTTGTCCAGGCCTCCTCAAGGGAGACCCTCACTGAGCCCTTCTGTCCTGCTCAAGGGGAAGGAACCACTCCATTCCTGTGTTCTGGATAAGAGGGACAGAAGGGGGTGTGAGGTCCTCAGACCTCCACCACAGGAGGAGGAAAACCAGAAGAGACTCCTCTGAAACCAATTTTGTTCGCATTGTCCATGTCTCGAAGATCTTTAGGCCTGAAAGGTCACCCTGGGCGACAAAACAACCTCGTGAATGGGGCTCTTTGTGAACCAGCCAACTCTCCAATCCCACTGGGGTTGGAAACAACCCGGGAAGAAGGGCTGTCCCACCTTCCCTCTGCCCTTTGTGGAGTCTAGACATCCATGTCAATGGAAAAAAGATTAAAAAAGGATGTAAAAGAAGTGTATTTTCCAGTGGCAGGAAAAAGCCAGCTCACCCTTCGAGAATAGAGCGGTGCCATGGGACAGGAACTGACTCAGTGCCATCGCCCAGGACGTGTCGGTGGAGTGGGTGCGCCTGGCTCGGGGTGGGCAGAGCGCTTCCGAGGGGAAGGGCGGCTTCCCAACCACGGCTGGGGCCAAACCAGCCCAGCAGAAGCCTTGGGATATGGGCAGGAATGTCCCTTGGCCACTTCTAACCTACAGGAACATCAGGAACAGGGAGCTCTGGGGGGATGGGAACATCGGAATCGATGATCCTGCAGATCTTTTCCAACCTTATCGATTCTATGGTTTTATAACTCTCCTCTTGGGTTCTTTCTCCTGAAGAGTCAAAGTCTGCCTGTGGCTTGGGGCATACGGTGGAGGAAAAGGCAGGAATAAAGTCCTGCTTGATTGGGTCATCTTCAGTCGAAGCTGAGCCCTGTGATCTTGGCGGGACTGAGGGCAGAGCTTCTGCAAACACGGCCCGCAGTGGGTTCCTGTCACACTCACCTGCTTGCATTCTTCCCGCTGCTCCTTCCTTTCCCAGCAACAGCCTGGGGTTATTCCTGCAAAATCACCAGATAATCAGCTCTATCAACAGCACAGAAACACCATCATTCAAAATCCTGAAGGGCCAGATTTTCAGCTGCTCCAAAAAACAGCTGGGATTTAGCACTGGAGTTGTGGTGCCCAGCTAAGCAACCTGGTCTAGAGCCATCCTGGAGTCCCCACATTCCTGCCAGAGGGAGCGCTGGATTTAGGGATGGCTGGCTGACAGCAACTAGGCCCAGAACCAAAGCAGAAAATAACTGTTAAATCCCAGAACCCCAGACTGTTTGGGGTTGGAAAGGACCTCAAAGCTCATCTCATTCACCCCCTGCCATGGGCAGGCACTATTCCATTCCACATTCCACTAATCCAGGTTGCTCCAAGCCACATCCAACCTGGCCTTGGACACTTTCTCCTTTGCTGCACATCTCCCTCGTGATTCTTGGTGCTCCTGGAGCTGCCTGCTGTGGAACAGCAGCAGAGAACTTATCTCCCTAGGCAATAGATGGGTTATGTACAAAATCTCAGCGGATTTCCAGCTTTCTGGAAACTGAATTTCTTGAGACTTAACAACAATTAATGGGATTAATTAAATCCACTTGTGACTCCATCATGTTCTTCCTTTCTGCTTCCCCTCTGGTTTGAAGATTTCCATCCCCTCTTTCTGCAGGGCACTGCCGGCTGGGGCTGAGGGAGGGAAGGATCGGTGGAAGCTGCACCCTTGGGCAGACGCTGGTGGGTTTATGGGACCCGTGGATTCCCCTGCTCCATTCCCATGGAGCTGTCACCTCCCAGTGCCAGTGGATCCCATGGGATAACAGAGCAGTCAGAGCAGGGGCTGTGTGGGGCTGCATGGGGAGGTCTGCCCTGAACATCCAGTTCAGCAGCTCCAATAAATACCTTGCGTGAAAATCTCGTGTTAAAGGGTAAACATTGTCAGTTCTTGTGAGAACTTTTCATTCCTTCCTGGAAAACACACAGAGATCTCACTCATGCTATTATCTCATTCAAGATAGCAAACCCCAGGAATTTCAGCAAATTCTTCTGCTCTGGCCTCGAGATGGATGTCAGGGTTGGGACAGTTGTCCTGAGAGAGGTTCATCTGTCCCAGCAGCTGTGGAACAGAGTCACTGAGGTCCCTCCAAGGCCCAGGCACCTCTGAGGAACCTCATGTTGTCACATCCTGCTGCAGAAGAAGATTCTTTGACCATCTCTCTGCCTTGGCTCTGTGCAGTTCTCATGGTCGCATTCCAAATTTAGAGACATAACTGGCATTCCTTGCTCACCCAGGTGATCACCTCGCCATGGGTGATTCTCCACCTGAGCACCTTCATTCTCACACCCCATTTTTCTTGTGACCCACCCAGCAGGAAGTAACATGGGCTTTTTGTGAGGTGTTTTTGTTTCATGAGGAGTTTCAGTAAATACCCAGGCCCAAAGACCTTCCCTGACCCAGCACCAATTACTGGAAGTGCTACAACCCCTTCCACCTTTGACCTGCTGTGCATCACTGCTGGTTTATGCCACGCAATTGCTCTCTTACCTGCTGAATTAACTTGGATTCAGGTGATCATTCCCACTGTTGTGGGTTCCAACATGACCCTGTGCACTCGGTGAAAATTCTCTAAAGGACCAGGATGTGCCCTGGTTTCCTTTCAGGAGTTCTTTAGAACCCAGAGGGTGGATGGTTATCAGCAGCACTGACCCTACCCCGTCCACACTCACCTTATCTCATCAAAATTCCCAAAAGTCCCCAAACCACCTCTGGCATCCCATGCCTGCAGCCTTCTCGAGGTCCCTGTTGTCCCACGCTGGGTTATCAGATCCTGTATGACCCAGGGCTCCCACAGGCCCCTCTCCCTCTCTTTCCCAACCCTACAATCGCTCCAGGCCCTCCTTCCCTTGCAAAACCAACTGAGTCCTAATTGGAAGCACAGGATTCTCTTGTGGGAATTAGAAATGGCAAAAGAAGTGAGGAATAAGAAAGGGATAAGGAAGGAGCAGACATGGAAGCTCACTGTTGTTTTGGGAGTGAAGAAACCAAGTCCAGATGGTTGCACTGATGATCTTACCAAGCCCAATGAGTCCACGATTCCGTGACTGCTGGGAGATGGGATACAGGCTCCTACAGGAACAGCTGGGCTGGGCTTTCCACAGACATTTAGTGGTGGTCCTGTTCTCCATCTCACTTCCAAGGTCTCACTCTCAAAGGCCTGAGATGTGAGTCAGGGGAAGGTGGAGGCCTTGTCCAGTCTCTTCGTTGCTCCACTGATATGAAACAGAGCTTTGGGGGGTCAGTAACCAAGCAGCCTGGCCCCGTGGAGCTGGGCCTGCCCGTGAGAGTGGAATGGGATGGGCTTTAAGGTTCCTCCAGACCCAAGCCAGCCTGGAGTTTTGGGATGACTGAAATGGGTTTTGCACAGCAGCAGGTGGATCTTTTGAGGTTGCCTTGCCTGTGGTGCTACAGATTCTGGAGATTTTTGAACTTTCTGGACGTGCTTTGCCCAGAGGAATTCCTCAGGTGAGGAAGTGAGTCCCAGCAGATTCCCGGTGGAAGGGTAGGAGCTGGTTGTGTATGTGTCATCACAGGTTGTTTTTTTCCTCCTACTCTGCCTGAAATTACATTTAAATTGATGAAATGCAGATTCACGGTGCTGTGACCTAACTGCCACCAGGAAGATGCATTTTCCTGCCTCATAAAATTAACTGATAAATAGAATTCTTTGATCAGTCAGTGAAAAAAAAAAAAACCAAGAAGAAGGAAGGAGACAGGTATGGGCAGGGCAGAACCAAAAACAGCTTTGATGTGAGGCAGCTCCAGGAAGGGCATCACCAATTCCTGGCCTAGGAAGGACTTCCTTATTTTTAGACTAAATCATGAGCTGGTAAAAGCTGCCATCAGAGAGTCCAGGCAAGAGGGTGACTTGGTTCTCTGTGCTGAGACAGAGATGGAAATCCAGTTCTCTGGGAAGCTGAGCTGACCAAATCCTGCTTTCCTGAGAAAGGAGCCCCCTCAGAGGCACGAGAGTCCTGGTGGTGCCCGAACGTGCTGTCACCCCCCAGGCATTGGTCCCTTGGTCCCAGAACAGGCCTGGCCATGGAAGCTGGGTGGTCACTGCTCAGTACTCCCTTCACAGTCTCCTGGAGCACAGATGGAATGTCCTGCACCACCACTGGCATTTAATTCCTTGACAATGTGAACACTCACTTTACCAGCATTTTCCACCAATGTTTCTTCTAATAAAAGAATTAAGAAAATAATATCCTGTTACCTAAAGCCTACTCTCCCATCCCTGCCTCTCCTTCCCTCTCTCTGCACACACAAGGGGCTGCTCCTCTCTGCCAAACCTGGTCCCCATCCCTGAAAATTATTTAATTGGAGCTCAGCTCACTTTGGAGAAAACACCAAGTGAGAAGAGGGGTGGAAATTAATAAAACCATTCACAAGGAGAGATTTAGGGACAGATATGACAAGGTTTGCATCCTTTACCCCTAACTCTTGTTGACACTGCTGTTTCCATTGGGAAATGAGCCTTCCCCATTGGGAATGAGCCTTCTCCAGCATGCAGCAGAATGGAAAACACAACAAGAGGTGTTAAAAATTAGCAATAGCTCTGATGAAAGGCTCCTGTGTTTAGAGAGCCTGACTAAAGGAATTGAAGGCTCCTGTTGTTGATCTAAGGGAGGTGTGTTTGTTTCCTTCTAAACTTGCAGAAGCACTGGCAGAGGCTGTGGAGACCTGGGGAATTTACTTTGGAAGAATTGTGGGAGTGTGACAATGGGGACCTTGCTCCAGGTCCCAATTTTCTCGTGCTGGGTTTGTGTGTCAGGGTCCCAGCATGGTGCTGCTCACTCCTGTGGGGGATTTTCCAGCCTGGGAACTGGAAAATCCTGGGAACTGCTCAGAGCCTGGTAATGAATTCCATCACATATTTGGCTAAAGTGTCTGACCCAACAACATAATCAAAAAACCCTGGAATTATTTGAGTTGAAAGGGAACTTAAAGATTATCTCCACCTTCCACAATCCCAGGCTGCTCCAAGCCCTGTCCAGCCTGGCCTTGGACACTTCCAGAGACAGAACATCTCCAGTATGTCCCTTTTTTTTAACAAAAAGCCTTTTTGTTAAAATGCTGTGAATTACATTCCACAATAACATCAATTCTTTGCCATCTATCTGAGATTTATCATGGCCTCTCAACCAACCAATCTTTGCTCCACAACTTCCAGTGATGTTGGTCAGAAATTCCCAGCTGTGTGTGCAAGGCACAAATAACCTGGTCCAGTGGAACGTTTCCCATGGCAGGGATTGGGAAAAAGGTAATCTTTAAGATCTCTCCTGACCAAAACCATTCTAGGGTTTTCTGATTCCTGCAAACATGTTTGGTTTTTTTTAAAGGAAATACTCCCCTTTATTTAGCAGCAACACTGAAAAATAAAATTTATTTCCTTCTTTGCAGCACAGAAAGATGAGAGCTCATTCCTGGCACAAACTGGTTGTACCGTTTATTGTGTTAATTAAAAATCTCTTGTTTTTCTTTTTTATCATCTGATGGTGGAAAACAGGTGCAGAACAAACACCTCCGACCCATAATTACTCCTGAGTCACCAGAACACTCATGAGATGTGAGTGCCAAAATGAGCAGCCGAGACTATGGTGACTGTTTGGGTTTTTTTTTTTCCCTCTAAGATAATTTGTTTGTTTCCTTATTCGGTAAATCATAAAAACTCAATTTGCGCATAAAATTTTACACCCCTGGCTCTCAGCTGCCCGTAAGTACAGACAGTTTACTGATTTTATTGTGCTCTGCTGGGAAGGGAATCTTTACATAAATTTTATAGGGAAATATTAATCCTGAAATGAAACCATAAACTCCTGTAATTTTCTTATATTGCCCCACTTATAACATAACTTCTGGATTTTTCTTAGCTCAGGTTGAAATCTCTTTCTATTTTCACCCCTGATTTCCAGTCATGGTGCACCCAGGGCTTTCCTCAAGGGCTGGCACGTCCCAGGCTCCCTTTTCCTGATGCAGAGGCCCACAGGGAACCTTTCCATCCTTGCCTGGATTTACCAAATCCTGGCTGTTTGTTGTGAGCAGTGAAGGGGCAGTTGGGGAACTCCACATCCTTCCCTGGAGCTGACGCCTCCCTTGGCACCAACACGGAGATGGTCTAACACAGTCCCAGATCACAAGTCAAGAAGGGACCTTCTCCTTTTCTATTTTCTTGGGGTTTTTTGCTGTTCCAGCAGTTTATAGCCAATATTAACAAACCTCACTTGCTCAGGAAGTTCAAGTCGTTTTTCAAGCATTAAGGTATTTAAACATGAGAGGAGTCCCGTGTCGTGGGACTTCACCACGTGCCTTGAAGTTAAGCCTCTGCTGGGTGGTGATGAACCTCAGCTGGCACTCACATCCATTTATTGAATAAGTGTTTATCACACAACCATGGAATGGTTTGGCTTGGAAGGGACCTGGGAGCTCATCCCGTTCCACCAGCCCGGGTTGTTTAGCTCTCCCAAGGCATGTGCAGGGAGGAGAGCCTGACTAAGTTCCACTTCCAGATGCTGGCACGGGCTGGGAAACCACAGGAGGCAGGGAATGCCCAGCTGTGCCCGAGCGGGTTTGCAGGGTCAGGAGGCTGCGGGGTGAAGGGCAGCCTGTGTTCCATCCCAGGAACAGCTGCCAAGGATCTCTGACCGGGAGTTTGGGGAGCTGCTTGAATGAAACAACATCCGTGACCTGGCGACTTCTGAGCGCAAACGGAATGGCAGCACCAGCTGGACAACAACGGCAGCGCCAAAGCAAGCGGAGTGCACTCGCACTCGGGGCTGGAACTGCTGTTGACATGTCAGCAATGAGGTGTGGGAGGAATCCAGCCCCAGGGCTCCCAGGCTCTCCTGCCCAGCTCCCCCAGCAGCAGGAGGAATCCAGCCCCAGGGCTCCCAGGCTCTCCTGCCCAGCTCCCACAGCAGGTTGGGTGAGCAGGTAGGATGTGGCCTGAGGGAGAATTCCATGAGCAAGATGCTCCAAAACAATGATAAGGAGCAAGGGAAGGGAAGGGTCTTGTCCCCAGGGCGGTGGGAGGTGAGACTGTGGCTGTGCCAGCGGAACGACCTCCCTGCCCAGAGCAGGAGGGAGGAGAGGGAACAATGGTAGGGAGCTGGCAGAGATCTCCCACTTGGACACTGCCTCCAAGATGGGAAAAACATTACAGAAAACCTCCAATCTGTCATGCACCTCGCAGTGTTTTGAAGCCTTCGGGTCTAACTCATTGTTTCCTTTGTTGAGGTTTGTCTTTAGTGAGTGGATTCCCTCATCCCTGGCTCCCCCTGGGGCTTGTTTGCTTTGGGAGGGAGGGAGGTTCTGTTCTCTGCTCTTGACAGAAACTTCTGCCCCTCCACAGCACCTAACACGGGTCCTGGGGACAGGGGTGGGGACAGCCCTGGGGACTGGTGTGGGGACAGCTGTGGGGCAGCAGCGACCAGCCCAGGGGCAGGGTGTTGGAACGAGATGATGCTGAAGATCCCTTCCAACACAAGCCGACCCCTGACTCTGAACCCTGGGCATCCCCCAGCTTGGCCATGGCTGTTCACGGATGCTCCTTTGCATTTTCAAGGAGCTAAGTGCCCCGGGATGACCTGGGGAGTGGCTGGGAAGATGGCAGGGAAGGAATGGGGTGAGTTACTTGCTGTAAACCCTCTGTCAGAATTACACCTCTCTGTATTTATTCCTTCCTCTGGTGTTTAGTCATGGAGCTTTTCCATTTGGGAGGATGAAGAGCTCGGTGGAGATCAAACAAAACCCAAAGCCTTCTCCTTATGTTCCAAAAAGAGGATTTATTTACTGGGTTTTAGAATTTTAAAATACACAGATGTGAGTGTTGTCGAGGGGATGCACAAACAATGCATTCACAGTCCAATGCACTTCAGAAACACAGGAGCTCTGACAAATCCTGCAGTAATGCATCAGCTCCTGGGCAGCTCTCCTGGAGATTCCAGGCACTTACTGGGGATAAACAACAAATCACTGCAGAAAGGTCCCAGGAGAGGCCCCAGGTGCAGAAGTGCTGCCATTCCCAAGGAGGTAAGAGCTGGGTCAGAGAAGGAATGGCTTTCCCAAGGCCACATGCTCCAGCAAAACATGGGACACCTCATGTTTTTGGGGAGAGCAGACTTTGTTCCTTTGCTCAGGGAAGGTTCCTTCGGTTCAGACCACTCTGTTCTTCACTCTTTCAAAGATCTGCATCACTTTTCCTGCTGGGATGCAGCCTTCCCGCACGATGGTGATGCCACCTTCCCAGAGGTAGAATGAACAAGTCAGGACCATCCCCAAAGGGGCGCAGAAGGGAATATAAAGAAACATCTTGCACCAGCAAAGCCACTCAAAATAAAGTTGTGCGGAAGGACCAGAAACTGGTCAGAAAGCGAAACCACCGATGAACACTGACCTCACACTTTGTTCAAGGGTTTGGTTTTCCACTCATGAAACCCTCTCAAATGTCAGCCCAGAGCCACCCAGGACACCTCAGCGTGTGCTGCTGCATCACTGTGGGCAAGCTCCTGTACCACCCTTGTTGTGATTGGGCAAGGAAGTAACCACCCCTCCTTCCAGCAGCACCCACCCCTCCTTCCAGCAGCACCCACCCCTCCTTCCAGCAGCACCCACTCCTCCTTCCAGTGGCACCCACCCCTCCTCCCATTCAGAGTATTTTCATCCTGACAAGGCAGATTTTCCTTGCACAACTCTGTTTGTCCTCCTGCCTTGTTCCCTGTCAACACAGAGATCCTCCCAGGACATCTTTTGTTTGCTTCTCATCACCAACATGTTTGCAAATGTCCAAGCACTCAAGAGCTGTTACTCTTGGAGCACTCTGTGCTGCCAGATTGATAGTGGGAAAGGCATGGAAACCTCCCAGGAAAACGCCAGTGCTGACACAAAGGGCTGTTCTCACACTCACTTTCATCAATCTTTGTGCAGTTGACCACAGTAGACGCCACCACCTCGTCAGACTCTCCATCACAGAGAACACCCTCCAGCTTATGGCCAAGGCGCCTGGGGGGAAAAAAATAGCAACAGCCCTTCACAGACCTCGCTGTGACCTCGTGCTGAGGTTCCCCTCGGTGCAGGACGTCAAACCAAGGTCTGCCACCACTTTGGCGGGTGGGTGGCACTGCCAGTGACCAGGTACTCACGAGATGACCATGTCGTGGTGAGTGCTGTCCACCTCCCCGCTGGGGTTGGCCGAGGTGATGGCCAAGGGTCCGGTCATGTCAATGAGGTGCACCAGGACCGTCAGGTCAGGGACTCGGATCATGATGCTGTCCCGGGTTCCCACCCTGCTGTATCCTGCTCCGACCCCTGGAAGGACAGGCAGAGGATGTTGGCAGAGGCACAGCCGGCACAGCCCCTGTCGTGACACCAGGGGGGATCTCCTGTTTCCTTTGGAAGTGACACTGGTCCATCCACCCAACTGAATGTGTCTTTGTGGATGTCCATTCCTGAGCAGAAATCTGTGAGAGCAGAGGTAGAGTTTGGGGTCCAACTGGGCAAAAAGTAAATTATTCATGACTGGAGACATCACAGCTGTTTCCACAGACACAGGATCTCCCTAGATCCCAAAGTCTGACTTCCTGTGACCACTGCCCACGCTCCCATCCTTCACCATCTTCCTGTGCCTGTTACACGTGTTACCCGTGATTCTGGGTAACTCAGAAGCACAGAATCCACTGAGTGGGAAAAGACCTTTGAGATCATCAGGTCCAATCTGTGACTCAACACCACCTTGTCACCCAGACCATGGCACCAAGTGACACACCCAAGCTTTCCTTAGACACCTCCAGGGATGGGGACTCCAACACCTCCCTGGGCAGCCCATTCCAATGCCCAGTCACCCTTTCAGTGAAGATTTTTTTTTTTCTAATGTCCAATCTAAACCTCCCCTGGTGCAGGTTAAGGCACCTCTCGTCCTGTCCCGGTTCCCTGGGAGCAGAGCCTGACCCCCCTGGCTGTCTCCTCCTGTCAGGGACTTGTGCAGAGCCACAAGGGCCCCCCTGAGCCTCCTTTGCTCCAGGTTGAGCCCCTTCCCAGCTCCCTCAGCTGCTCCTCACAGGACTTGTGTTCCAGCTCCTCCAGTTCCCTCGTTCTGCACTGCTTCCACAGATTCCCAGGAGCCAGGGCTGAGGTGAATCATCCCAGTGCTCACAGTGCCTGCCTGTGTCCTCGTGCTGGGAAGGCAGAGGCGATGAGCAGGGATTACCATCGGAACCCTCTCATCTCCTGGGCGCTCCACCCTGGCTTGCTCATTCCCAGAGAGCAGCGGGGGGCTTGGGAGTGGGGACCCTCCCAGGCTGAGGATCCTCCCTTGCTTCTGGTCAAAGAGCTCATCCTGCTGGCTCCCACTCTTGATGAGTCATTCCAGCTGATTAACAGCCCCTGCTAAACATCCACCAAAGCATCTGGGAGCTCCGGAAGGGGCTTCTTGGGAGAAAGTGACTGGAATCTCTCCCCATCACGTCCCAAAGGGTGTTGGGATTGCCAACCTGCTGTGCTGAGAACACGAAAGGGGGACAGAAGGGTTGTGCTGCTCATCTCACCCAACTTCTTCAGCCACTCTCCCTTCTGGATGATGCAGCCAATGCCACCGGGATACACATTTTCCATGAATTCCCAGAGCAGGGGGCTGATGGGTGGAGCAGCTGCTCGCAACTGCTCCAGGTTGGAGATAAAGATGCAGATGGGCTTCTCTTGAGGCCTGTCCTGAAAAAACAGGGGGGAAAATAGATGAAGAGAAAAAGTTTGCCTGGAGAACCTCGAAGCCTGCTGGGATCCTGGTTTATGTGTTTCCCAGGGAGCAGGAGCTGCAGGCAAGGAAGATGCTGTGTCTGCACAAATGCTGAGCAGTGATGGATGCCCCAGCTCAGATCTGCATGTGCAAAAAGAGGAGACAGAGCAGCAGCCTGCCCTTGGGAACTTCTGGGATGCATCCAATTCCCCCTCTTTAAGCATATCCATCACAGGGACAGCGAGGCTCCACTCAATATCAGCATTTTTGGGATCTTACGCACCAGAGGCCTGATTTTTTTCAAACTTCTGCTCTTGTAAACCAAGGTCAAACACACTTGTGATGGGATAAGAGATAGAGAGCTTGACCCCCTGCAAACCAACATCTCCATTATCATCCCTCCAGCTCTTTGAAAGAAGCTTGGTGAAATAAGTTTGGTGTAAAACCAGCGGTGGAGGTGAAGGGGAAATAAAACAAGCTCACAAAGCAGTGTCATTTCAGTCCTCAACTGACATCAGCTTCGGTGGGGCCAAATGACTCAGGAACTGGGCATGTATTTACATTCTGTTTGTATTCTCTCATCGGCAGGGAAGGTCAGCACTGGCACCAGGGCAGCACAGAAGAGACGGCCTTTGTGCCGCTGCTTGCGCTCAGGGCCAGCTGAGATCGTCTGTTATGGTTATTTCTCCAGGCTAGCCAGGAAATTGCCTCATGAACAACAGACAGGGCCAGGCTGCAAAAGCTGGACTGAAGGTGCAAACTCTGGGGCTGGTTCCAGCACTGAATGGCTCCAAAAGTCTGGGGGAATGTAGCCCTGGGATTCTGAATCAGCACTTCGTAAGACAAGGAGGACAGGTTTGGACCCACTTGTGGGCGGCTGTTCCCGTTTGGGGTTGTGTTTGTCCATCCCCAGGGATGTCGCTGCCTAATTCCCAGTGCTCCAGCCTGGAGCAGAGGGGCTTTAGCCTGGGTTGCTCAGAAAGTGGTCCTTGATGTTTCGGTGTGGCTGCCCATGAACTCTGCCCATGGTCACCTCCTTCGTCTTGGGACAACCTGAAACCAGGGGCTCCTCTTTGTGCTTCTGCAGGAACTCCTGGACAGGACACAGAGCCAAGTAAGCAGGGCCATCCCTGAATTCCCACCTTGATCCTGTAGACCTTCTCGATGGCTTCAGGGTGTTTGCAGGAGGCTGCCAGGGCATACACGGTGTCTGTGGGGACCCCACACACGGCCCCCGTGTTCAGCAGCTCCGCGATGGTCCTCAGGCCACTCGTGAGGTGGGACTTCGGGCAGACACAGGGCAGGGGATCCTCCCTGTCCTTCTTGGAGCTCTGGACCTGCCAGGAATCAGGAGGCAACAAATAAGCAAAGATATGGAACACAGGGCAGGATTCCCTCCACCTGAATGCAGGGATCCACCGTGCCGTGATCCCTTGGCCGCCCAAGGTCAGAGGCAGCACCTCTAGGGATGCTTCTCCCACAGCAGGGGAGGTGAATTCCAATTATTAAAGTCAAAGAGAGCAGCTCGGGGTGGACATTTCAGCTGCTGATGCCTAAAATTAGAGGAGATGAATCCCACCCAGCACAGCTGCCTGGAGAAATGGCTGCTCTCCAAAGTGACCTAAGGAAACGGTTTGGGAATCCAAAATCCAGACAAGGATAGAGTTTTAGGTGCATTCCCATGAAACACTGATTTAGGGAAATGTTTCTCTTCAGCAGGAATTGGAGCAGTCAGATCCATCACCCTGGACAGGGAGAATTGCCCTGGTCAGACACACCAGATGGCAGAAGGAGTTTGAAGTTCAGAAAAGATGGCGAATTCTTGCTGTCCAGTCTGGGAAATTTTTAGACTCTCTGCTCCCAAGGTTGTGGCTTTAAAACTCCAGTCTGTGAGGAATTCTTAGACTGGGGATGGCTGATTCTCCAGGATCACAGAGACAGGCATTTTGGGGCAAGGTAGGAGTCTTGGGCATCCCTGCCCTTCCTCTAATGTTACTCCTGATGGAAGAGAGCTCATTTCCAGCTCACAGCTCCTGTGACCAGGACTTCAAACGGCACTAAAGGATTCAGCAGGAGAGAAGTCCCACGGGAATCTGCACTGAAGGCCCCAGAATATCCCCTCTGAGCGAGGAAGCTACAGCACCATGCCAAGCATCTCTTACTGTGAGCAGAGGAGGTCCCATCATCAGGAGGTCCTTCCCGAACATGCAGTTGGTGAGCGAGGCTGCAGCTCCATAGAAACAGATGATGCTGAGGATGCTCAACACCACGACTGGAAAAAAAATTCCAGAGTCAGAGGCAGGAAGGGTGATTGAATGCCCATACCCAGAGGGATTTAACAGTGTGGATGTGGCACTTGGGGACAGGGTTTGTCAGCGCTGTGGGAACGGTTGGACTCAGTCGCTTGGATTTCATGGTCCTGTGATTCTATTCTGCAGTGACAAAGTTCTGGTGGAAAAGCTCCTGCTAATCCCCTTGCTAAAGCACTCCATGGGATTAAAACTTAAATTGTCACTTGCAGCAAAGCCAGAGCTTCAGCAGAACTACAGCCATTGACAGTGGTGGCACATTCAGCTCATCCCACACCTCAGGGAACATCCACTGGGAAGCAGAGCTGGACAGAACCTCTAGAGGTGCTCTGATCCAGCAGTATCGGGTTTATTTGGAAGCTCAAGGTTCTGGGGGTGATAGCAGGAAAGATTTCCTTCTCCAGTCATGCTTGCACACACCCCAGACTTCCAGGGAAAGAGGAACACTCTCTTTGATTTTCCCACACTGAGCTTTCCACGGTGCTCCCCAACGCAGGACCCACTCCCTGTGGGTGAAGGTTTCACTCTGTGGGTGAAGGTTTAATGTCCAGGTTCCCCTAAAACTTACTTTCAAATGGCAAAGGGAGGTTCTCCAGTGTAAAGAGCAGAAAACAAACGGTCAAGAGCTCCATGGCCAGGGTCAGGCAGAGCAGCACCACGTTAAAAGAGGAAGCTGTGGAAAGAAACACAAACAAGAGGGACCCACATCAAGCACGGCCCATAAAATGTCCATGAACCAGCAGAAGAGTTCCTAAATCAACTGAGGCTTGTTTGATTAAACCAAGCAGCCCCAGCTCTGATTTCCCTGCCCGTGGAGGAACAAAGAGGAACAGCCAGGGTCTGTTCAGCCCTCAGGTTCCACAGACACGCTGCCAAACCCTTGATCTGCCAGGACACTGTGCTCACATGGAAAACACTTCTCCGGCAGCCAAGCAGGTTCTGATTTACACCAGCTGGGCTGGAGTGTGGCTGTGGATTGGTGCCAGTGGCCCAGTGCATTGAACACTTTCACCTGATGTGATCCTTTTATTTTCTTTGAAATGTTCTTCCATTCCCTTGGGGCTGTTTCTCCTAAGCCCAGCTCAGCTTCTGTTACAGGCTGTGGGCAAAACATCTCCGTTCTTGCTTAATCAGAGCGACAGGCAGAGCTGAGCCTCCCTCACTGGTGCATCTCCACCACGGAGCAACCACAAGAGGATTCATGATCTGACCCCAGGTGCCCCTCAATAAACATCCCACGTGGTTCTGAGACTTACCCAAAATGATTAAAAAAGCATTGAGCACCAAAAAGGCAATGGAGCCAGCAGTGAATCCCTCGATGTTCCCCGCCCCAATGTCCAGCAAGTGGCCTGAAACAGGAGCGGCACATCTGGTTATGAGCAAACCACAAAGAGCAGCGTGACAGGAGAGTGGCAGGAGAGTGGCAGAGCCTCAGCTGGGATTACTGCAGCTCCAGCTGATGGATGGTGGCCTCCCAAAAACCCTCCCTCATCGACACCTGCTGCTTCTGCCACGCAAAGCATTTGAGGTATTAACTGTGGGACTGGCGACTGTTATCCAAAAAAAGCTCTGGATTCTCCCTCCAGCTTGGAATACTCAAGGCCTGGCTGGACACTTCAGCAGCTCCTGCCACACGTCCAAAGCCACAGCTTTAACTTTCCCCACAGGTGCTCATTTTAAGAGCTCCTGGCACAGAGGCTCTGTGAACACTCTGCCCACCTGGAGCAAAATGCAGCTTTTAAAAGCCAGGCTTAGCTTCTGAGAGCTTCTTTCATGGCTGTGACCAGCTGGGATAGACTTCTTCAGACTCCCAGAGGAGAAATCCAGAACCTGGAGTCTCCCACTGCCTAAAAGCATCTCCTGAGTGGTTATTCTGAGATAACAGCCCAGGGCCAGCCCTGTCTCACAATATTTTTGTGGGGAAATCTTGGCTTTTATTGGAGTTTGGGGTTGAAGACACAACTTGGACTCCTGAAGCTGAGAGCACCAAGTGTCCGCAGCAATGGCAACCAAGTGCAAACTGGGGTGATTTGTGAATTTTCTTTTTCCAGGGAGGAATATCAGTAAACCTGATGTCACTGACTCTCTCAAAAGAAGGAATTCCATTGGAGAAAGCAATCTGAGGTTCCCTGGGAGCACCCCTTAAACCAGGAACCATCCTGTGCTATACCTGCCATGCGCAGCCAAGTCCAGGCTGCCCAGAAGGCAGCATAGCAGAAGGGGAGCACGGATCCGAACCTCTTCCCGCCCCGCACCTGGATCCGGCACACAAACAGCTGCCCCAGGGCTCCTGGGATGAGCACGGAGGGGATGGAGAGCTGCTGCCTGCCCGGGACACCCACGCTGCCCTGCACGGCGGCGGCCGCAGCCAGGCCGTTGCAGATGTAGAACAAAGCGTCCGGCACGGCAGCGCCGGTGCCACTGGGGACATCCTTGGACCTCGAGAGCCAGGTCCGGACAGCCCCCAGCGTGGCCTGGAGAGCTGAGCTGGACACGGCCTGGGGGCCCACGGGAATCAGAACCTTCTCCCCGATGGAGTTGATGAGGCTGGCGAAGGAGGCGTACAGGGACAGCGCGGTGCAGAGGCTGCAGGCGGCCCCCAGGAAGGGCCGGGCGCCGGGCAGCGGGATCTGGTGGACGAAGGCCGAGGTGAGGATGATGAAGGAGGCGTTCTGCAGCATCTCCAGGGTGTCTTTGTGGATCGACATCAGAAAGAGCAGGCAGGCAGTGGCCAGGAAGAACCACGCTCCAAACATTCCCAGCCTGCTGTCCTGAGCCGCGGGCAGCCCCAGGAAGGCGGTGAGCACAAACTCCTCCCAGGACATCACCAGCCAGAGCAGGCTGTGGACACCAAACTTGGTGGTGTGGTAGCCGTCCCCTCTGAGGTAGCTGTAGAAGCTGGAGAGCAGCTGGCAGCTGGAGATGATGGATATCCACGCTGCTCCCACACAGAAGGTCTTCATGTACCCAAAGAAGTAAAAGGCAAATATAAAGGGTGACACGGTATCGCAGATGTTCCCCAGGGCCATCGGCTCCGCATACTTTGTGTTCTTCTTCTTTTCTTCCCCGAGGGCCTTGGAGGAGCTTTTCTGTGCTGATCCCAGCAGCAGGACATTGAAGAGGGGGTGCCCAAAGCCGGGCAGGACGTACCTCTGGGTGATGCCCTTGAGGAGCAGAGCCACAGCCCCGTACAGCCCGCACAGGACAATGCCCAGCTCCAGGACTCCGGACACCACCAGGGCCCAGTCCCCGAAGAGCGCGACCGCCTCGAAGCTCAGGGCCAGCGCGATGGCCCCGAAGATGAAGGGCATGATGTAGTTGACGGTGGCCGAGCAGAAGGACAGGATGAAGGAGATGGCAATGTAGGCCACCAGCCCGGCCACGGCGCTCTGGCTGGCCGAGGGCAGGGCCGTGCCCGCGGCCGGGAGCTGGCTGGCATTCCCAGAGGGGAGCGTCGTGTTCTCCGGGGAGGGATACGCCGCCGACAGGACCTTTGTGGCCCCATAGCTGCTCCACAGAGCAGAGAAGGTGAGGAAGGCCGCGCCTCCGAGGTGGTCATACTTGCGGAAGGCGAGAAATCCGGCCAGGAGCTGGACAAAGCCTCCAATCAGGATGAGGTGGACGCCTGCGAGATGCAGGAAGGGGTCAGGTGTGAAGCCAAGCACAAAAAGGCTGGAGCTGCAGGAAGCTCTAGGGCACCCCCCACGGCAGGTCCCATGTCCTTTCTGTGAGCAGCCCTGCAGCCTCTGCCTGCCCCTCTTGCCACCTTTATGGGAAACTTCTGTGTGTGGCCCCTGAGCCCCTTGGCTCAGTGTGGTGAGCAGGCCCCAAGGAGATCTGGATCTAGCAGGGAACGGCACATGGAGTATTTGGCCCGGTGGCTGGGGAAGGGGGAGCAGCCATCCCCAGGAGCACACAGACCGGCACAATGGACACGGCCCACATTTCCCCACCATCCCACCCACCAGCGATGTCCACTGGCCCGTGGGGATGACCCTCAAAGAGCTCAGGGGACGTTCAGCCCCACCCACCCCACCCTGAGCATCAGCACCCACCTGCCAGGACGTGCTCTGCCGCCCGAGGCCCGAGGCCGGTGCTGGCCACGGTGAAGTTCTGCAGGCACAGCAGGAAGGCGCTGACCACGTTGCCGAGCAGCCCCAGCACGGCCGGTTCGCTGTAGAAGACGGCGGCGAAACCCTCGGCGCCCGCCATGGCCCTTCCAGACAAAACAGCAGAGTCGGCCCTCGCCCCCACGGCCTCCCCAGCGGCGGCCGCGCCGCGCTCGGGCACCCGGCCAGCCTTGAGAGCCGTGCCCCTGCCCCGAGCAGGGACAAACTGGTGACAGGCTCAGGTGTTTCCATGCTCCTCCCCGCTCCTCGCTGCGGACAAAGGCTCGATTCAAAGCACCACTTGAGGTGCCTACTTTCCGCAGCCCTATCCAGAAAAAACACACACAACCTATTTAGGCGACCAGGATTCCTGGCAAAAACATGTTTAGGTGCCCAAAAGCGCTGCAGGTGGTGGTGATGGTTGCTGTCCCCTCTTCTCCAGGCTGCTGGAGATGGAGAGGCATGAATAGCCCAACACAAACCAACAAGCATCCAGACAAAACCCACAAGGTATTTTTGAGCCGTTCCAGGACGTTTCTTATCCACTGTTGCAGACAAACAGGGCAGGCACGGTGCACACACACACAGTCTCCCTTCCAGATGGAATTTTCCAGCTCCATCCCTTTCTTGAAACCCTAGTGACTAAATAGGCTATTTTCAAACCCTTCATATTTCTCCCATGAACTCGACTGTTTGCAGGCAGCCCCCATGTTTCCGCTCCTTGGCACTCCTGGGTACCAGGAGCTGAAGTTTTCTCTCTGGAGGGTTTTGTTGGGAAACAAAGATGAAAATAAAACAGCAATGTTCTTGTTATTTGGGTATTTTTAGAATATTTGGTGAGCTGAAAAAGCTGGAAAGGGAGAAGGTGATGTATTCTGTTCTCAGCCATTCCAAAGAACCCTTTGGAAAGGGAGGAAAGCTCCACTATTGTTAGGGGGAGTGAGGAGGAGGGAAGGAGCACCACCCAAAGAAAAATAATATGGGAATAATAACAAACCTAAATCCCAGGATCACACAAATCCTCAGCACAAATTTACATTTTGCAAACATCAGTACCCTCTGGACTCACTTGTTGTGCTAAATACCCTGTGCTTTCCTCTCTCCATTTATTCTAAAGGATGTCACTCCCCCAAAGGAAGAAGGATGAAGGATAAATCTACTCCGACAGCTCCAAACTGGTTTGGCAATGTCATCTCTCATCAAATAAGGAAAGGCTAAAAACCTCCAAGCAAATCTTGGGGAACAATGAATTACTTGGTTGCGCTAAAGGTTGAGATTTTGGGTTTGGAGAAGGAGATGCACCAAATCCCAGTTCCCAGGGAGGAATATTCCCTTTTTCCATCAAGGCACTGCCTTTAAGGAGGTCCCAAGGAACGCCATGCCCGTGGGCAGAGCTGAGCCTGTGGATTACAGGATTTTGCCTCTTTCATTATTTTAAATGACACTTCTATGTAAAGAAGCAGTTTGGTTTAAATGGTTATGCTTGGAAATGAGCCACAGAATTAAGCTCCTCCAGATGTTTTGCCCTGAAACAGCCCAGGCAGTGGCTCAAAGGCACGCTCAGAGCCCCTGCTTGGAGTGGGTCCCAGCAAGAGGGTGAGCTGGGGTTTGGGAAGGAGGTGGGCTGGCCAGGGGACTCCTTTGCTCCCAGCAGTGGTTTTTAATTTGCCAGAGCTCATTTTGTTGGTGTTTTCTGCATAATAGGCCTGCAACAGAGAGCTGAGACTTCGGAGGGATGGAGAGACACAACTCTCAGGGATGTTTTCTTCTTCTTCCAGTGCAGACATGGGAGAAGGGAGGAAGACAAACACAAGAACATGCTGTCAGGCTAAGGAGGTGTAAAGGGGAAGGATGTGAGAGGATTCAGCCCAAGATACAGAAAGGGAGGAGGAAAAGGAGGGTTCGGGGTTGGAACCAGCTGCAGCTGAACCCACTGCTCACACTCACCCCCCACACACCAACTCAGACTCGAGGTCCCTGCCCTGAGACCAGTTCACAGCTGGGCATTGTCCCTGCCTCCGTTTCCTGCAAGGTCAGGGCACATCAAACCAGGAAAATCCTCCTGGTGTTGTCTCAGGAGCAGCAGCACCAGAATGCAAAGGATGCACCGAGCCTGGAAAAATGAGGCTCAGCAGGGGAACCCCCAGGGGGGTTTTCTGATCAAATATGCCCTGGTGTGGCCCTGGGATAACCCCACCCACGGGCGCTGCCACTGTCCTTTAGGACCCATTTCTCCACGTGCACCACAGAGCCCTGGTGGCGCGGCAGGGTCATGTGGCACTGTGCGGGAGGCAGGGGAGCAGACGGAAAGTTCCTCCCTCCCTCCCAGGTGGGATTAGCAGCTCTCCGCACACCCAGGGTGCCAGCAGCACAGCCACTGTCCAGGAAACCACGGGATGGAGATGTTCCTGGGCTGAGGAGGCACCTGGACACCTGGGGTGCTGCCAGAGAGCTGCATCTCCCAGAGGGATGGGGCAGCCCGGGATGATCCTTCCCCTGCTCAAATCCTTCATGCAGCGAGGGCAAAGCCAAAGCCACATCCTCCCTCATCCTGCCCCCTCCACCTTCTTTCCTCTCCCTGCTTCCCCCGACATTGCTCACCCTGGGGGTTGCAGGAATGCTGTGTGAGGTCCTCCCTCCCTCCTGGCTCTTGTCCCCTGGTGACCTCAGAACCGCATGGGACAGGCTCTGGACACCACTTCCTTCACTCCCTGCTGCCCTCACAACAACTTCCCTTCACCCCCTTCCAGGAAAGGTCATTCCCATCTCATCCCATTTCCATGGGGCCGTCAGGCTTTGCAGGGATCCCTTTGTGTGTCCGACAGCTGCTGCTGTTTCTCCATCACCAATATTAACAGGGACACTCCAGGGCTCAGACATCCCCTCCCCAGGAGGCTGGAGCAAGGCTCCCCAAGCCACGGGACACATCCACAAACACCAAAGCATTCCATTTTCACTCATCCCCAGTGGCACCTTGCCATTAGTTTTCCACCCCACCTTGTTAGAGATAACAAACATTTACAGAGCTCTGAGGTAACACTGCCTCTCTCCAGATAAACATGGAAAGAGAACAATATTCATTTTGGATAAACACACAGCAAGACGAACAGTGCACAGCCACAACACACAGCTGGATTTCACATCACAACCCTGCCTCTCTTATGGTGCAAACCAGCACAGAATTGCCAGGGATACATTGCTACAACAAAGATCTGCGTGGGGGTTAGTAAGAAGTCCAATTTTAAATAAAGGAGTGTCCCACCTGGCTGTTATTCTGCCCAAAATAATAAAGGTCCCCAGGTTCCACTGCAGGACATAGCAAAGAGCTGTGGCATTCCCCCAAAATCCAAACATTGCTTTGGGAATGAAGGCTCCCGGCGTTCCCTGGAAGCTCCAGGGTGCACTCCCAGTTCAGTGACCCAGCAGAGCTGGAGATGGAGAAAAAGGAGAGCTGGGAACGACTCAGCCAAACACCCAAACACTGAAGGTATTCAAGAAAAGCAGCCAAGAAAACCACCACTGCCTCACTTCGCCTCTGCAGCTGGGATTTACCTGCTTTGGTGACACTTCGGCTCAATGGGAGGATGCTCTTGTCCCTCTCATTTCCTGGTAAATCCCACTTTTATAGTCCTCCTCGGGAGGAGGAGCCTGGAGCCGGTTGCTTCACCCATTGGCACCTGTGGCATTTTGGAGACAGGAGTTTCCTTGAACCTTGTCAGTTATTGTCTGGAATCTTTATTTATTTCCTGAAACTGGGGCACGGAGGGGGGGTTTCCCTTCTGTCCAGCAGAGACAAACCACCCCTCCTCACAGATTCCCCCCACCCTCTGGCTCCCCAGGGGCTGATGTCATCCCCCTGGAAATTCAGTTGCACAAAACAGAAAGCAAATTGCCTTTTGGACGCAGATATAAACCCTGCCACCAGCACCTTCCAGCCACACACCTCTGCCATCCCTCGCGCCGAGCACACCGAGCCGGGAAAGGCACTGGGAAAAGCAGCCACCAGCATGGTCTACTCCACCTTCCAGGTAAAACCCTTCCATGCAAACCCTCCCCATCCCTGAGCTCGCCTTTTGCACTCTAAGGTGGAAATGTCCCTTTCGGGGCGGTTCCTTCGCTGGTCCAGCTGAGCGTGGCATTAAACGGGAACCTGCCCCAAAATTAACAAATTCCAATGGTTTTCACAGTCACTTAATTCAGCTGCTGACCTTTTCCTGCCATCCTGCTCCTTTCATGTGTCCCAAACTTTCTCTGGACCATGCCATGGGAGGGTTGTTGTTGTTGGGATGTGCTCTGTGGGTTTTGCTCCCCGTGCCCACTCCGAGCTGGTCCTGCTCATGGCAGGATCTCGTGGCAGGGCTGCAAAGGCTCTGCTGTCCCTTCAGCTGTGTGGCTTTATTTCCCTGGATGTTCTTGGCATCCCTGCCAGAGGCAGCTTCGGAAAATATTTTTCCCCTCCTTTAAATATGTCGTTACTTTTATGTGCTCGTTTGATCTGTGAGCGTCTCACGATGGGAGGCACAACCAGGAAAACTGCTCTGAGAAACCTTCCAGCAGCTCCAGTGACAAATTCCCTCTCTGTGTCTCTCCTCTAGAAATCCCAGAAGTTCTTGGCAAGCTCTCGGCAAGTCCACAAAACTGCTGCCCATGGTTTGTACCTCTCAGCATTCCCCATCCTTTCCTAGCGGGCATCCCGAAATAATCACGGCATTGCTGGAAAAGAAGGTGCTGGGCTGAGCATGCCGAGAGAAATCCTCAAACTCTTGGAAGGCAAAGCTTCCAAATGTTTGGGGGTTCTGTGGTGCTTTGTGCCCTCGGGGATAAAGGACCAGGAGAAAAGCAGCAAAGAGTAAAAATGTGGATTGTTAGCCCTGTGCTAAACCAGAACTTTAACTGGTTTAGAACCAGACTTTCCAAATTCTTTGACCACAAATGTAAATGTGTGATGTTGAAAGGGTGGCTCAGATCCTTAACTCCTCCACTTGTCACTGCTTCCTAATGACACCTGATCCTGCTCTGGCATAGCCTGGAGAGATTCATGGATCTCTTTCTGTGGCTCCAGCACTGCCCAGCTTTGGACAAATTAACCACAACTTGGGCGTGTAGACACTTGATGTATTTAGTCTCTTAACTCGGTCTAGTTTGTCTATTAACTGATCTTAAAATATGTTCTTGGTCTAGTGTGTTTATTAACTTCTTTCTAAAAGTTTTCTTGGTTTAGTACAAGTTTATTAGAAGTTTATTAACTTCTTTTTAAAAGGGTTTATTGTAAGTTTATAATAGGTTTATTAACTCATTTTAAAATATATTCTTAGTCTATTATCTCAATTTATTTAAAAACGAGTTATTAATACAATAAATGCAAGGAACGTTGCTTAATGAGACCTGATGACAAGAGAAATAATAATCCACAGGGAATTAGTTGGTCTTGCATCAAATTTAATTTTTTTAATGAAGTCCTGCCATGCCAGGAGAAAAATCCCGGAGTCATGGAATGCTTTTAGCTGAAGGGTTAAACAAACCCCGCTGCATGCTGAGGTGACAAAGAGCATTTGATGCCGGGAAGGAACCGATCCAGCTTTTCTGGGTGCTGGGTGATTGGAGCAGATTTTCCTGCAGCCTCTCCAAGCCCTGACATCACCGCTCCCGCTCCGGGAGGGCGGGGGGACCGGGACGCTCCGGGGGGAGCCGGGCTGGGGTCGGCAGCGGGTCCCGGAGCGCTGAGAGCCGGGATTCCTGTAGGAATGCGTTCCCGGGAGGGGGAATGCTCTCCCGGTGAGTCAGGCGGTGATGGCATTCCCAGCTGTGTTTACGGGAGGCTCAGCCTGGGCTCGAGGTGAGCCCGAGCCTGAGCCAGCGCTCCGTGAGTCACTGATGTGACATTTCGGGACGGATCCGAACTAGGGAAATTAGGGAATGGTCATTTCATTAATTGCCGTGTTTGTTGTTCCAAAAACAAAGCCTCTTGTGTACCTGACGATCTGGATGAGCTTTCCTCTTGGAGCAAAGTATTTTTATTTTTTTCACCTGTGATTCATTTAATTTGGACATTAATTCATCTTTTGTCTTCATCTCTGTGTGCACCCCCACATCCATCCACAAGTAAATGTATGGATTTGCCATCCTATAAATGTTGGCTACATGGAATTTTATTTTTTCTGCTCTCCTGTGCACTCTGAAATGAATGATATGAACTGTAACAGGCCATAACAATTTTGATTCTATGTATTAGAAATAAAATTATATTTATTATATTCTGCATTCTAATTCTAGAATTATGAATAATTTTGTAAATTATAAATTACCATATTAATTATAAAAAGTATATATATAATAACTAATATATATAATAATTATCTCTATACAATCTAAACAAGGTAATTTGTCACTGAAATGAAAACATACAATAGACACAAACTGGGTATTTTCCACAGATTTTTAACTTATTTTTAACAATTAGATTCCTTTGGAGTACATAGGGCTTAAGAGCTTTGGTGGCCGAGTCAAGACACCTTAGTGCCTTGTAGGATGAAACATCTGGATAAATCCAGGCTTTGGGTCTAGCCCTGCTTTCCAAAACATTATGGATGTTTTGGATTTCTGTGGTCCGTTCCTGCTCTGCCTTTCCTCTGGATAAAGGGTCATCATTTGTGTTGATACCTCCCAAAAAAATGGCTGTTGGAACGCCAAGGTGAGGGGATGGGGCTGAGCTCGGAAGTTTCTTCACCTGAACCTTCTGGAAGCCACCCCAGGAGGAGCCCAGAGCACCTGTGGAGTATGAAATTTTATCTATCGGGCATATGGAATCAGAGAGCATCCCAAGGCAGAAGGGAGCCGTGGGGACGATGAATTCCAGCTCCCTGCTCCGCGCTGACCCACCTGGCTCGGGCAGGAGCGGCTCCCCGAGCCCGGTGCCAGCGGGGCCGCGGAGCCGCGCTGCCGGCGCAGGGCTCACGGCTGTCCTTGTCCCCTCCCCGTGTCCCGGCTGCAGTGGTGGCCCGGAGCGCTCCCGAGGAGACCGTGACCAGCAGCTTCGCCTCGTTCATCCACGCGGCGCGGCCCGAGCACCTGTCCCAGACCGTGCGGCAGCGGAGCAAGAGGATGATCCTGGACAGCATCGGCGTGGGGCTGGTGGGCAGCACCACGCGCGTCTTCGACATCGCCCTGCGCTACTGCCGGGTAGGGACAGCCCCGCCAGCGCCACCGCCAGCGCCACCTCCGGGGCTGATCCCCGCGGCTGCTGGGGCTGGCGGTGGCCGCCACCATCCCCGCTCCCTGCAGCGCTCCCCTGACATTCCCTCCTTCCCGCAGGAGCTGTACTCCTCCGTGGCCGTGAGCTCCGTCTATGGAAAGCCAGGAGTGAAACTCTCCCCGACGCTGGCCGCCTTCACCAACGGTGTGGCGGTAAGGCTGGATCTTCCCATGGGGGATCTGTGCTCGCGGCTCATCCGGGGGATCTGTGCTCCCGGCTCATCCAGGGGATCTGTGGTCCCGGCTCGTCCAGGGGGTTCTGTGGTCCCGGCTCATCCAGGGGATCTGTGGTCCCGGCTCGTCCAGGGGGTTCTGTGGTCCCGGCTCATCCAGGGGATCTGTGGTCCCGGCTCGTCCAGGGGGTTCTGTGGTCCCGGCTCATCCAGGGGATCTGTGGTCCCGGCTCGTCCAGGGGGTTCTGTGGTCCCGGCTCATCCAGGGGATCTGTGGTCCCGGCTCGTCCAGGGGGTTCTGTGGTCCCGGCTCATCCAGGGGATCTGTGGTCCCGGCTCGTCCAGGGGGTTCTGTGGTCCCGGCTCATCCAGGGGATCTGTGGTCCCGGCTCGTCCAGGGGGTTCTGTGGTCCCGGCTCATCCAGGGGATCTGTGGTCCCGGCTCGTCCAGGGGGTTCTGTGGTCCCGGCTCATCCAGGGGATCTGTGCTCCCGGCTTTCCCGGGGGATCTGTGCTCCTGGCTCATCCAGGGGGATCTGTA
>VXBQ01014412.1:29714-45317 GCA_013400175.1 Phainopepla nitens | reverse complement strand
CAGGGGGATCTGTGCTTCTGGCTTTTCCAGGGGAATCTGTTCTCCTGTTTTTTCCAGGGGGATCTGTGTTCCTGGTTCTCCCAGGAGAGGGATCTCTGTCCGCTGGGACAGAGATGAGGGCAAATGCCGGGAATCTCCTGGCTTTTAGAGGAGCTGAACTGCTCTGTGGGGACACAAAGTGGAGGTTTTGGCAGAATTTTCCTCAGGAATATCAGCAGGGAACTCTCATTCCATCAGCCTCCAGTCAGCACATCCTCATCTCTGTTTCCCTGGCAGACTCATTCCATGGATTTTGACGACACCTGGCACCCTGCCACTCACCCCTCCGGGGCCGTCCTGCCGGCTCTCCTGGCAGCCTCCCAGATGCTCCCCCAGAACACCAAACCCAACGGCCTGGATTTCCTGCTGGCCTTCAACGTGGGCCTGGAAGTGCAAGGGAGGCTCATGCACTTCTCCACTGAGGCTCACAACATTCCCAAAAGGTAAAGCTCCTGAGGATGAAGAGGGTTGGTGAGTCTGGGTTTTAAAATGTTGGTTTAGGTTAAGCCGAGTTTAAGTCCAGTTTCATTTAGCTTTACCCCAGGGTAAAGCCTTACTTAGAGCCAAATGCCAGAGGCAATTGCACCATTCATTTATTTGGTGGTTTCCAGGGATTTTTCCTCAAAAATAACCCTCAGGGGGACTCCCAGGGAGTCTGCACTGCCATCACCTGACCCAGCCAGGGAAGGATCCCAGAACCAAGCCGAGTTTGGTGGTGGCACGACCTCTGGGCCAACTGCTGCCACCAGCAGTGCCCCACTGTGATCCAAGCGATGGAATCAACCTGGAACTGTTTCCCTGGGGGTGTTTGAGGCTGAATTACTTGTCTGAGGGATAGAAAGTTTGGTTGTGTGGACACAAGCCATGGCACCTCCTGGAGAAAATTCAAATTGCTTTTTGGAGATGCTGAGCTCACCCTGGTGTTTCTGAGGAGATTTCAAGGAGAAACACAGTTTTTAGGCTAAATTTATGTTAATTAACTCAAAATTCAGAGCTAAACTAAACTCTAGCAGAACTCTGATTTTAAAGTTATTTTTTAGTTAAAATTTATGGTTAAATTCTGAGTCAGGTGAATCTCACTCACAGCAGAGCCATGAGGGAGTTCCACGGGCTGACGGGCCCCTCATTTCCCATGAATTCTTCCACGGGAGGGAGGCGTTCCCTGTGCCAGGCAGCCAGGGCTGCTCATTCCTGCCGTCCCCCTGCAGGTTCCACCCTCCCTCGGTGGTGGGCACCCTGGGCAGCGCCGCGGCCACGGCCAAGCTGCTGTCCCTCAGCTCGGCCCAGTGCTGCCACGCCCTGGGCATCGCCGCGTCCCTGGCCGGGGCGCCCATGGCCAACGCGGCCACGCAGGCCAAGCCGCTGCACGTGGGCAACGCCACCCGCCTGGGCCTGGAGGCCGCTCTGCTGGCGGCCCGAGGCATGGAAGCCAACCCCCTGATCCTGGATGACGTCCCCGGCTGCTCGGGGTTCAGCGCCTTCTACGGCGTCTACCAACCCAAACCGCTGTCCGCACCCGGCGAGCACCACGAGTTCCTCCTGGAAAAGCAGGACATCGCCTTCAAGCGGTTCCCAGCCCACCTGGGGATGCACTGGGTGGTGGACGCCGCCTTGTCCGTCCGGAACCTCTTCGTCAACTACGCGGGCTCCTTCTGCCCCTCTCTGATCCGCAGCATTATGCTGAAGATCCCGGTGTCCAAGTACATCAACCGGCCTTTCCCCAGCTCGGAGCACCAGGCGAGGCACTCCTTCCAGTTCAACGCCTGCACTGCCCTGCTGGATGGCGAGGTGGGGCTGGGCTCCTTCTCCGAGAGCAGCATCCAGCGGCAGGAGCTCAGGGAGCTGCTGGACAAGGTGGTGGTGGAGCACCCCGAAGACAACGTGGCCAACTTTGACAAGATGTACGGGGAGGTGGCCCTGCTCCTGCACAGCGGGGACGTCCTGACAGGCAAATGTGACACTTTCTACGGGCACTGGAGGAAGCCCCTGAGCAAAGAGTCGCTCCTGAAGAAGTTTCGATCCAACGCCTCCCACGTGCTTCCAGAAGAAAAAATAGAAGCCATCATCACTCTGGTGGACAACCTGGAGAACCTGTCAGACAGCTCCCAGCTGGCCTGCAGCCTGTGAGGGGACGGCATGGGGGCTTGGTGAGGGGCTTGTCCTGGTGAAGCTGCGATTCCTTTCTTCATTGGTGCTTTCCTATTGATTCCCAAGGACAGGGAAGTTCCCTCCCCTTCCAGTAGATAATTCCAAAGGAACCCACGAGGCAGGAGGTGTGTCTGGGTTAGCACACGCAGTAGACTTCAACTCCTGGTTGATGCTGGCTGAGGAGCTGAAAGGCCACCACAAGCATAAAAAAATTCCCATAGAAATCTCTGAGAATCCTGGAGTATCACCCAGTTCTCCAGAAGGAACAGTGCCCATGCATTTCTTACAGCTGGATTCCAAGCTTTTTCTGCACAGAACACCTGACTGCCAAGTCTGGGAAGAGGAGGAAGTTCAGCTGCAGAGCCTGTGCTTTTCTTACTGCTCTTCTGGGCACTTTTGGGATCAGGGTCAGGCAGTCCCACTGGCCATAGGAAAAATCCATCCTGGCTGCAAACAGCCCTGCCTGCAGAACTCTCCGGCAGAGAGGGATTATTTTCCTTTCAGTAAAAGCTTCCTGTTTCCCCAGACCACGGGCAGTGTTTGCCACTTCTCTGTGTACAAAGGATGGTTTGAGGACCCTTGAGACTTGGATGTCTTTTCTGAGGGGAAGACAGTTGGTAGGTGAGGAATTCTACATCAGTCCTACACCCTGAGGGTGATCCCTGCCCATGCCAGGGCTGTCCCACACCATCCCTCCTGGCTTTCCCGGCTTTCCCAGGCACCTGTTCCGAGCTGGCTCACCAGGTGGCCCATGGGCTTCTCTGGGAGGTGACTTGGGCACATACACTGTGACTCCCATTGGGAAATTCCTGTTTCCTTTCTGTGAGAGGAGAGGAAGCTCATTGAGACTCGGCTCTTAACTCATCTTTCTAGCTGGGATGAAATCTGTGCTCCTGAGCAGCCATTCCCTGGCAGGCTCCTTCCCCTGCACCCTCCCTGAGCGGTGAGATGGAGAACTCAACATTTCTTCACATGAAACACTGGGATTGCTGATCCAAAGAGCTCCTTTCCAATAAGATTGTAATAAAATTGTGGAATCTGCTGTGGGAATCAGGATTCAAGAGGCATAAAATAGGAGCAGACAAGAAGGAAGATCCTTTTCTCTTGCTGGCTGTGGTTTGTGCAGGGAACAAACCATCCAGAAGAAAACTGTTTTCCCATGTTTTCCCACTTGTTAATCCACTCTCTCCCACTGTCCAATATTCACAATGAATCTTGCTGAATAAAGAATGGAATTAAATTAATTTTCTCCGTAAATATTTAATGCTGTGTTATGTAAACCATCAGTTTTATTTGGAATACTCAGAATACAGAGGCTTTTCCAATAGATGGGGGAGCCCAGCAGAGGTTGGGACAGGGACAGCTGGAATGCTGGCCTGTGGCCAGTGGTTTCTCCAGGGAAAAACATTGAGCCCCACAAGTTGTTTTTGCCAGAGAAGACAACAACAATCAGCCAGCAAAGCCTCTGGTGCTCCAACACCATCACTCCAGCAGAAGTTCCTCCAACAGCAACACATTCCAAATACTTGCTAAATTTCCATGACAAGTTTTGAGTTTCCTGTGGTTCAGGTCGGGTGTGAGATCCCCAAAAGTGTCATTCCATGTTTCACCCTCAGCAAACGGGAAAGCCGCGGAGCCGGTGTCCTTCAGGCCAGCCAGCAGCTCAGCACTCAAAGGGATCAATGTGTGGGACAGAACCAAGACGGGCTTCAGTGGAGAGAGTGAGACCCTCCTCTATGGGCTTTGACTCCCTCCCATGGGGACTGACCCCCTCCTGTGGCTACCGACACTCTCCCATGGCTACCGACACTCTCCTATGGGCTTTGACCCTCTCCCATGGGCTTTGGCCCCCTCCCATGGGGACTGACCCCCTCCCATGGCTACCGACATTCTCCCATGGCTACTGACACTCTCCTATGGGCTTTGACCCCCTCCCATGGGGACTGACCCCCTCCCATGGCTACTGACACTCTCCCATGGCTACTGACCCTCTCCCATGGGCTTTGACCCTCTCCTGTAGGGATTGACCTTCTCCCGTGGGAACCAACTTTGTTCCACGGGGATTCACCCTCTCCCGTGGGTAGGACCCTCCCAGGGGTCCCGCCGTAGCCGGACACGGCCGGGGGACATCAGCACCCTGGAGAGCAGCCGCCGGATGCTCCGCGGGCGCCAGGGCCGGGGGGACTCCGCTCCCGGGATCCCTCCCTGGGATCCCTTCCCGGATCCCCAGTCCCAAGATAAAGGTGAGGAGATGCCCGCGGCTTTCTCCCGTGGTATTCCTGTCTTTAGTTCCCACAAACGACTCAATGGAAACCGGCTCATCCCCGCTGATCATCCAAAGCGCTGAATATTTTGTGACTTTGCCTTTTTTCGCACCATGAAGAATTTTGGATTTCCCACGAAATTCCAGCAAGGAAGAAACGGGTACGATTCAGAGATTGTTGCAATTTTATAGAGGATTTGGACTGTAGAGGACAGAAGAGTTCTCCCTCCTTTCCAGCTCTGTTCCCGTGAGGATATCGCTGCTACCTCAGTGTGGCCAGCCTGGGAACTGCTCTGCTTGAGAATCTCGACGTCCTTCATTGCTTTATACCTTTTAGATAACTTTGAAATGGCTTTTTAAATAACTAAAGGAAGAAGAAAACTTAGGACAGTCCTACAAGTAAGCAGGTGCCATCAGAGTCAGACTCCTCTGTGTCAGACCATCCTCAATCCCTCCATAAACCCAGGTGAACTCCTGAACTTCTGACACTCTGCCCTTCATGTCAGCTCCTCATCCCTGCATTTTCCATTCCTGAGTGACAGAAACCTCATAATTATTGATACAGAGCTGAGGATGAAACTTGGAGCTCCAGATTCAGGAGTGTTTGCGTGTCACACCGAGGCCAAATTACCAAATCCCAGGTAAGAAGTGTGTTTGGACAGTCACAGCTGGATTTAAACCTCTGGCTTGCTGGGAGAGCCACCAGCACCAGGCAGCTTGAGACCAAAAGCAGGAAGATGAGAGGAAGGGAGAGAGAAATTTCCAGCTGTAGAAAAGTGATTCTGAAGAGGAGAGGAGTGACAGGTGGACAGTGTAGGAATAAGGACTTCAACTGCAGCAAAAGGGATAGCAGGAATTAGGGAATATGTCCCAACAATGGCAGTGCAGCAGCAGCAGGACAGATCTTTCCAGAAGGTCATGAAGTCTCCATGATGGAGGTGTATAAAAGCAGGATTCACACCCAGAGCAGAGCAGGGAAAACTCCTAATGTCCTTGCAGCCCTGCTTTATGGCTGTGATTTGAGGCTTGTCCCAGGTTTACAGAATTAAAGCTTGGACCTTTAATGGGCCAGCCAAACCTGGCCTCTGCACCCCATCTCCTGCTGGGACCCAGGCAGAGCACAGGCTGAGGTCAGGGCTTCCCTTCCGTGTCTGCAGCCACGTCCGTGCAGTACCTGGAAACCTCAACCAGGTTCTCGTCGGGGTCTCGGAAGTAGATGGAGGTTATTGGGCCCAGAGCACCAGTTCTGGCCACGGGACCTTCTTCAATGGGCACCCCACAGGCCTGGAGGACACAGGAGAGCAGGGGTTTGATGGTCACGTCACCATGGTGCCCTCCTCTCCCAGCCTTGAAAGCATGAGCTGTTGGATGAGACAACCCTGACATTCCCCAGGAAAGCATCACTTAGAGCCTCTGGATTTGTGTCTCCTGGGGTGACACTGCCCTGGGGACACTCTGGGCCTGCCTCACCTCCAGATGCTCCAGCAGCTTCTCCAGGGGCACCTCTGTGATCAGGCAAAAATCCGCGGAGCCGGGCACCGGGCGCCGAGCCTTGGGCTCGAACTCCTTCCCAGCCTCGTGCAGGTTGAACTTCTGGCGGCCAAAACGCAAAGCTTTGCGATTGCCCTGTTCCCAAAGGAAAAGGCCAAAGTAAGGGAGACTTCCTGGGCTGGAAACCTTCAGCACTCACCTCCTGGGCAGTCCTGGAAACCCTGGGGACCTGGTGGAGTCCTGCTAGCTCAGGTCAGGGTTACCTTGAAAGTCACCACCTCCATGCCCAGGACTTTGGAATAAAAGGCTGCAGTGTCCTCGATGCTCTTCACAGTCAGCACAAGGTGGTCCAGGCGCTGGATGAAACACGAGGGTGAGCTCGTGCCCTTCTCCTTCCAAGCCATGCTCCCAGGGCTGGCTACTGGCATGGAAAAACAGAGAATATGGAAGTTAGGAGCATCCAGCTATGCAGGGAAATGGAAAATGGTCCAGGGAGCTGAAGGCTGAGTGAGGATCACGAAGGTTTTCCTTTGTCCTGCAGGTGGCACAAGTACAGAAGCAATAAATCCTCCTCCCTGCAAGAGCCTCGGCCTCTGGTCTGCATCTGGTGGCACCCGAGCCTGTCAGAGCCCCTGGCTGGGCCAGGTGTGGGGGACAATCCAGGTGACCTCGCTGAGGGCTGATGTCACCAGGATGCCAAGCTCCCAACACACGAACCCCCCGTGCACCAAGGATGGGACCATGTGTGTGATCCTTCCTCCAGTCCCCTCTGGGGTCCTCCCAGGTGTGGACACTCATCCAGGTGGAGCCAAGCCAGAGAGAGGAGACAAACTGGGGCCTGGCACAGCAGCAGGAAACATCTGGGGACGTTTCTTGTCACTTGTCTTCAAGCTGCCAGATGTCACCCCCAGGCAGAGGGTGAGGCCAGGGGCTCAGGGCGACGCAGCAGCAGGGTGTGGGGACTCACCAGCCTGGGGTCGCAGAGGTTCCTGGTGGCTTAGGTTGGGTTCAGATCCTCTGGCACTGCCCTTGGCTTTTAGGGACATAGGTTAGGGAGGTGTTGGCAGGCCTGGGGGAATGGTTGGACTCAATGATCTCAGAGGGCTTTTCCAGCCTAAATGATTCCATGGTTCTGCATGGGAAGTGGTTGGTGATGAGAGATGCCACAGCCCCACTGACACAGGAGCAGGGTCAGTGTAAAGCCAGGCACAGTTCCACTGGGATCTCTGCTCACTGCAGCCAGAGGAGCCTGTTTGGAGCAAGATCCCATTATCCTGTTCTACGGCACGGCCTGGACTGTGCCCCATGACTGCAGCAGTTATGGGGGAGCAGAGGGCTTTTCCAGAGGAATTCCTGCCCCTCCTTGTGTTTGTTGTTCAACAACCTCGGAGCCACCTGGCTCAATCCCTCTGCAAATCCCTTCATCCTGGGCGTCCTCTCGGGTGCTCCCAAACTGCAGCACCTTCATGCCCCACGCTACAGCTGCCACCTCCTGCCCTCCTCTCCCAGGTGAGCCCCTGAGCCAAAAACTGAAAGGAAACGGGGCTGCAAAAATCCTCTCACCTCCAGAGGGACGAAGAGCCAGGCAGGCAGCGCTGGATGGTTTCCTATAACCGCCCTCTTCCTGCTGGGAGCAGCCACGTCACGGACAAAGGGAGGGAATGATCAGATTAGAAACGGGACAAAGGGAGGGAATGATCAGATTAGAAACGGGAGGTCTAAACATTGCTTCCTGCAGAGGTGGACCTTGACCCAAAGGCTAGCTGCTTGGAAAATCCCACAAAAATAGTCTGGATATTTCCCTTTTCAAGGGGAGGTTGGGTTTATGTGCTGGCTTAAAGCTCCCACTGAAGAAGCCAGGATATCCCTAGAGAAGAGGGGCTGTCCAAGCAGCCACAGCAGCCTCTCACCTCCCTGGAAATGGACAGGGAATCTTGCCTCCAATATTTATTTATGCAAAATAAATAAAATAATCTTTGTCCTATGAGGCAAATATCAAGGAGTTCAAACTCTTCAGTTGTTTAGGAAGAAGGTTGTAACAGATAGCATGTGAGCCCCATGATCATCCAAAAAAACAGAGACAACGTTTTAAAAATGATAATATATTGGTGAGTTGGTACAGGAAGATTCCTAAGAAAATGGGTTAAAAGCGGGCAATTCCCTGAGGGATCGGTTTGGATCTCTGGAACTTCACATTTCTCCACTCCAGTTAAGATGTGAGTAAATCTGAGCTAAAAGCGATAAATGCATTCATATTTACAGCTCTGGACTTTCATCTGCCAGATGACTTTCAGTGGAGAGATGTGGAGCAGTGATGCCTGTTGGGACACCTGGATGTGGGAACTCCTCACACTCGGAGTGTCTCCACGTGGTTAACCCTCTGGTTTAGCACAGGCTCACTGAAATTCGAGCACAGAAAAAGAGAAAGTCCCTGGAGAGAAGATGTGCTTCCATTGGGAGTGTTCTGCTGAGGAGGTGTGACACCAGCGCTGGTTCCTAGTGGTAAAATGGTTTCCTGGAGCAGGGAAGTTGTGGTTTGGGTCTGACAACTGCATTTCCCCAAGAGAGATTTAGTCCAGGACTAACAAGCTGAAGGGACTTTGGGATTAAGTTCAGGTTAGGAACCCAAATATCCAACTTGGGAATGGTTTTGAGTTCAGCTCCTCGGAGGTGTGGCCTGTCTGGATGCCTCCCGCCATCCAGACAGGGATTTCCCTATGTGTTGGACATGGTGATGGAGTTGAAGTAGCTCAGCAAGTCCTCCATGGTGAAGTCCAAGGCAATCCCTGCTCCCGCATAGCAGCGCTGGATGAGGTCCTCAAACTCTCGGTACTGCTGGATGAGTTCCTGCTCCATGGCCTGCCACACCACCTGGAAAACCAACCCCCTGCTCCATGGGCTGCCACACCACCTGGAAAACCACAACCCCTTGCTCCATGGGCTGCCACCCCACCTGGAAAACCACACCCCCTGCTCCATGGTCTGCCACACCACCTGGAAAACCAACCCCTTGCTCCATGGGCTGCCACACCACCTGGAAAACCACAACCCCNCACACCACCTGGAAAACCACAACCCCGGCTCCATGGGCTGCCACACCACCTGGAAAACCAAACCCCTGCTCCATGGGCTGCCACACCACCTGGAAAACCAAACCCTTGCTCCATGGGCTGCCACACCACCTTGAAAACCACAACCCCTTGCTCCATGGGCTGCCACACCACCTGGAAAACCACAACCCCTGCTCCATGGGCTGCCACACCACCTGGAAAACCAAACCTCAGCTCCTCCTGCAGTCCTGAATCCCAGCCATCCCAGTGTCACACCCATCCCACTCCAGTTACCGGCAGAAGATCTTCCTCTGGGGACAGATGTTTGTGGATTGTCCTGTAGAGGGTCTCCAGGGCTCTTTTGACTTCCTTGCCAGGATATTTTTCAATGACTTTCCGGAGTTCCTGCTTGCTGTAGGCCAGCTGGAAGCTGACCTCCTCTGCCTTCACCCCCTGAGCCAGGCGGGCTTTGACCCCCTCAAAGAAATGCTGGAAAGGGAAGGAGACATTCCATGGTGAGCTATCCTGAGGGGACTCCTGCATCAGGGCTGACACCAGAGCACTACCCTCAGTTCTCATGTCTAATTCAGTTGAAATGAAGAATTTAAGAATGTTTAATGAAGTATTGGAGATTTTATCCTCCAGGAAAGCAGAGTTTAGGGAATTTCATGGTTCTCTCCCCTCCCTACTCAACAAGCAGCATCCCTAAGGGTTGTAGGAGCTCTTGGAGCAACGGGACTGCTGGAAAATCCCTCCAGTTCCTAGGTGCTCCCTCCAGTGTTCTCTCCACAGGGGGTTTGGAGCCAGCGGTGGGGATGGGGGATCCCAGAACCTGCAGAGGTGTAAAGCAAAACCTGAATTTTCTCAGTTCTCCTGACATCTCTGCCGGAGCTGGACAGGGCATTCTAGATCTGCTGTAAAACAAAGGAATAATCTCTTCCTTCATCCTCCTGTCTATTCATACAGCCCAAGAATCCGTTTCAGTATTCCAGCTGCAACTTGGCTGTGGAGAAATACCCTAAATCCCAAGGATTTTGAGTTCCTAAATGTATGAACTGTTTCCAAGAACCAGGATTACTCCTGCATTACTTCCACCTCTTTGCGCCTTCTCTTGGTGAAGAGAAATTGGGAGAGCTGGAGAAGGCCATGCCAGGATTTTGGGAAAATCAGGCACCCTCATATCCCACTCACTTTGTTGAGAGCAATAAAAGATCCTTTCCCTTGGAAAAGGGAGGGTTTGGAGCCATAGCAGAGCTCAGGTAGCACGAGACACAGAGCTGATTTTCCAGCCAAGCCAGCAAATGTTTGACAGCAATGACTGGAAACAAATTGGAAGTAACAGGTCCCATAAATAATTCCAGCTGAGCTCCATCTGCGAGACATTTTAGGAAGAGGGAAGGAGCGGAGGAGCCGCGGCCTCGGGAAGGAGGGAATGTCTGTTTGAGTTAGCAGAGCCAGATGCTCTTAGCTCAGTTAACAAAGCAGCCACTTGGGAAGTGTTGGATGGATCAGCCCAGGCAGCTGTGAAAAAAAGAACTGGGATCTGCCAGATGCTGGCACGCAACCGGAGTGGGAACGGGAACAAACTGGGAGCAAACTGGGAACAGGCTCCCCACCAACGCTTTGGAATTCTGCCCCCCATGTGTCTTGGTCCACCACTTGGAAATGGGCATGAGGACAAGGCAGCAGGAAAATGAGAAAAAAAACCACACATGGTTTGGATTGTCAGTAAGAAGAGGGAGTGGGAAAGGCAGGCTGATCACATTATCTGGATGTAAGGAATTGTTTCCAGTGAGAGAAAGCTGGGATAATCAATCAAACCCGCCCAGGGGTGTGATAGAGTCCCACCACTGGAGCTTTCAGGATGTGACTGGTCAGGGAGCTACAGAATCTCATCCAAGCAACCTCCCCAGTGAAGTTTGGACCGGATGATCCTTCGGGATCCCTTCCAGCCTGGGATTCTGTGATGCAGCTGAGGTAGGACTGCACAGCCAAACCCAGCAGTGGTCAGGGAAGGGAACACTGGACAGAACATTCCACATCTGCTGTAAAACAAGAGATAATCCCTTCCTTCATCCTCCTGTCTCTTCATACAACCCAAGAATTTTTTGAGTATTCCTGCTGCAAATTTTGCTGTGGAGAAATACCCCAAATCCTAAGGATTTAGAGTTCCTAAGTGTACAGACTGTTTCCAAGAAACAGGGATGGGCTCCTGCACTATTTACACACCTTTGCACCTTCCCTTGGTGTCCATGCTCAGACTGGGAGAGCTGGAAAAGGCCATGCCAGGATTTTGGGAATCCCTGAGCAGAATTAAATCCCGGTGCTCTCATACGCAGTGACAACAAAGCAACATAATCTCTGACTGGATTCAGGGCAGGGAGATTTGAACACCAGTTAATCCAGAGTTTTGGGAAGAGCCCTTGCCCTTGGAGGTCCAGTCCAGGGTCCTGTACTCACCTTGAGCCTCTCCAGGGGCTGGTCCAGGTATGTGGTGACATATTTCTCCATGTGCTCACTGGACCTTTGCTTGGCTTCTCTCTTCTTGTCCTCCAGGCAGGGGATGTTCTTTTGGCACAGGAACTTGTGGATGTGGTGGAAATTTTCCATCATCACCATATCTGTGTTCACCTTCAGGTTTGCTGAGGACAGGCTGTTGACTGGAAAGGAAGGAGGGAATCAGGTGTGGGGAGAAGCCCCTGCAGGCTCTCAAGAGGGATGTGTCTTTGGGATGGCTCATTGTAACCATCTGACTTCAGAGGGAGTAATTATAACACAAATCCTGATCCCTGTCCATGATTCCTTACATGACCTGCTTCCCTGCACACATTCCTGGAGCCTGGCAGGGCTGTGTCCGTGGATTTATCAGTGGGTCATCCCAGGCTCCTCTGCAGGTGGGAGTTGCCCCTCTGCACCACCTCGTGACCTGTGGTCAGAGCTGTGAATTCTGCAGCCCCTCGGGTCCTCTCCAGGCAGGAAAACAGGATATTTCCACTGTCAGGAAGCTGGGGGCTCCAGCTGGGACCACACAGGGATCTTCTGGAAGCTCCCCACCCCACTCTCCCAACCCCCCCTCTCCCTACCAACCCCCCTTGGTGTTTTTGGGAGAGTTTTTCTTGGCTCCCAAGGCCTTGTAAGAGGAGTCTGATCCTTGAGGAGCTCTCCCTCCATAGCGGGGCAGGAGATGTTGGAATTGGATCCGAAGCTAAGCCTGTGTGTATCAGCCCTGTCACCCCCAGGCCCATCCTGCTGTGACAGACACTGCACACCAGGAAATTGCCTGGTGCCCCCAGGATCTTGCTCAGAGAAAGGGTTTTCAGTGCAGGCAGTGCTCAGGGGACAGGCAGCTCCCACCCTGCCCTGGTGGTCCAGCTGGTCACTCCTGCAGCTGCAGGGGGACATTTCCTGACCAGAACACCCAGCCTTGTCACTCACTGCTGCTGAAGACGCTGCTGGCCAGCCTGAGCTGGGCCTTGTCCAGCTCCCCCCGGCGCCGGGATGTCCGGAACGCCTCCTCGGAGAAGGCCACAAACTCCTGGAAGCGGCTGATGCAGGGCAGGATCCCCCCTCTCGTCCTGCTGGGAGCCTTGGCCTCCTCGATCTCCTTGCACAAGGTCCCCTGAGAATGACACAAAGATGTGGCACCCTCAGGTCCGACCTCGTTTGGTGGAGTGCAGGCCAGGAAACAAGGCAAGGAACTGGGTTTGGGAACGCTTCTTCCATTTACAATGCCTTCTAGAATTCCAAGGAATGTGACATTCCTTATTTGAACTGACATGGAGCTGTGCTGTTGGAAGGGGCTGCCCAGGGAGGTTTGGGGAGGTGTCCAAGGAACACCTGGATGTGGCACTGAGAGCTCTGGGCTGGTGACAAGCTGGGGTTCGGGCACAGATTGGGTTTGGTGATTGTGGAGGTCTTATCCAACCTCCATGACTCTGGGATTCTGTTTAGAAGATTCTGGAAGAAGTCAAACACCACTCAGGTCTATGGAGATTCCTCCCACGATGCACACTCACCACATATTTGTTGAAGTTGCTCTTGGCCAGGAGCAGCACATTCCCCAGGAGGGTGTGGAGGAAGGACGAGGAGGAAGCTGAGGAAGAGCCCCAGGTCCCAAACACGGAGTCACTCAAGGTCACCAGGACCTGCAGGCAGCCCAGAGGGTGAACCTTGTTGCAGATATCCAGAAATGCCCTCAGCTCCGGCTCCAGGCAGCTGAAGATCTCACTCAGCAGTTGGGTTGTGGCTTCTTCTGACCTTAAAAACCAAACCAAATAATGGGAAAGGTCAGGAATTAACCGGAAGGGGACACTTTAGCCCATGTCCTGCCAGAGCACCCAGTGTATCCCATCACCCACGTACTGGCTCCGGGCCTTGGTGCAAGGAGGGTCCTCTGGAGGTGCCGTGGGCTCTCCTCCCTTAGTGGCAGATCCCTGAAGAAAGATTGAACTGGAAATTATCAAAGGATCCCAGAATGGTTTGGGATGGAACCCAAACCCCTGGGCAGGGACACCTTCCACTGACCCAGGTTTCTCCAAACCCCAGTGTCCAGCCTGGCCTGGGACACTGCCAGGGATGCAGGGGCAGCCACAGCTGCTCTGGGAATTCTATCCCAGTGCCTGCCCACCCTCACAGGGAGGAATGCCTCCCCAATATCCCATCCAAACCCTCCAAATGATGATTTGTCTGTTCTCCCTCAGCTGAGAAAATGAGCTCTGGATTTATTTCTGCTGCCTCTGGTTTAATGCTTGGAGACCCCTGATTTTCCTGGAGCTGTGAATTAAATTCCATTTAATTCTCCTCTTAAGCTTCCCCACTGCTGGTTGCTGGAGGATGAGAGCCTGGGAGAGCTCAGGTACCCCATGGATGTGCCAGGCTGGATAATGGGCCTGGAGAGGACACGGTGCTCACCCTCACCTCCAGCGCCTGCCGCTCCACGGATTCGCAGCCCAGCCAGAAGAACTCCTGCAGGAATTGCTGCTCCGAGGTGCAAAGGGGCTGCAGCTCGCTCAGCACCTGCTCCAACACCTGCTTAGAAACCATCTTTGGTCTGGAAAACCTCTGGGCTTCACTGAGGACATTGGAGCAGGGCCGAGTCCACCTGAGGGGACCTCGGCAGCTCCAGGGAAGGAGCACGGGATGGGGTGGGACATGGAGCACCTCAGGAAGCCTCAGCTCCTTACCCTGCTGATGTTCCCCCTGGCAGGGGTGTCCTCCTGGCTTTCCCTGCTCCTGGGGAGGCTCCACCGGGGCTGCCTGGTCCCCATCGGCTTCTCCCAAATTTCCTGCAGACCTGCATGGGATGTGGTATGTCAGAAATCCCATCCCTCTTGGATTCTCCAGCTCCTGGAGTCCTGGATATTTAGAGTCTTAAATGTCTCTTTTTATGGCTAACCTTATGCATGAATTTATCTTCTCCTGTTGCATTCAGATAAATGGGGAATTCAGATGAAATTCCCTGTTTTTCTCTACCTTCTCACCTGTTTCTCCCTCTTTTTCATTATTTTTGTTTTGTTAAACTACCTTTTTATTTCATTGATTGAGGTGTTTGTCCCTTTAGTGCCTTGAGCTTGCTCCTGACAGCCAGGGTGTAGAAAATCCCAGGGGATAAGAGAATAGATCAGCACAAAACCCTTCAAAAGTCTTGGGAAAATTGTTTGGTGCTTAGTTTTGATTGTAAATTGACATAAAAATATCTAGGAGAGGTGGGAATGGCTTTTTCTCAAAAAAAATGGCCTTTTAAAATTGAAATCTTTCACCTGGAAATAAATATATTTCTCCAACCTTGGCAGTTTTACCACTGGGGGCTTGGCTCGAGTGCAAAAGTTGAAAAAATCCTTTGAAAGATGCATTTAAAAATTCCTATTATACTCCCTGAAAAGAATCAGTGGGAAAACATCCAGATCACTTCCTAATTAATTCTAAAAATGAGAATCGTTTCCCTATTCCAAAGGTCTAGGGGAGTCAGGTCACCTCTCCAGCAATCAAAGTATCCCAAAAATCTTTATTTGAGCCATTCCCTGCAGGGTTTTCCCTTTGGGAAGGATATGTGAGCTCCACGCTGAGCAGGGATGAGGGATGAGCCAGCCCTGCTCACGACCTCGGCCTTGCTAAAACCAGGACTAAATTAAGGAGCTGCTTCCTAATCTTTTTCTCACCATTACATTATCATTTAACCAGCTGGGAAGTGGCAAAACCAGGAAAAAAAAATCAATCTTCCAACAGCAAATGGGAAAGAATTTTACAAGCCTATGGTAAGAGGCGTGGGGCCTGTCCTGTTCAATATCTTTGCTGATGACATGGATGAGGGTATCGAGTCCTTCATTAGTCAATTTGCAGATGACACTAAGCTAGGGGCGTGTGTTGATCTGTTGGAAGGGAGAAGGGCTCTGCAGAGGGATTTGGAATGGTTGGATGGGTGGGCAAAGTCCACCAGGGTGAAGTTTAATGAGTCACAGAATTCACAGAATTCACAGAATGCCCAGGTTGGAAGAGACCTCCAAGATCATCGAGTCCAAGCCATGCCCAACTCCTCAACTAAACCCTGGCACCCAGTGCCACATCCAGGCTTTGTTAAACACATCCAGGGACGGTGACTCCAGCACCTCCCCA
>VXBQ01014412.1:6106-29420 GCA_013400175.1 Phainopepla nitens | reverse complement strand
CTCCCTGCAGGGTGGCTGTGCTCAGCTGCGACTGGGCTCTTTCTCCAGGAACTGACAGAACCAGGGGATACAGTCTCAAGCTGCACCAAGGGAAATCTAGGTTGGATATCAGGAAGAAGTTCTTCATGAAAGGGTGATAAAGTGCTGGAATGGCTGCCCAGGGAGGTACTGGAGTACTGTCCCTGGATGTGTTTTAAAAAGTCTGGATGTGGCACTGGGTGCCAGGGTTCAGTTGAGGAGTTGGGCACGGCTTGGACTCGATGATCTTGAAGGTGTCTTCCAACCTGGGCATTCTGTGATTCTGTGAAAAGGGAATGGGAAAATGAGAAAGGATTTAATTACTGGCTCCCAATTAATTACAAACAGCTCCAGGTTGCCTTCTAACCTCTTCCACCACACAAAGCAAGAAATCAGCAGGTGGTACCATAGATAAAATCCCTTATGAGAGCAGGGAATCAACCCAAAAAATGTACTGGGATAATCAAGAGAAAGGAAGTGGCCTGGAGACCTGGGCTGGGATGTTTTCCAGCAGGGATGAGGGATGTTTTTGAGCAGCTTTCCTCACAGCCTGGGCTCCATCCACAAGCAGGGCAAACAGCAGGAAAGGCCTTGGATGAGGTTCCTGCCGAACTTCAGCAAAGCCAAACCTGCCCTGCGGAAGAGCCCGGGAGCAGGCGGCTCTGCAGGGATGTTCCAGCAGGAGGCTGCGGGAGCAGGGCGAGCCCCTCGGTGCCAGCCTCCTGCAGCGGGACACACCCGCACGCCCCGGAGAGCTGGACTGGGAAATCTGGCCGTGTCCTGGAGCTGGGAACGGGTCACCTTCCCCTGTCCCCCTGCTCTGCCCCCAGCACTGCAGAGATGGCACAGACAGCTCGGCTGTGACACCGCCAGCCCCGGGGAAGGTGCCACAACCTCTGTGAGGACAACTTGCTAAAAATTCCCCCTTTTTTCACGAACTGTGATGTTGTTCCAATGTTCTGCTCACATCAAAGATGGGCTGAACAGCCCCAGCCCAGCCTGGGGCTTCCTGCCTGTCCCAGAGCTGTCCTCACCCTCTGGAGAGGAGCAGGGACGTCCCAGGACAACAAAATTCACCCTGTCCTGCCCATGGAGCAACCCCAGCACTGGGCAGACACTTTGGGATGATTGCTACCAGAGCAAGAATACCTTGTAGCCTTCCAAGGGTTTTGTCCTGGAGTTTAATCACTCCTGGTTTATAGACTCGTGTAGGATTTAAAGATGGATAAAATACTGTAAGGAAACCACAGTTTAACATTTAATGGAAGGGGATGGGGCAGACTGGCTGCCCCACATACCCTGCACCACTTTTGTTTAATTTAACAACTTCTTTTTTCCATAAATGGTCCAGTGGTGGCCCTTTAGATGCCATTAGGATATTTAGGTGAAATTTTTCTCCTTGTTTTCCTCTGGATTGCTGTGCAGGTATTTGTATCAGCACTCCCCACCCTGCTTTGATCCCAGGGTTTTGGGGTCCCCTGTTTTCCCAGCTGCTGAGCGTCTTTCCTAGGGGAAGCAACGCTGGGCAGGAGGAGCTGGAGGGGGAGCTGGGGATATTTTGGGTGTGAGGAACCCCCAAAGTGGGAGGCACCAACCCCGTTCCCTTCCTTCAGCTCCATCCCCTGGCTCAGGATGTGGGCATCGGAGGAGCAGAGCTGGAAGTGCTGACTCTGATGGACAAAACACACCAGTCTGACCTTCAAACTGGGCCAAACTGGCCTGGAAATTTCCATTACAGCCCTTTGTTTTGCTGAGGGAAAATGTGACTTGTGGACCATAAAAAATTTCCAGAGGAGACAGATCAGTTTCTCTTTTTATCTTCAGAAACACCTGACTGGAATATTTTGAGTCAGATCCAGCAATTTTGGTGGAAATGAGCACCTTGGGACAACACAACCCCACAGCCAGCTCACTGTGAAATCATTCCATAAATATTGCTGTGAATTCCCTCTGTCTTCCGGGACAGGCTTCCCCCTGCAGGGAAAAGTGTCTGAGGAATCTTGCATGAAACATGGACCAGGCTTTATAGAATCTTAAAATCACGGAATGCTTTGGGTTGAGGGTGACCAAAAAATCACCTCATTCCACCTCTGCCGTGGGCAGGGACACGTTCCACTATCCCAGGTTGCTCCAAGCCCTGTCTGACATGGTCTGGAACACTTCCAGGGATGGGGGAATTATAGAGTCTTCCTGGAGCCTTCTCCAGGCTGAATCAACCCCAGATCCCTCAGTGTGTCCTCACAGGATAGGAGCTCCAGCCCCTGGAGAAGATGAAGGCAAGGGAAGAGAAAACCTGGTGGGTTTTTTTCAGGAGATAATGATAGAGTGGGAGCTCTGGAAATCTTTGAGAGCCAGGGAGACGCTGAGCTGACAATAGGTTTTGTTTTCCAGGCTTTTCCCCATCCTGTGGCTCCTTGGAACACTATCCCAGCCACCACTGTGTCATTCCCGAGCCCTGCACAGGGAAGGGAAGGGAACAAAAATTCTGGTTCTGAGGAGCAGCTGAACAAAACTGAAGAATTGATGGAGCCAAGGCTCTCACAAACCCTGCCTGGTGTGGAGCAGGGTCAGCTTTTCCCATCCTGACAACTGCAGACCCAGGGAATAAAGTCCTGGATGAAGCCTGGGGAAGCCACCTGTGCTGGAGGTGACTGTCACCATCCCTGTGTGCCAACAAACCCTGCCCAGCAGCACAAAGGGCAGATTTGGAATCACTCACTTGCTTTTCTTCTTCCTGACAGGGAGATTTTGGCCTCTTCAAAGAGGGCTTTGATTTCCCGCTCGTAGAGTCTGCCAAGGTTCTGGGAATAGACCTGGAATGGGGAGAAAAAAAGGCCAGGTAAGAGTGAAAAGACCAAATTTGGGCCTTTCAGACCTTTTACTTCAACACAACTCTGCCACTCCCCAGCTTTCTGTTGGGCACAGAGCTGCAAGCTGGCTGGGCATTCCCAGAAGGACCAGACTCTGGAAGCTCAGGGGATTCATGGCTTTGGTGAGACCCAGGTCCATCAGGAATTCCCCAGCTAGACCTGCCTGTTCCCAGGGAATGGTTTGCAGGGTTTGTTGGGGGTTTCAGCCGTACCTTGGGGAGGTCCCAGAACAGAGAGGGGTTGATGTTCCTCAGCCAGGCCATGAGGGGAGTGTAGGGCAGCAGCTCCTCGTGGTGGGGTCCATGGCTTGGGGCAGCCACGGTGCCAATGGGGTGACCAAGAGCAGGGGCCTGGGAATTGCCCTGAAGGGACAGAAATGACAGAAAAAATTCACATAAAATCTGCTGGGACGCTGCACCTACAGACTTGTGCAGGTGGGATTGGAGTGGGGCAGGTTCAGGGCAGATTCAGATGGAAAAGTTTGCTCAGGGATGTGCCCAGCAAAGGTCCGCAAATCTCCAAGGATGGAAATCCCACAGCTCCCTCCCAGTTCCCTTCTCAGAACCACTGCTTGAAACCGAGCACTAAGGATTTAAGGAAGCAAGGATTTGGGAATTGCTCCTTTTCACGGAAGGAAATCTGTGGGATTGCTGCCCGCAGGGGGCTTGTCCATCAAATCTATTAAACTGCCAGATCAGTACTTAAGGTGTAAATCAAAGGATCACAGGATTGGGGTTTATCCTGGGATTTTAGGTTACAAACAGATCAATAACCCCCAAAACAAAATAAGAAAACCTAAATGAAAAATCTCCAGGCCTAAGTACTTAAGGAATGTCACCAGAGGGATTTTGGGAGCATGGATTTCTCCTACATTCCCTGGAAAATTAGCCTGAGGACTGAGGAACAATGACAAGGGGAAGGTGTGTGGGAAGATCTCTTTGGAGAGACAATTTGGGAAAATCCTGTCATGGTGGCATCTCCTGCACCACTGGCCCAGCTTCCCCAGAATATTCCAATTTTCCAGGATTTCCAGCTGCCATGAAGAGTGGAGCCCACCTGCAGCTCAAAGATTTTGGTGATGTGGTTGATGAAGGAGTTCTCAAAGTTCTGCTTGAGGGTTTCAAACAGGATCAGTTGCTCAGCCACAGCCTGCAGCTTGCGGTAACCTCGAGGCAAAAAAGGGATATTTTGGGATTTGAGGGGATCTGGGGGAGCTGCAGACCCACATCCCTCAGAAAATTGGGAACTTAGGCTGAAGTCCTGAGACAAATCCACCCAAAAGCTGATGGAGGGGCAAAAGCTTTCCTATGGTACCAAGGAAATACAGACAAGGAGTGGAAAATAGAATTTAAAAAAGAAAAATAATCCATGAGTCTGACCTCAGCCAAGGAGACATGCCCAGTCTCACCACAAGGAAAACTTGGGATTTCCTGCCAGGATCAGGTCCCTGTACACTTCCAGGGATCCAAAAACTCCCACATCCTGCCACAATGAGCTGTTGTTTTTCCACGCTGGGGCACAGACAGCACAGAGCACGATTTCCAACCACAGCTTCCCCAGCTCCTTTCTGAGCTCCAAGAGGTGTTGTCCAGCCCTGATCCCATGGGAGAAATCCTTGCTCCGTTGTCTTAGCTTGCAAATGCAAGATGAAGCTGGGGGTGTGGGTTCTATTGCCATCTATTGAAACCAGCTGGGACAGTTTTCTTATCTCTTCCATGACCCATCCTCTTTCTGGGACAGAGATCTCCTGTTAATGGGTGCTGAGTCTCACTGCATGGCTGAGAAAACTCCATCATCCCACTGGGAGATGCTCCACCCAGGGGAGGAGCCCAGCATTCCTACCTGGATATAACCTGAGACCTGGAACAGCACAGGCAGCCTTTGGCACTGCACTCCCAGAGGAGCAGCCTTTGGCACTGCACTCCCAGAGGAGCAGCCTTTGGCACTGCACTCCCAGAGGAGCAGCCTTTGGCACTGCATTCCCAGGGGAAGACCAGACCTTTCTCCATCACCCCTGGACCTTTGGAGGAAAACTCCCCCCTTCTACAGGATCTCTGCTCCACCAGAACCGTCTGTCACTGCAGGACTGCAGCCACCATTCAAACTGGGCTGTTCCCAACACCCTGACTGACTGACAGGGTGCGAGGTTGTTCTCTATTCTGTCAGGTTTTTTTTTTGTAATACTGCATCTTATTCTAATTTTCTTACTACGTTGTAGCTTGTTTGGTTTAGTTTTATTTTATTTTATTTATGCATATTAGTAAAGAACTGTTATTCCTATTCTCATATCTTTGCCTGAGAGCCCTTTAATTCCAAAACGATAATAATTTGGAGGGAGGGGGTGTACATTCTCCATTCCAAGGGAGGCTCCTGCCTTCCTGAGCAGACGCCTGTCTCTCAAACCAAGCTGTCTGTACTCACTGGGGTGGATGGGTGCCCCCATGCAGGCGGACAGAGCCTGTGCTGCAGCCGTGCAGGCTCCGAGTGCTGCGGGGCTGGACAGATCCGCCCGCCTCAGGGCGTCGCGGTGCTCCCCACTCAGGTGCAGCTGGCTCTGCAACAAAGCCCGAGAGGACAGCTGCTCACAGCCAGCTCTTCATCCCTTCCCATCCCTTCTCATCCCACTGGGAATGCTGCTGGCTGGAGCAGCCCAGTGCTGCCCTCAGCAGCGCCTGCTGTGTCCGTCAGGAAATCCATGAAAACCAATGTTCTGCACAGGAACAGCTGCAGTGGTGGCCAAGGAGGGCCTGGTGTTGCAGGCTCTGCATATAATTAATTAATTCGTTCATTAATTACTGGTTTTGTATTTTCAGGTCATGCTTATTTGGTATTCAATTACTAATTAGCTTTGTCATTCCTAATCCTGCACTGGAAAAGGACTTTCAGAGTCCACTCTGGGCCGTGGTGAGGGTCCTGCACATCCCAGCTCTCATCTGTCCATCTGATGCCTTGGGTTTTAGCTTTTATGCTTTTCAGATTCTCTGCTGCTTGTATGTAACTCTGAAACTTCCTGTTAGGTGTTGTAAGTTCTCTCCACAGGGCAGTCAGACAGAACAATCCCTTCCCAGCTGGGGAATCATGGACAACTTGGGAATCAAGTTACCCAAAAAGCACAAACAGCAGCAAAGAGAAGGGGGCAAACCAGGGGGCTTGAGACTTCATCACCTGGAGCTGTAATTGGATAATTGACCCCAATATGTAGATGAACCAAAACTTTCAAAGTGTAAAACACTCATGACTGGGATCCATCCTGGTTTCTACCTGGGTGTAGCCCTGGCCAGGCTCTTGTGCTGCCCATGGTGTATCCTTTTAAGGCCTTTCATAAATATTTATTTTATTCCTTTTGCACTGTCTAATCTGTGTTCCAGGTCAGCCTTCCCAGGCATCACATCCTTACCTTATCTTATCAGCACTATCCCTCACTTCCCAGCCAGAGGAGCTCCATAGCCCTTGCAGACAATCACAGCTTTCATTGTTTAAAATTCCCTGGAAGTTTTTCCCAGCAGATTCACCAGCTGAAGATTAATGTCCTTGCACAGCCACGCACCGTGAGGAACAGGATCTCATCCATCAGCCTCGTCCTGTTGGAAGTGAGGCGATGCAGGAGGGAGCTTTCCCGGTGGATGGGATCCATCTGCTGCTTCACGCTCCCCAGCAGCTCATCGCAGACCTGCAGGGTCTCCTCCACCCTGGCCACCTCGGCCAGGGCCTCCTCGATGGAGCTCATCAGCTGGGCCACCTGCTGCTCCGAGGAGATGATGGCTCGCAGGTTGGCCTGTGGGAAGCAGAGCAGAGGGATTCAGAGCTTGCCAGGGGGTGATTGTCACCATCCTGGGGTCAGTCGTCCTGTCCTTCACCCTCCTGAGGCACAGCAGAGACCCCATTGCTGTAACGTGCAGGATGTTGGTGGAATTGCCGCTGTCCTACCTTGGCCAAATGCCACCTGTGTGTCCCCAGGGCCAGGGCACTCAAACCCTCCCCTGGGCGAGGTGTCCCCTCAGAGCACTTCCAAGTGCAACAATGAGCAAATTCCTGTGGGGTGTCCAGGAAAATCTGGCCATGAGCAGAAAAGCCTCCATTGCTCCGGAGAGGCCACCAAGGCCTGCTGGTTGTGTGCACTGGGAATGTCTCACTGCAGGGAGCGTCCAACTCTCATCTCCACAAGTGCTGGAGCCCCCTGAGGACCTGAGTGTCCATCCCACAAGATTTCAGAGAATCCCAGTCTGGTTTGGGTTGGGAAGGGACCTTAAAGCTCTTCCCATTCCACCCCATGGGCAGGAACCCTTCCCACTGTCCCAGGGTGCTCCAGCCTGGCCTTGGGCACTGCCAGGGATCCAGGGGCAGCCCCAGCTGCTCTGGGCACCCTGTGCCAGGGCCTGCCCACCCTCACAGGGAACAATTCCTGCCCAATATCCCATCCAGCCCTGCCCCTGGCAGTGGGAAGCCATTCCCTGTGTCCTGTCCCTCCATGCCTTGTCCCCAATCCCTCTCCAGCTCTCCTGGAGCCCCTTCAGGCCCTGGCAGGGGCTCTGAGCTCTCCTCTCCAAATGGACACCCCCATGTCTCCCAGCCTCTCTAACCATGGACACTCATCTCCAAAAGCACCAGCAAGGCTCCAAATTCTGTTTCCCTGCCGCACCCAGGGACCCCGTCCCATCCCACCAGCTCTGCCCAGAGCTTCCCATTTATTAATTGTTCTTTAATTAGAGCCAGAAGCTGCCTCTCCCAGGCCTGTCCCTGCCTCTCCTTCAGGTTGTCACCATGAGGAGCATCCCTGGTGGCACAGATGGGACAGAGGTGCTGGAAGGGGGTCTCCAGAGGCTCCAGGATCAGGAATATAATCCAGGCAGCACAGAGCTGCTGGGAGCTGCCTGCAGCTCCACATGTGTTGGGATCCTGGAATTCTGGAGGAATATCAATGTCCAAATCAGAGCCTTTGGCCTCCCGGTGTCCTGGCCGTGCCGCCCTCCCCTTTGGAGAAATCAACTTTTCCTTGCTGCCAGTGCAGGGATTTCTGTGATTCCCAGAACAGCTGGGTTAGAGGAGGGTGATTAATATGGGAGAGAAAGCCAAGGTCTTATCACTGGGATGTGGGGAAACATTTAAATGGATGCATGTGCTGGTCTAACTTGCTGGGATTAATAACATTTAATATTGGAGATTAAGGCTCGGAAATGGAAATGCTCATTAATTAATTTGTATTAGTGGGAAGTCACATTTATTCATTAGAGGGCATTAAAATAATGTATTCAACGACGCCTTTCATCTCAAAAAACTTAATAAAGATGTATTTGTTGCTCTCCCAGGGTGTTTTACAGCTGGGAACAGTCACAAAATGCCTGAATTCCTTGCCAGGAGCTGGCAGGAGCAAACCTCAGGAGTTTGGGCTTCCAGATTAACTTCCAAGTGTAATAAATCATGGGAATACAGCAAACTCTGCAGCTAAAGGAGGTTGGATTTAGGGTTTGTGGTTTCTTGTACCATTTAGGATTTTTCCTTTGGCTTATTTTTTCCCTTTTTTCCTTTGTTACCAACCATAAAATCCCAGATATTTTAGCAGAAGATAAATTCTCAAAGCAGCTTTCCCAGGTTTTTTGTTCCTGCACTTAAAGGAGAAATTTCCTCTGCAGAAATGCAATAAATCACAGCAACCCAAATGGAGTCAGTAAAGCCCAGCAGTCAAAAATCATGGAATGTTTGGGGGTGGAAAGGACCTTAAAGCCCATCCAGTTCCATCCGCTCAGAGATGGGAGCCAGGGATGCTGAAGGATCCTCTTGCAGGGGATTCTTGAGCTCCTCGGTTTCATTTTCTCCCTTTCCCTTCCAAATCTATAGAAAACCACAGAATCCCAGAATCCTGGGATGGTTTGGGATGGAAGTGACCTCAGAGCCCATTTTGTTTCAACACCTTCCTCTATCCCAGGCTGCTCGGAGCCCCATCCAAGCTGACCTTGGACACTTCCAGGGATCCAGGGGCAGCCCCAGCCGCTCTGGGCATCCTGTGCTGGGGCCTGCCCACCCTCCCAGGGAGTTCTGGAAACATCCCGTGCCTTTTCCATTGGCCCTTCCTACAGGTTTATATTTTCCTTTCCAATCTCCTTCCAGCCCTCTATTTCATTTTCCTCCCCTTTCCCTTCTCCCTGGATCCTGCTTTTCCTTCCGTAGGGACCCCTTTTGCCCCTTCCCCTTCCTCAGCCAGCCCCAGAGCACCCCACAGTCAGACCCTTCCCTCCTGGAATTTCTCCCAGGTCACACTCCCGGAGGGAAGGGAAGAGCTGCTGGTGCCCAGAGACTCAAGCCCTCCTTGCAGGCAGCTCCATACCTCCTCCAGGCGCCGGAGCTCCCGGCCCAGCCACTCTGCCAAGGCCATGGAGCTGTTCAGCAGGGGCTCGTGCTCCTCCAGCAGCTCCAGCGCGCCCGCGGCTTCCTCGGCCGTCACCTCCTGCAACGCGCCCTGCTGCTCCCGGGGCTCGGCCTGCGCCCGCTCCGTCCCGTGCTCCCGGGGCCTCTGCATCCCTGTGGGCTGTGGGCATGGCCAGAGCCTCTCGGTGAGGGTGTTTTAGCAGCCCTGCTCAAATTAGGGCCCACACAAGCCCAGCAGTTGGAATAGGGTCACGGAACGGGGCAAAGAAAGGTGGATGTGGGATGAAGGGTCAGCTTTGCACGAGAGACAAAACAGACATTAAGGTTGGGTCGGGTTGGGGTTTTCCTTGCTCGTGTCTCCAGGATTGTGTGCTGGACCACCCTGATGTGTCACACAAATCTGGGACAAATTCCAGAGGTGAAGAAACTCCTTGATTTAAATTAGAAACTCCTCTAATCTAAATTAGACACGAGGAAGTAATGAGGGTGGGCAGGCCCTAGCACCCATTCCCAGAGAAGCTGTGGTTGCTCTGGGATCCCTGGAAGTGTCCAAGGCCAGGTTGGACGGCGCTTGGAGGACCCTGGGGCAGTGGAAGGTGTCCCTGTCCATGGTCCTTAAGGTCTCTTCCAACCCAAATCCGTGTTTTCCTATGAAATGGACTGAAAGTTGTCTGCTGTGGAGTTAAATATACATATAAATTATATATATATAAAATACATTTTATATTCACAAATGTATTTATTTCTTGATGGGGGATGTCACCAGGCTCCTGCCCTGGTGTTACCATCTGTCACTTCCCCATACCAGGTCCAGAGACTCCTGAAAATGAGATAAATTAAATTGTTTTTATTCCCAGCCTGCCTCCATGTGTCCGTGGGCTGTGGATAAATTGATGGCTGTGCCTCCAGACACCCAAAGCCAGCTCCTGCTGCTCCCCTCTCCACCAGCCCCTCACCCTGTCCCCCCACCCTCATTCACTGCCCGAATTTATTCACCTTTCACCGAGGGGGACACTGCAAAAAGCTCAGAGCGTTCCAAGGGTGACAAGGCCATTAATTAACTAATTAATTAATTAATTACCTTCCACTGCACCTGAGGGGACGTTCGCAAAGGGGACAGAGCTGGTTCAGCTTCCACAAGCACCTGAAGAAAGTTTTCTTCTCCTCCAAGCTGCTGGAGGTCCTCTTGTGAAGCTTCTCCGAGTGAAGCTCAAAGTCCAGGCTGGCCTAGATATCCACAGGTAATTAACACATCAATTAACGAGGTTCAACCAGTCCTGGTCCAGCGCTGCTCATTTAATTCTACATTATGAAACCCCTTCCCCTTTTCCTGCAGTTTTGGGGGATGAGTGATGAGTTTTGACAGTGGCCAGTGGCAGATGCTCGGGATCAAAAGCATTCCAAGGGCAAGCCCGGAGTTGTGGTGCCTTCAGGATTCCCTGGCAGCTTCCAGAATCCCATGATCCAGCAGCTCCCCGAGCTGGAGGTTGGATGCACAGCCCTGTGTTTAACAGCCCTTGAAGGAGCTGCTGTCCCTGCTCTCCTCTAATGATTTTTGGGATTACTCAGAGCATTGGCACTTCCATCATATTGTGGGAATGAGCTCGGAAGTGCTGAGTGGGAAAGGGTGAGCGACTGGAGGTAAGAATTTGGGATAAATCCAGCACCCACCCCACCCCCACTGCAGATATTCCCTCTGCAATCCCCATCCCTCTGAAATCTCAAAGTTCTCTTCACTCAAGACTGGGAATACCCAGAGAAACCCACAGGCTCAGCGCTGAAATCCCTGTGGAGGCAGTGTGGGTGGGATCACCTGGACAACCCAGCATCCCATTTCCTGGCAGAGGAAGGAAACCAGACAGGGAAAAAACACCCTTGGCATTTCCCACATTGTTTCCACCCATACCAATGTTTCCACCTCCATTCCCAAGGGATGTTGTCTCCTGGAGGGCATCTCCAGCCACAGGAGGTGCAGTTTTGCTACTAACCTTCGTGCAGGTGGAAAGAACAATGGAGGCTGCTCAACTTGGAATATCCCACAGCTGGAAATTCCTTCCTGCACCATCCCAGCTCTGCAGCACAGCCTGGCCCTTCTGGAGGATTTCTAATTTTGGGCACTAATCACCATCACAGCCTTGGGGATCTGATTGGGATCACTGCAGTTCTCAAACGTGTTCACTCCTGGCCAGTTGTTCCAAAATACCTTGAAGTGACACTTCCACCAGGGTGCCAGCCCCTGGGATGGCACAGAATTTTGTGAGGAGCTATCAAAGCAGGGAGATGGTAATTAATCACCTCATGAATATTCATGGTATTTTGGTCAAGGCAGCTGGAGCTTTAGCAGGGCTGGATTTGCTGTGTCAGCATCTGCTGGTGCCAGGGAAAGCCTGGTTTGAATTCCAGCTGGTGAGGAGGGTTAGGGATGATTCTGGCTGGCTGCAAGGAGCCAGGAAGCGGCAAGGAAGAGGCTCCAGGCCTGGTGAGGGGAAGAGGCAATCAGAGAATCAAAGAATGCTTTGGGATGGAAGGGACCTTAAAGCCCATTTTGTTCCAACACAAACCCCTGTCCCAGGCTGCTCCAGTCTGGCCTTGGGCACTGCCAGGGATCCAGGGGCAGCCCCAGCTGCTCTGGGCACCCTGTGCCAGGGCCTGCCCACCCTCACAGGGAACAATTCCTGCCCAATATCCCATCCAGCCCTGCCCTCTGGCAGTGGGAAGACATTCCCTGTGTCCTGGCACCAGCAGAGGAGGATGTGGAGAGGTCATCCCACTCATCCTGCCAGCAGGAAGGTGAAAGGAGAGGAGGCTGCAATCTAAAAATATGTCTGGGAAAGCAAAGAGCTGCCTGAGCTAAAGGACATCACAGGACAACAGGAACAACGGGGGCAGGAATACAGGCTGGGAATTTTAGGAAGGAAGACCAGGTTCTCTCTTTGCCTCCCAGCAGGAGGTGGGCAAAAATACACCAGTATTTAAAATCAGTATGATCAGTTTATCCCATGGGATGGCAAATGAGGGGAAAAGACTGAAAATCCTGGATGTATCTCCTCCTCTGAACTCCTGAGGAGCCTAAGCAGTTGCAGGAGCCAAGCTCACCTGCTGAAGGAATTCCCAGGTGTGGTGGGAGCTCCTAATCTCCTTGAGTGTGGGGAGTGTGAGATAATGAGGGATCAGAGCAGATCTGATATCTGCATTGGGGTTTTTCCTGCCAGCCATGCTGTACTTGGTTTGTTCTGGATGTAAAATGAGGAAGCTGCTCTTTTCCCCATTTATTTTCATGTTTGTGAAACACCAGGCGTGTTGCCAAAGCCTCTGGAACATTCCCATTAATAAAACCCCTCATTATCCCAACTTTAACGATGCTCTGCCAGCCCCAGCAGCAGAAAGGGAGGACCTTATCCAAGCTGCTTTTCCCCAAAACCTTAATGTCACCCTAAAGACACAAATTCCCACTGAGTCTAGCCCTCCATTATCCCTGTCTCAGTAAATCCAATCTTTAAATCCCTTGTGGAGATGTCTGTCGAGGAGCTTTGTCCCCATGGCCAGATGGGCCTGGCTGTGTCCTGCCAGCGCTGGGGACCGGACAAGAGCAGAGCTCTGCAGCCTCCCCAGGCTGCTGCAAACAGCTCCAGAGCTCCTGGGCTTTCCAGGGAAGCTGTGTCCATGCATCACCAGGGATCATGCACCACCAGGCTCAGGAAAGAACTCCAAAATCAAGCCCAGCCTTTGAGTGAGCACCACTGTGACCGCTGAGCCACCATCAGATATTTGGCCAGGTCAGGTATTTGACCAGCCTGACTTTCCTAAATTAGAGATGGATGATCCAGGAGGGAAGGAAATCCCTCAGCACCCCCTCAACATCTGGGGCCTGGGGGCATTTTCCTGCAAAACACAACCAGGATGGAGAGGTGATCTGTGAAAGCTCTGGCTGCCCCATCCCTGGAAGTCTTGGAGCACCCTGGGCTCTGGAAGGTTCCCTGCCCACGGCAGGGGGGGATGGGATGGGCTCTAAGGTCCTTTCCAACCCAAACCACTCTGGAATTCTGTGATTCCCAGGTATCAGGAAGCTGGGTTGGAAAGGACCCTAAAGCTCCTCTCCTTCCAACCCCCTGCCATGGGAGATGTTCTTGGGATGCTTTTTCACTCTAAGCAGACCCAGCAATATCAGGATTCCCAGGAATCCAAGGCCTGTAGGTCCCGGATAAACACTTGGCGACCACCAGCTGTCCTTTCACAGCCTCTGAACTGCATGGGGAGGGGAAAAACCAAGTGGCTACAACTGAAACCTCGGGTTTTGCAAATATCTGAGTGAGAACCAGGGATAAATAAAAATATAGACTGCAGGAAGATAATAAAAAATAATAATACTAATATTTACAACAGGCACTGGGAATGTTTGGGAGGAGGAATTTGTTGCTGAATTTGTGGCTCTGCAGTGAACTGAAAGCAATGAACCCCTCAACAACTCCCTCCCAGTTGCTCCCTCAGCTCAGCCACACATTTAACGAGCTCAGAATCACATCCCCAGTTATTAAAAAATATCCAGCCATGCCTGTGACCCCCCCCCAAAATAAAAAGGAATTTACTGCTAAAATGATTCTGTCACCACCACATCCCTTTCTGGGTTACCCCAATTCCTTCATCCCTGTCAGGTTTTCAGCCTCTCCAAAGGCATTTCCCTCCCCACACCCGTCTTCCAACACTAATTCATTTAGAGCAGCACTTGAACTCCAGGAGAATGATGGAAAGGCAGAGTAATAGAGGGCTCCGTGCTGCTGGATGAGTTAATTTGGGAAGCTCGACACTTCCCGTGGCTGGAATTGAAAAGCTGTCGGCAGCAGAGCAGGATCACCCCCCTGTCATCCAGAGACAACCTGTGAGGCTTAAAGATGTCAGGGAAAGCTTCCTGAAATTCCCCCATCACCCATCCAGCTGCTGGCAGCCAGGGGAAGCACCTTGGGAAGGGACAAGCGAGCAAAGGTTTACCAGTGGAGCGGAGATGGAGGGGATCCGCCACGAGGAGCCTCGGAACAGGAAATGATTTGGGGGTACAATGAAAGCTCTGAGAGCAAAACAGGAAGCCTGAAGGACCTGAGCAAAGCCCTGAGCGTGAGGCCAGGGCAGGAAATCCCCAGGTGCAGGAGGAGCATCGGGGCTGCAGAGGGAGGAAAGCAAAGCAAAGTGAAATCGCGCCCCGTTTCCTCTTTGTTTGTTACAGAGTCCAAATCGGGGTTAAATCCCCCTTCACTTCCTCCTTGTTTGGTTAAAGAGGCAAAACTGGGATTAAATCCCCCCTCATTTTCCTTTTGTTTGATTAAAGAATCAAAATCGGGGTTAAATTCTCATTCATTTCCTCCTTGTTTGGTTAAAGACTCAAAATTGGGGTAAAATCCCCCTTCACTTCCTCCTTGTTTTGTTAAAAACAGTCAAAATCAGGGTTAAATCACCTCCATTTCCTATTTCTCTGTTAAAAGGAGTGAAATCGTTATTAAATCACCTCCATTTCATATTCCTTGGTTAGAAAGAGTCAAAATCAGGGTTAAATTACCTCCATTTCCTATTTCTCTCTTAAAAAGAGTCAGTCTTTTTAGAGAGAAATGGTTCCTCCATCTGAGCTCGCTTGTCACCCATCAAGCACGGAATTGCAGCTCCAGGGGGGATTTGACTGGGATTTTTCTTTCTATTTTTCTTCATCCCCCTTTTAAAATTCACCTCCCAGTGCCAAAGATAGGAAAATCCCAGATGTCCCAAACCCTTCCAGCCCTGGCAATTCCTCCTCCCGTGGGTTCTTGCGTGGATGTTCAGCATTCAGGGTGCGGTGCAGAACGGGCTCCGCTGATTTAGATCATCCCCAAAAAATCAGGGAAAAGGGAAAACTGAATGGGACATCACGAGCCAGTTGCGCTGATGGGGACCCGGTGGCACAGCCAGGCCTGGCGTGTCCCTCGATGTCCCCAGCAGGACGCCGCCATTCAAACGCAAACAGGGTGATTAATTAAACATAAAGCCTCGCTTTCTTCCCCGCGTTTTCACCTCCGCTGCTCCCCGCTCACATTTTTCTGGCCTGCTGGGTTTCTTCATGCCCCAGATAACTCCGGGAGCTTCATCTCCGCCGCTCCTTGCGGCCGCCTGCTCCTCTTTCATTTTTCATGAAGAATTTTCTTGCTCTGCTCACGCGCTCTGAGCCTCGCCTGAAATCAAGGGGTCTCTTTGTCTTTAGCTCTCGATTTGCTTTCCTGCACACGGAGACAAATCCCGGCCCTGTGCTGGAGCTGCATCCCAGGAAAGCTGATTTCTGCCCTCTTCCCTGCTGGCAGGGAGCAGAGTTTGGGATTGGAGGTGTTCCCACTTCCTTTTCTGGGGAGAAATTGGTAAAACCCATGGGAAGGTGGAGAAATGGCCTTTTCCAGGCTCTTCTGGGTGAAACCACCTTGAAGACAGGTCTGAAAAGCTGTGAGGGTGGAAATAGATTAAATAAAATGATATTTAGATTTAAAAAATTATATTTAGATTATATTTAACCATAAATCATAGATCTTCCCAAAGCCAAACCTTTCCACGATTATAAGATCCAAGAGCTCCAGCTGGGGTAGTGCAAAGTCTCCCGTTACCTTCTCTGGCATTCCCAGATTTACAAACCCTGCTGCCTTCCTGCCCGTCTCTCCAGACCCAGGATGAGAAGCAGGACCGTGGAGAAGCCACTGGTGGGGGATTCCTCACAGGCTGTGGAGCAACAGCCTGGAGCCAGCTGGAAATGGGAAATGAGGTCAGGAAGCAGCTCCCTGCCAGGAGATGGATGAGGCATGACCGGGCCTTGCTCTGATCCCATCCCTTCTCCCGGGCAGGACGGCTGGAGGCAGCAGCCGCCGGGTGGGATCCGCATGTGCAGAGCCAGAAAAGCAAGTTTTTGCCCTCTTGTCTTTGCCACGCAGGGGTTACGCCTGGGATTATAAAAACCTCACCAAGCAATATTTTTCCCCCGGGTTCTGAGCTGCTCCATGTCAGGAAAGGATAGAGCAGCAGACTCAAGATTTATGGAAGATAGAAAATATTTTAGGAGAAGCCATTTGTTCTGTTCCATACCCCATAAAGTCCCCAGGCATTATTTGTCCCCCACTCAGTGCTTGGGGACAAAAGCCACTCTGCAAATGAAGAGGCAAAGCTTTGAAACACACAAAGCAGCAGCTTTTTGGGTCACACAGAATTGCCCTGGGGAAGCTGCAGCCTCAGGATTCCAGCTGGAAAAATGGCTCCACAGTTTGGGAGAACTGGTTGGAGTGTTCCAAAGGATAACCCAGGTGGGCTGGAATTGCTGATCCCAGCACGGGCAGCCTCTGCTCTGGAAGATCACACCCAGGTCCTGTCAGGAAAATGGGCTGTGGATCCCCTGGATGCCCCTGGCAGTGCCCAAGGCCAGGTTGGACCGGGCTTGGAGCAGCCTGGGACAGTGGGAGATGTCACTACCATGGCAGGGGTGGGACAGGATGAGCTCTAAAGTCCTTCCCATCCAAACCATTCCATGATTCCATCTTCCATTCTAAAATAATCAGGCCCAGAAGGCATTGCTTTGTTCCAGGGAAGAGTGGGAATGGTTTTTGCCTCATATCCTTTAATGGCAAATTCCCACAGGATGATTTTCCATTCCCCCATGTTTCTTGCTTTGCAGCCAGAAAGGAAGCACACCCAGGGATGCAGAGAAGCTGCAGCATTTGGGATCTCCCACGCTGGAACCCTGTGGTTGATCCCTTGTATTGCCTGGAGGACTGGCCCTGGCTCCATCCCAGATTTTTTGGGGGCTCCTTCATCCCAGAGCATTCCCGGGGTGCTCTGATCTGATCCTTGGCTCCCTTGACCATCCCAGGGAGCAGAGGCAGAGGGGACAGGAGGGACTCAGCTCCTGGGGCACTGTGGGGACCTGATTTTTGCAGCGTGGACAATTCCGGGGCTATCCCTTCCTCTGGAAAAGCTCCGGATGCCGCAGGCACCTTTTCCATCCTGTGTGAGCAGCCCTTGGGGAACCCGGAGTGGATCCCAAGTCACTGGTGGGTGACAGGGCTGCACACCCCCACCGTCCCCTGTGTGCCAGGGTTTTGGGATGCTCGGTGGCTTTTTGGGATGCTCCGGAGGCGGAGATCCCACTAGAGGGTGCTGGGAGTCACCGAAAGGCTCTGCCGGCTCCTGGGCCGCCCCTGCCCGGTCCTGCGGCCGCGCTCCCTCCCCTCGGCTTCCCTCTCTCCTGATGTACGTCCGGCACAGCCAGAGCTGTCACAGCTTTAAACTGGGTTTGGTTTATGGCCCCACTTTCTCTTTTGTTCTTTTTTCCCCTCGAGTAAACACAACCAACAAATGGAGTGAGCCCGAGCAGGGATGGGGATCACAGGCTGGGATATTCCCAAATCCCTGAGCATCCAACGAGAGCTGGCTCACAGGGAGAGATCCACAGATCCCTTCCCCACCCCAGCGACCTCCAGCAGAACTGAAAAATATTCATCCACCTCTGGACTACTTCCAGGCGACCCCACAGTCCCTGAGAGCCTCTCCCAAGCCACTTATGGCCTTATTTTGGTGGGGGGGGGTGTGTGTCCCCAGCTGGATGTCACAAGGGATGCAACTTTGTGTGACACACATGAGATAAAGGTTTGATCCAACATGAGTTATAAACTGAAAATGAGAATGTTCCCTCTTTGCCCCAATGTTTTCAGAGTTCCAGCCCAGTGAGATGATGATAAATGTAATCAATTCTAATTAATATCTATTAATTCATCACATTGAACAGGCTGTTAAGATTTCTTTTTCTGATAGACTGTACAGATAATCAGATTAATTGAATTTAATTATATCTGGCAGGGAAGGGAGAGAGAATTGGACACAGGGAAAAGTGGGGCTCAGATGAGTTTTCCTGTCAGCTGGGAATCCCACAGGAGCTGATCAGCTGGAATTCCGTGGATTTTGCTCCTTGACTCTTTAGATAAATTGGAATGATGGCTCCAGCTCCAAACATTAACCCCACCAAGGCCACCCCAAGCCATGTCCCCAAGTGCCACACCCACAGGGCTGTGAAATCCCTGCAGGGATGGGGACTCCAGGGATGGATGAGCTTTTCTGTGGATAAATCCTCCCTAACATCCAACGTGGACCTCTCCTGGCACAACCTGAGGTTGTTTCCTCTCCTCCTGTCCCTTGCTGTGGACACCACTTGTCCCTCGTTGGGGTGGAGCGAGCGCTGCCTGCCCGGGGGAGAGGCTGCAGGTCCTCCAGGAAAACTCATCCAGGGGCAGATCCAAGCTCTGTTGGGAACTAAAGCCCTTGGAAAGACTTCACATGCACCAGGGCCACCAAGATCCCAAATCCCTGCACTGCTCTTGTCCCAGGCTCCTCCTGGCCCAGAGGGAAACAGGAGGGAGGGAAGTTGAGAGACATTCCTCCAAAAGTGATTCCTTTCCCCGCTTCCAAATGCTCCTGACCGGCGATGGAGGAGCCAGGCAGGCTCAGGGAACTGCAGGCCAGGAAGAACTGGCAGAGAACACCCCTGGGAATGTCCAGCACATGGGAAATGTCACTTTGTCACACAGGGCAGGGCTGAAGTCCCTGACCCCTCCTGGCACTGGCCCGGAGCCGCTTGGGGACAGCAGCATGTCCCAGTCACTGCCACCTCCACCCTTCCAAGGGGGTCCCTGCCCATGGCAGGGCTTGGAATGAGATAGGCTTTAAGGTCCCTTCCCATCAAGGATTTGGGGATTTTTGATCCTTCTCTCAACTTTGAAAGGACAAATTGTCCATTCAGGAAGCTCCAGAGCTCTGTCCCTGTGCCAGCCTTGGTCCCTGCAGGGCTCTGCTCTTCCCAACCACCCTCAGGGGAAGAGTTATTCCAAAGTGGGCTGGGATCTGAGCAGTTGATCCAGGGAGATGGGAGCTGTGCTCCAAGCCCCCTTCCAAGCACAAGGAATGCTCCCTTCCCAGCCCCGTGTCCCTGGGAGCTCTGGCACCGCTGGATCCCTCCGAGTCATGAGGCACACGGGGCACATGGCCAGGGAAATGGGCCAACAAATTTCCCTGGCACGGTGCTGGGGTAGGGATGTGCCTTCCAAAATCCATCCCTGGCTGGCAAAGTGACACTGATGCTCCTGGGCCTGTCCCTGTCCAGCTGCAGATCTGGGCAATGAATCCTCCCTGCCCGGCCAGCAGGGCTGGAATTGATGTTCCCAACACAGCTCCAGCTCCTGGCTGGGCTGGCCCCTGCCTGGGGGTGGCTCTGGACTTGTCCTTGACCCACTGAGACACTGGGGAAGCAGTTCCAGGGGACAAAGGGACAGGGAACCTGCGCTGAAGGGTGGGGGTGGCATAGGACAGAGTGGGAAGGACAAGCCATGGACCCGTTTGGGCTGGAGATCACAGAATTCCTGAGCTGAAAAAGCCCTCTGGGACCATCAAATCCAACCACTCCTCCAGCTCTGACCCATGTCCCCAAGTGCCACATCCACAGGGCCTTTCAATCCCTCCAGGGATGTGACTCCACCACTGCCCTGGAAAGACTTTTCCAGTGCTAGGCAGCCCTTCCTGGGAAGAAATGAGTGAAGAAGAGGAGGATCTCAGTGCTCTCCTGAAACTGGTCTAAGCTGGGAAACCTGGAAATCTGTGAGGCTGAATCCCTCCCATTTGTAGGAGAGAGTGGGGAGGGAACAGCTGGGTTTGCTCTGGGGGATCTCTTGCTGCCCAGACAGATCCCTCTGTTCCCTGTCCCTGCCCCAGCAGCACTCCCAGGCTGGCTCTGGCACTCAGGCAGCACCTTCATGCCTGGGCAGTGCCCTGGCAGAGCCTGAGGAACAGACTGGCTGCACCAGGCTCCCACAGGTCCCTCCTGTCACCCACCTGCCACCTCCTCCCTTCTTCTTATCCCATCTCAGCTGGGTCTTACTGAACAGCACCTAAAGAAATCCTCTGTGCATGAAAACCCAAGTGTTTGTGGGGAGTTTGGTAGCCCAGGTTGTTCCCAGCTCATTATGTGGGTGATCCACATCCCAGAAATCCTGTGGAGTTTTCACAAGTTTTTTTAACCCATTGATTTTTGTTTGCTGGAGCTTTCCCTGGATCCTGCAGAGGACCCGAGCATCCATAGTGGGGTGAGAAGGCAAAGGCCATGGGACCTGCTTCAGGAAAAGGCTGGACTCACTGGGCTCTCCTGGGAGCAGAATTGAGTCTGGAAAATTCCCTTGGAGGGAAAAATCCTCCAGAGTGATGGCAGACAGTGCAAGGCAGAGAAACATGGTTTGGTGTCCCATGTCCCTCTGGCTCTGTGCTGCTTTTCAGATGTTCCTGCTCTGGCCAGGCCATTCCCCACCCCTTTCCCTCTGAGGCTGAAATATTCCCAACCCTGCTCCAACAGTGCCTGTGGTCCTTAACCAGGATTTTAATTCCCCAGCTTGGAAGATGTCACAAGGAAAGGTCTGGGTGAGAGATCTCTGCTTCAGGGAGGAGCAGTTCCAAAGTGTCCATCCAGGAATGAGGTGGGATGGATGGACACTCCTTTCCTTCTCTTGGCAAATCCTGCCTGGGATGGAAGCAGGACCCTGACACAGCATTTCCATCACCCCTGTGGTGATGATTCTGGTCCCATCAGAGTGTGCCAGAAAACCCTGCCACGGGGGTGCCACCAAACCCTGCTGTGGGGGTGCCACCAAACTCTGCCATGGTGGTGCCACCAAACCCTGCCATGGGGGTGCCACCAAATCCTGGCTCCTTCGGGAGGAGTTTCCAGCCCTGCGCTCTCCCGTGCTGAGCTCCCCTAATGAGGAGCCAATTAAAGTGTACCACTCAGCAGAACCTTTTCCTGCCTTGTCCAACCCCATCTGTCACCGAAAAGCCACAACCACCGCGGCGCGAGGTGGCAGCCGCTGCTAAAAATGGCCCAGCTCAGATGTGTCAGTGAATTATTGAAGGAGTCTCCAGCTCCGCAGGGGTCAGACGGGTGTGGCCACCGCGTCCCCAGGGCTGCAAAGCCACCTGAGCTCCAGGCAGAAGCAGATTAACCCCTTTTTATAGAAGCTGGCAGCGGCTGGAGCTCCCAGGATCTTGGTGGAGATGCAGGGAGAGAGCGGGGGTAGCTCAGGCACAGGGGACGTCGCTTCTGTCGCTTCCCTTCAGCCTCAGGTGCTCAAAGCCCTGCGCTCCCGGCGGACCCGGGCCGCTCCGGGAGGAGGGAGGGGAAGGAAAAGAGGAAAAGATGGGGTTTAGGGATGCTGGGGGGAGTTTCCTGCGGATTTGTGGGACTTTGGGAGCCTGCACGGGGTCAGTGATTCGAGGCTGAGAGTCCCTTCAGCCCTGAGCTCTTCTCTCCCCACGGTGGGATTTTGGTTTACCCCAGGGAGGAAAACCCTGCACAAGGGGAAAATGAAGGAGGAATGAGGGTGGGGAAGAGGGAGACAGAGCTGGGAGCACCGGGAGGAGCAGGGATGCTGCAAAGGGGGATTTTCCCACTGATGGACAATGCAGCCAGAAGCCCTGAAGGGATGAAAAATAATGCAGTGCCCCAAATGTCCTAAAAATAATCCTGTGCCCCACAGGAGTCTGGCACTCAGGGATTCTGTTGCCTTTTTAGGACTTTTTAGCTCCACTTTGTTTAAGGATGAAAGATTCCTGCCTCCAGTCCCAGCTCGTGAATCACGGCCGTGGCACCGAAGAATCCGAACCTCTGTCTGGACCCTCCTGACATCCATGAATTAGGGGATTTTTCCTCTGGTAAATATCCCTGCCTCCACAGGCAATTCCCTTTGTTGTCTCTGGATAAGGAAGGGATGGAGTAGCCTCAGTGCTCTGGGACAAGATCCTTGCAACGTGATGGGTCACAGGATCCTCATCCCAGCACGGCTCACAATCGATTTATTGTATTTTGGGCTTTTTTAGCTGAGGAAAAATCAGGCAATGGAAACATTTGTGTCTCACTTCCAGTCTACACTCCTCAGTCCTTAAAAATGCAAATTTAAGGAGCTTTCAAGGAGTTTTGGGGCAGCAGAAGGGGATTTTAGCAGTGCTGGGGAGGGGGCAGGACCCTCTGGAGGGATATGAGGAGCATGAGGCACCGTGGGGTGAAGGGATTTGTGTCCAAGCTCGGAAAACATGGGAATAGCAGTCAGGAAGTGATGCCAGGGCCTTCCTTGCAATCACCCTGTGGAATCCCAGAGCGGACACAAACAAACCCTCATGAAACCCTTCCCTGCCTTCTCTTGGGATGGGGATGAATCATCTGCCACTCTTGTGGTTTAGAGAAGTCTCCAGAAGCCAGAGAGGGACCCAAATTCCTGCTCCACTCTTCTTGGAAGAACTTGTAAAAGCTGCTTCATAAAACCTCCTGGCAACTTCTCCTGAGTTTCCAGGCCCCCTGGTCGCTTCCATGATGCCAAACATCTGCCCCTACCCTGGAGATCCCATTCCCAGTTGCCTCTGGACACATCAGCAGTGGCCTAGATGGTTTCCATGGTTTCCACATCAGCTCATGGAAATATCAGCACCAATTTGGGTGCAGTGTTTGTCCCCCATGAGCCTCAGGCATGTGAGGACAAAGCACAGAGGCAGCTGGGAAAAGGGAAAGGGAAAGAGAAAGGGAAAAAGGAACAGAAAGTGCCTTTGTTGCTCCTGTTGCTGGGCCTGTCCTGGGCTCCCATCCCAACTCTCCCAGGACAAGCTCCAGGATAAATAGGTTTAAATGGGATTTTAGGAAAAATTTCTTCATGGAAAGGTTTGCCCAGCCCTGGCACAGAGACAGGGAGCTGTGAGCCAACAGAGCTGAAAATTCCCTGGGAATTCCTTGATGAACTTGCAGTTACATTGGGTCAGACTTCCAGAAAAGTGGGACAAAACCACACTGGATTTCACCCCAATCCCAAATATCAAACAGACTCATGGTGGCTAAATTTTCCCCTAGGCCAATTTCAAAGATGCTTCAATTACCTGTTGAGCAAATTTCCATTATCCACCCATCCATCATCCATCCATCCATCCATCCATCCATCCATCCATCCATCCATCCATCCATCCACCCACCCATCCATCCATCATCCATCCATCCA
>VXBQ01014411.1:1050691-1068094 GCA_013400175.1 Phainopepla nitens | reverse complement strand
GGCCCCTCCTGTGGGTGTGCGGGCCGGGTGCGCCCCGAGCGCAGCGCGGCCCGGAGCTGCCCCCGCCGTGTCTGCCGCGCGGAACTTTGGGTGCCTGCTCGTGTCGCTTAGGAACAAGGCTGGGAGGTCTTGGGTGGCGCGCCCCTCATCAGTTACAGTTTGATGTGTGTGTGCTTGGTAAAATACGTTTTAAAAATCCCCAGACGCCTTACGTTGTTAGGAATTTCCATTTTCAGTGCCGGATATGTGCCCGTTGACCAGTTGTTAGAATTGTCGTGTTCTTGTATCAAAAAAGTACAAAATGCTTGGCAGGTATTTTGTCAAAGAATAAAATTGTTTTCTACTTGGTATTTCTTTGGGACCAGTGGATTCGTCTTGCTGTACGCAGTGCTCCCAAGCCAACACTGAGGAACAAAACATTGATTTCTAAATTTGGATACTCAAAGTAGGCCTGTCTTACTCTTATTTTAGGAATAGACTTTTGGTGTTTATATCACAAACGTTTTGCAAAATAGTCCTATTTGTGTGATAGGATTTGTTTTGGTTTTTTTTTCACCTCCTTGTTCACTTTCCTTATGGCTGTTTAAAACAACTGTTCCAGTGAAGTGGTGACCAGCAGCTTTCTGAACTGTTCTCTTCATGGTTCTCTCCTTTAACTTTTAAGAAACCACATCTGGGAATGCTTATAGAAAATGACTTTCTTCTGTTTATATCTGGCAGGTGTTTGAAATGTGCCAAAAGCAATAGCACCGAGACGGTGGAAGGGCTAGAGAGCATAATGCTTTCTAAGAGGCTTTTAATTCTTGCTAAGCTACTTCTGCTCTCAGATCATCAGTTTAATAATTAAAGCTTCTTTCTGTGTATGCATGAATGTTATTTTTACTAGTGGCATTCCAAACTTAAACCTTCTTCATTCATGGCAAGTTGAAACTATGCCACTGCTCTTCCATGCTGACTTCTGGTTGCTGTTGCCCTGCTGGGGACATGGGGTTCTCTGGGCAGGTCGGGGCATAGCTGAATATGAAAACTGAGTATAGAAACCAGCTATAGCAGACTGCTCACAGTCACCTCCTGACTGATGCCCTTCTTCCCAGGAGCTACATTCAAAGTTTTACCCTTCCTCGAAGGTTCAGGCCAAATTGGGATTTGCTATTCCTGTTCTGTTGTAGCGTGGTAGATAATGAGGACGAAGCTCAGTGTCACTTACCAAAGGGCACACAGTGGGGTTTAGCTGTCTGGTGTCACCAATCCTGTCACTATTCACCTCAGAGTGTGTTTAGTCAGCCCCAAACACATTATAACTACAACATAGTGCACTGGACGATGAGCTCTTTCTGTCCTGGATCCACCTATCATTACTTACTTTTTCATACCTTAAGTTTTCATAACAGCTCAGTTTGGTAGTAGCACCCTGAATTCAGCTTGTGCTGTGTGCATTTAAAGAGTGTGCTCTGGTATTACTCACTCTAAATAATGCTTCTCTGTACAATCTAAAGTACAGAGCCCTTCCAGTCTAATACAGACCTTTCTTCATCCTTTGGGTTACAGACATTATGCCTTAGATTCATATTCAATAACTTACTGATTGTATTCCCCTGTGAATAGTGTAGCAATGGTAGTTTAGGCTTATAATTTTTAAGGGTTTTATAATATGGCTTTAACATACAAATAATAGTACTTCTGTTCTGTGGCCACAGCACTAACTACTTTAGGTGGGTTTTTAGTGTTTAAAAACGGGTTTATGTGGAATATTTTGAATAGGTCTGTCTCTGAATTCAGGCTTGTCTTGCAACACACAAGTCTTAAATAAAAACGTTTTTGTACATGTGGTTTTTATTTAATTTATCATGAGGGAGAAAGAAGTGTAGTATTTTTGTGCATGCTTTTTCAGGTCAAAAATGAATTTTGTGTCCCTGTATTCCAAAAAGTGATCTATTAAGTCAGTTGCCCTATTTTTTTGTTACCATCTAAGGAGAAATCTCTTCATCTAGCTTCTTTTATTTTATTCTTACTGCCACATTTCCTGATATTATTTTTCAATTTTACCATGTCTGACTCTCACTTGATCTTGCTTTTGATGTTTTCCTCACTTTAATATGAAGTTTTCCTAGAAAGCTGAGTACTAACTTAGAAGTTCCCGTGTGACTGTTGCATTCTGTGGATTTTAAAACTCTAGAAGCTGTAAATACCACAGATGTGTAAAACAGTAGTGTTTGCTACATTCTACTGAACTACATCCTCTGCTCCACCTCACCCAATAACCTGTGATGGACGTATGAATTGAGGTTTTGTGAACTTGCTGATACATCAGTGAAGACCCTGAGCCTTGAGGTTCCGTGTGATTCTTCAAGAAGATTCTCAATTACGTTAACATACAATTAATGGTATTGTGAAGTTACGGCCCAGGAAGGAGGTGGAAAAAGTTGCAAATCAGCTAGTAGAAGCTGTTCAGTTTGTTTCCTCTGCAAGCACCTGTAAGTGCTTTTCCTAGCTTATTTCAACTAAATATACACTGAGATATTATGGAGGTCACCATTTTCATTCATATCTAAAAAAATTAAAAATTTCTTCCCCCTCTGCTTCCTAAACTATTGTCATTGTGGTTCTGTGTGTTCAAAGCACAGAAGATGCATCATTTCCCTTAAAATACAGAGGAAGTGGCTTTGTTATACTGTGTCTCCAAATCCTTCCAGAATCCATTCTGTCTCTCAATAGCTACAAATATTTCACAACCTTGGATATCATACTTTATTAGAAGTGCCTGCCAAGCCTGTTTAGAGCATCATTTACTTGGGATTAAGTGTTTCCTAAGGAGATGCTGTTCTGAATCACAAAGAATGCTATAATTCTGTAACAAGAGGCCTGTAGTTGAGTTCAGAATCAATAATCTAATATTTTTGCTGCACAGGCAGCCCAACTATGCTTTTTAACAAGGAAGCTTTGTGCCTTGGAGAAAACTGATGGTTCTTACTATTGATTTTAACAGTTAAAGTCAAGTGTCAGGATTCAGTATTCCATACTCCTGGCAGAAAACAAAAAAAGAAAAAAAAAGGTGGTCTGCAAGCTAAGATTGGTGTGTTTGAACTGGAGTGGTACGTTCACTACTCAGGCTGGTGAGAATATCAGTGCAGAAACCTACTGCAAATAGCACTCACAAGACTGACAGGTAGAATACTTAAGTAAGTACAAAACCTGGTCAGCTGAGAATGAGAGCATTCACATCCCAAATGTGGAATGTCTTTACCTTTGAACAAATGTCAGGAAGCTTGTGGCGTATTGTGCTTGTTTTCATTCTTGCTCTTGTAGTTGTGGCCTAAGTTTTATTCCTGACTTTCATTTTCATTGGTTTTCGTAGTAAGGGTGAGCAGATAGGACCAGCTCATGGGATTTAATTTTAAATAACACTGCCAGTGTCTTCAGTTGCTTGTTTGACTGAAGGTCTTGATATTCACTATTCAGCTGTAATTGGAATGCCAATATCACTTCTATTTCTAGTCCCATGCACAGTTAAAAATAAGTTGTATGGTTAACATAAAACTGTTTTGAGAAAACTGATTTTTAAAAATTGCTAATTGTTTTTCCTGAGCTTGCAGCTTGCTGTCAGGACCTAGAGTGTCTCAGGAAGTAGACTTAAGTGTGATTTTTACCAGTTGGGATAGAGAAGAAACTTGGCCTTTGAGCTTTAATAGTAGTGGAATAGACTGCAAACAGTCACTAATGCTTTCATGAGGATGTGTTTGTTAAAGAAGTCCCTTCTCTGAGTGGGAGATGTTGGATGTGAACACTGCCCTCCTGCTCCAGATCTGTGCCCTTCTGTAGCTGGCTGTGTGCTGTGAAGCAATCCCAGTAGATATATTTTCATCAGAGTTCTCATCAGGATCTTTAAGGAGATGATGGTGTGGGTGGAGATGGCAGAGTTTTTTAGGTTATGTGCCAAAAGCTCCCAGTGAGGACTACAGAGAGTCCACGGTGGATGGGGGGAGTGCAAACATCACCCAGTCCTGGCTTCTCCCAGGCCCGTGCCAAGAATTACCAGCCCATCAGACCTCTACCTCCACAAGCCCAAAGGAGCATGGGGACACATACAGTAGGTGGGAACTCACAGTAAGCTCAGAGAGAAATGCATGTCTTCTTTGGGCCTCCTTCCCACTCCAGGGCTCATCCCAAGAGACAGCTTGGGCCTCCAGGCGTGATGCCCATCAAGAGGAGTCAGGCCTGGAGCATCTTTGGGACTTAAGGACGTTGCTGCATAGGGTTGTGGGAGGGGTTAGGGGATGCAGAAGAAACGTATGTTGTGATCAGATATGGCATGTTGAGAGGAAAGGGTCAAAAATTGAAGGTTTGGAAAGAGGGGAGTAGTTCTGCTCAGATGATGTTGAAGCTGGGAATACTAAATATCAGTGTGGGAAACCTTCACATATGATGCCTACTGCTAGTTATGCTCTGTCTGGTTTGACAGAGCTGTAGAGATAACATAAGGGTTATCAGAGACTTAAGAGGCATTTTCACAGACAGGCTTGAGCCTCCTGCTGAGAGAGAGAGAGAGAGAGAGAGAGATATCAAAAGCCCAGAGATGATATCAAGTACAGCAAGGTGATGAACGGCGTGTGTGCCAGGCCCTTTGATAAACCGGGGTGAGCAGTGGGCTGCCCTGGCCACTGGGATGACCTGAGCCTGATGGAGCCTGTGTCCCTGTGTGTCCCTGCGTGTCCCTGCGTGTCCCTGCGTGTCCCTGTGTCTCCCTGCTCTGCTGCACGGCCCTGTCAGTGAGGTAAGGACAGAAATCCACCCTCTGCATTTCAGCTGTGGCTTGGTGGTCACTCTGTTTATCCATCCGTGTTGATCACTCATGGTTTATTGTGGGATGTGTAGGGGAGAAACCAAAGACAGGGAAAGCAGGAAGTTCAAGTGATTTGAGGAGAAGTGAGGGTGGGAAAATAAAGGAACATGGGGATAAAAAGGTCTGGTCATGTGTGTATAGGCTGCTGGTTGGTAGTCTTGTGTGGCCATGCCCTGTGCCTAATCATCACAGTCTCTCCTGTCTTCCTGTTAAATTCCTTTCTAAGTCTGTCTTGGGTGAAGGACTCTGAGGGGAGAGGGTGTACATCTCAGTGCTAGCAGCTACAGTCAGACTGTGGGTCGGAGGGGCCATGTGTCCATGGTGCCAGCAGCTGGAACGTGTGGAGGTTTGGATGCCGGCAGTTGGGCTTGGATCCTGGGCTGGAGGCCTGGGTACTGGCAACTAGGGACATTTCATGGGGTGAGTAAAACCAAACCAAGTGTTAGCCCCTGAAATGGGATTGGGGACCATGTCTTTATCTGTGTTGCAGCGCTGGAGCAGGTATGGGTGCATGAGGGACTGTGTGGCTGCTGGTGAAGATGAAGCTGGAATAGCTGGTAAGTGGGTGAATAAGGAGAGAGCGGGAGCGTGAGCTTGTGTCTCCAAGGGCCAGGAGAGCCAGCTGTTGGGGCCGCCAGGGAGCCTGGCCAGCTGCTGGAGAGACTGTAGGGTCAGGGGTGAGATGTGTAGGTGTGCCTGGGTGTCTCTGCAGGCAGGACTGAAGTTGGATTTTGGGGGATCATGGGGTCCCAGTTAGCCCTGTGTGATGGTCTGTACTGGCAGTGCGGTTCGGCTGAAGTTCTGGGGGCTCCCACACCCGGCTGGAGGGAAGAGCAGAACGAAGCTGTCAGTGTGAGCACGCTGTGTGTCTGTCTGTGATAGATGTGGGCAGCAGTGTAAGTGCCTGGTGTGTGCATCCGCCTCCTAGGAGCTGATTTTTAGCCTTGCTACTGGTTGGACCCGGACATGGAGCTGTGTCTGCCTGGCCTCTCGGCTGTCAGATCCAGTGTCATACATCTTCTCCTGGCAGTCATCTGTAATCACAAACCATGGGTGGTCTCCATAATAACATGGTATTTTCATTGCCTGGAGCTATCAGACATACCTCTTCATTACCAATTATTCACTTTTTCTGTCTATCCATTTGACCTTTTGTAAAGAAATGATGCTCTTCCCCTGAATGAGGAATAGAAAATACTTCTCATTTTGCCTGACTTGGAGCCTTTAACATTATTCTATTCTTTTGACACATGCAATTGTGATACTGGTTATTAAGATATATGCAATGGGAGCTTTGCCTGTAGCCTTGGAATATAGAGGGAGGAAGAAGTCTAATCCCTCAGAAGTGTAAATAGGTCTTGTACCATACTCTTGAAGATAAAAATGTCACTGCTTGTACCTTCATGTTACTGTAATTCTGCAGCTTGATTGCCCAAAAGTAATTGCCACAGCAAGTTTTAAGTGGTGCTTGCTATAAAAGATGTCAGAATGATGACAGAGTTCTTGAATGTGCCCCTGTCCCTAATTTTCCCTCCTATCAGTCCCCCAGTGTTTGGATGGTTCTCATGTGAAAGTTGCCTGCTGCATTCCCTTTGCTCATGCTGCTGCCCTTGGAGCTGAAGCTTGCAACCGCTGAACTGTTTGTATTGTAACCAAGCTGTAAAAGTGAAGAGAGGGAGGAATGTGGAGTCCTGAGAGGCCTCTAAAAGCAAATTCTAAAAACTTGTTGGCATAGCTTTTGGCTTACTTGTGTAGAGGATGTAAGTTCAGTGAGTGGAAACATTATTTCAGAGAGGATCTGGGCACTGCATTTCATTTGTCTGTGCAGGCTGAAAGGGCTTTGTAAAGGTGCAGTGAATAAGGGCGATGTTTAAAGAACAGTATCAGGAAACAACATTTGATAATGAAGGTGTGGGCCTAGAAGGCTGCTAAGGTGGATGTCGAGTCAGTCTGAGCTTTGATATAACAAAAAAAAGTCTCAAATACTTAAAGGCATGTAATTCCTACCTAAGTTAATAGAATTGGTCTCACCATATTAATTTATCATGATGTTTTCTCTAAAACTGAATCATAGCTGCTAAAAATACCTATCTGTGTGTTTTATTAGTGCTTTGTAGCTCAGATTCTTTGGTTTCTTATTTCAGTTATAAATTGTGACAGGTTTTATAGTACAATAATAATGACAGGCTTTTTATCTTCTAGTCAGGTTTCTTAAAAAGAGAAGCACCAAGGTTGGTAACTGGTAATTAAAAGTCAGATACTTTCTTCCCCTCTTTCCTCACCTTTGTCTGACATTGCTGTTTGAAGGCTCAGGGCAAGCTTCTATAAAAGCCACGTGTTCCTGCCATCCTTGCTGTAACCTAGCTCAGGATGCTCAGATAGCAAATTCTGGGTCTGAGGAAAAAACAAATTTTGCTGTAATTTCATGAAGATTTGTGTATGCAACATCTCTCGCGTTCCAATCCTACAGCTTGTGTTTTGCACCTTTTTTTTGGTGTTCTTGCAAGTACCCATCCCCGACCTGTCACTTCTCTTACCTGGGAAGGCAGCAGGAGCTGGTGAGGTTGCTGACACCGTACTTGGGATCTTGGAGAAGGTATCTCTGACAGATGATGGCTTACCTGGGAGATACTCCTTTTCCATGGGTGCCTGTGCTATGACGGGATACACAGCTTGTCCTCACTGGCAGAAGTGTGCTTAAAAAGGATTTGAAGTACCCTAAGCCCTGTTCTTTATTCAGTTTTTGTATTTGTAACAGCTTTAGTTGGTTTTAATATTTCAGAATGTTTCTCTTAATCTTGGTGTGTAGGAATTTGAATTATCTTAAAGTCAAGGTGATTTTGGTAGCTTTTTTATTGCTTAAATTCATTACAGGGAATAAAGCTATCTTTTTTATTTTCCTAAGTGCATGAAGGGGCAAGTTCTTGTGTTCCACATGCAGTGACCTTTTTATTTTTCTCTTATTTAGGAAGGCTGTGGAAGAGTTACTTAAAGAGGCAAAACGTGGGAGAACCAGAGCTGAAACAATGGGAGCTATGGGTTGGTAAGTTGTTCTAAGAGGAAATGAATGCTGATGCCAAAATAAATCTTATTTTTAATGTGTGACAGAAGTCTCTACCTTTTTATGTGTTTCATAAAAACATAAACATGTTGTCTTCATCCGTGTATTAATTTAGGCAAAAATTCCAATCTAAATAAGAAAGAAGTTCAGGTAAATTCTGTCTGTGTGAAATTGCTTGTCTGAATGTGTTGAAGAGCAAGCAATTGGAAAATTTGGAATATATTCTTATGATAGATGGAATTGCAAAGTTTGGGTTGGAATCTCATGAGTCTTTAAAATGCCGGTTACCTTCATTGTGCATGTATTTATGTACTGCCTACATGTTACTGGGTTAGACTCTGTTTTAAGTGCAAAGAATTCATAACCTGACAAAGACACCTAAAGCCTTATGTTAATAAAACAACAAGCTATCCTTTAGTAGACAATTAATATGTAAATTGTAGCCAAAAATGAACTTGGTGAACTCAAAAGTATAATCCAGTTTTGGAAGAGGGTTACTTTTTAATACTAAAAAAACCCTAAACCCCAGGAGCTAATTTGTATAGTAACTGGGGAATAAAATCACAGTATTTAAAACTTAAAAGAAATACAGCATTAATTCTTCAATGCAGTATTCCAGATTTTACAGCTAGATTGTCATGGAATGTAATGCGTGTAATTGTAATTAGAGAAGTAATAACATGCTGAGGAGAGTCATTCATCATAAAATAATGTATATGACTTTGATAAGAAGCTATTGGATCTAGGGATGTTCGCACAAGTAGTGCACCAGTTGACTGCACTACACACACTTGTAGATAAGGTTTGATTTCCTCCATCGGCAGTAGTAACAGATAAGCTTGCACTGCTCGTGAAGTTCTCAACTCAGTTGTCTGTTTGCTTTAGTAGCTCTGAAGAGATTAAAATAGTGTCTTGCTGAGAAAAAAAGTTGCTCCTTTATGTTTTCAAAGAGGTTTGGGATTTTCTGTATGTTTTACTCAGTATTTCTTCTAGGGATGCAGTTCACACCTTTTCTGTTAAAACAGCTTAATTGGTTTAATCCCTCAGAGTGGCTGTAGCTGTACTGATCCACCATGCTTTGACCCTGTCAGCCTAGCCATGTGGTCAGGTAACACAGAGTACATACTTAGCACCATGAAGTGACGTAGGCTTCCAGTTACCGTGAATTTGCAAGCTGATTCCAGATATGGAAACTAAAGATCTCTGCAGGGAGATGATCAGGTGTCCATATACAATTTTGCTGCCACTTGTGCAGTCTGGAATATCTGCCAGGAGAGTGTATGGGCATCTGCTCCTGAATGTGGCTCCTTCTTATTCCTTGTTTGTAGGAGGGTAGTGGTCCTGTTAGCTGGCTGTGGTAATCAGCTCGGGATGCAGTTTGCTAAAGCCTGATGCCCAGTGCCTGCCAGGGAATGGGATAGGCCAGGGTGACCTGTTCCTCAGAGCAGTTGCAGTTTAATGGTGTCTGGCTAGGCCAGGCTTCTGTTAAAGGTGGAGGAGAAAAGGACTGTCGAGAAGTCTTCAGGCAGAGTGTTGATCTAGGGAGTGGCATGGTGATATCCTGAACTGAGGCTGTTGAATTACTTTCAACTGCAGAGGTACATGTGAACAGCTGTTCTGGGTCAAGCAAAGGATCCCTCTCTGCAGTGCCCTCTGTCCATCGGTGGCCCCTACCCAGTGCCTAGGAAGTGCTTTGCTGAATATCTTTATTTCTGAATATGCTCAGTAGTACCTTCTTTAAGGTACTTCTTCTGCAGCTCAGGATATCATGCTCTTAGAGATGATTTCTTTGTATGTAATGCATCTCCAGGGATTTTTACTTCTTACTTCACTGAATTTATCCTTAGAGAGACTCGTGGTAATCCCATTTGTGACAAATCTACTGCTGTAGGGTTTGGCATGAGCTAGTGTATGGCTGGCATGTGTGGCTGTAAGGAAAGTATAAAGCCCCCCAAAGGCAAACTCCCAATAAGTCTTTGCTGTCCAGTTCTGCAGGCACGACAGAGAACAGCAGCTTCAAGCTGCCACTGCTGTCCCTCTATAATATTTTCTGTTATGCTGTTCTGGTGCTTCTGAACTGGCCCAACAGCTAGGTATTGTATAAAAACATGGGAGATATAATGGGTAAGATATTTGGAAGAAACTTAACAATGCTCAGTTGAGTATCACCCTTCAGCAAAATGCTGTTGAGTATAAGCGATCGTGAAGGGCTTCAGAGATTACATCCAGGACTGACATGTAACCTTGCAAGGTGTAAACTACTGAGAAGAAAGCAACTTCTGCTCAGAGCTCTGTGCATAGCAAATGAAATGAGCAGAAAAGTTAGTTCATTAAAATGTGTATTAGGAGACCAGATCGAGGAAATCGTAACTGATAGAAGCAAAGACAAGGTCATCAGTAACTTTTCTAAAAGCACAGTGTTAACAGGTAAAGCACAAAACCTTCCTTCCTTGCCAAACTCAAAATGCTTACAGGTGTATTTCATGAGGACTTCTGGGATTCCTCAGCCCTTTGTCAGAGGAGTCCTGGAGAAGAGATGCACAAACCCTGGAGACATCTAGTGTAAGGCCATCAGTCCTGCATTGGCACTGGAAAGTTGAAGCAGCTCAACCTATGAAGAAAAGATTTGTTCTGCCATCTGTCTTTGGGTAAGGAGAAGCAGAGGCTACTACTACTCATACTTCACTGATTCCAGTTTATGTTGCTCTCCAGCTGCTCTTGAATGCTGGGAAATACATTTCTGGAGTCAGTGGCATTTGACAGAAGTTGGTCAAAGGGAGGTGTGTGGAGAAGTGGCAATGCCGGGTGGGGTGACTATATTGTGCATACCATTACAAAGGAGTAGTGTCTCCTGATGGATGTTGATGGCAGCAAAACCTTAGCCAGCAAGCCTCTCAACACTGTTTTGGGACTGCTTTCAGGTTCAATCCATTGCTCTGTTACTGTCCAGAGTGATTAGTTCTCCATAGCTCAAGTACACTGTCAGAAAAAGTTCCCCAAGCATCCCTGCCTAACCCTTTGCTGTCTCATCGTTTGAGATGAATGATCAGCTGTGGCTGGAGCCTAAAATACAAAAGTACAAGTATCCAAGCCAGCTTAGCTGACAGATACAAAAAAAAAAAATATACAAAGCAATCAACCTGCAGCCCAGTCTCTTATAAAGACTGAACCTTGAAATCCAGGACACTGTTGTTAGTATTTCTTCCAGTTTGAGAACGTTTCACTGGTTTTACACTGTCCTACTGGTTTAATGTGGATGACATGGGCAGGTGCTGCAACCTTAGAGGCTAGTGGAAGAAAGGCTTACCCCTGTTTGGGACAAGTAACCAGCAGGGAGGTTGGCAATGATACTGGCCAAGAGGGAAGGGAAATTATCTCTGGACATGGAGCAGCTGTCAGTATTGCCAGAGGGCTGCACGGTCTCTTAGTTGCTTGAGAGTCTCAGCTCACTGGCCTCCATACTCTCAGGACTGCTCGGATAGGCAGTGTGTAGGTCCTTGGTAAATGAATCCAAGAAATGTTGGATATTCTTGTTACAGATTTTATTCATCAATGAAGTGTTTCTTGTTCCTGCAGTGTTCCTTTTGTATGTATTCTGTGGCCATGGTCATTCGTGTTGAGGGGGCCTTCTGAATTCTTACGATAACACGTGATGTAGATCCTGCTGCTAATGTATCTGGCTCAAGCATTAGTACAGCTAATCACAAATAAGGAAATATGTGAGAGAAGGGTAAGGAAGAACCTTCTTCTGAAGATGTCTTAATCCTGGAAATGTAAAGCAGAGCAGAACAGAGTCTGTGGCTGAATCCTAGTGATGATGATGTGATGCTGGAACTTCTGAGGTGAGAAAAGACATCAGAGCAGCTGTCTGGAAGCTAACATTTGAAGGATCAGTTGGATCCTGAGTGAGAAGTTGTGGACAAACAGTGTAAGAACGTTTGCAATGGTTAGATAAATTTGTTTCATCAGAGGCTATTGGACATAGATGAAATTGGATGTTTGGGGGTTTCCATTGTGTCTAGTTAAAATAAAGCCAAAAGTTCAGCTTCCCTGAAGTGTTTCTTTTGGTTCTGTGTACATAATTCATAAGCCTCCTTACAGCAGTGAAATTAGGTCCCATTTTAAGCAGTTGTTCTACTTTAACTAAGAAAGGCATTTAAAATGCTGCATAAGTTACTATGTGTAAAAAAGTTCTAGATGCCTTTTTTTTCCAGTGTATAGCTCTGATCTTCAAAGATGCTGATAACATGAGCTAAAGCTAAATCAAATGTAGCTTCTCATCTTACTTGAAAAGCTTATGTAAAGTAAGAACTGTAGAAGAGGATATTTTTGGATGGTTTGTTCAGCTCTGCATTGTAAGAGCAGATGAAGTTATAACCAAAACAAAATTTTGGAAGCATTAAATTATTTTAACTCTATTTTTTGTAAAACAATCCTAAAATTGCTTTCATTCCTGTAGATAGCTTTGTGTTCAATACCAAATTTGTTAGAAGTACAGCAGAATACAGAATGATGATGATGAGGATACCGGAACTGTGAAGTGCTGTGTTGCATCTTGTCTTTGAATGGGTGTTTTGTGACTGTGCAGGAACACTGCAATGTGATTCCCCTCAGCTTTCATTTGAGTATGAGGAGGAGGAGGGGAAGCAGGGTACAGACAGAGATTGAACAGTAAATATGTTGAAATCTTGTAATCAGGGCACATCCTAAGTCGAGTTGTCACCAGAACAGATTGCCCAGAGAAGCTCTGGATGCCTCCTCTCTGGCAGGGTTAAGGATCAGGTTGGATGGGGCTCTGAGCAACCTGGTCTGGTGAAAGGTGTCACTGTCTGCAGGGTTGGAACTTGATGATCTTTAAGGTTCCTTCCAAACCAGATGATTCTATGATCCTACAAAGTCCTGCCAGCAGTACTTGGCTGCCAAGACCATATTTCAAAGCTTTCAGTGTCCTCTTTTGTAAGGTCCTCCATGACAAGGTAACAGCATAGATTACTTGGTTTGGCAAAACAACCTCTAGCTGTTTCCCCCCTGCCGCCTCTTCAGTCACTCTTCTATTGAAATATGGTATTTTCAATGGCAATTTGGAAATGGTAGAAATGTACTTGTCTGTTCATCCATAGTGAACTTTTTTCTTGGAAAGATGGGCTTTACTCTGTCTGATAAGCCTGACTGTGCCAATCCTGTTTGGCATGTCCAGTTACTCAGCAGAGACAAGACTGGCACATGGCACTGTACTCTTGTGTCTTAAATGGTGTCAGCATGTTTTTACTGTTAAGAACTTGTATAGTACATTTCTGTGCTGAACTGCACTGCTGCACTGGATGACAGGCCCTGGTTGGAAATTCTGTGTTACTGCAAAGAAGTTGACTTAAAGGGTCAAAAATAGGGTTAGTATTTGACCTATGTTCACAACGACAGATTTAATTTTTTTTTTCACAAAAGGCGGTATCATTGTCAACATGCAATGTGTTGCATTGTCTTGGTTGCTGCATAGTGGAGAGATTTTTGGGGGGGTGAGATTTATTTGTGGAGGGAGGCAAGATGCTGTCGGTGAAAATAGCTTGGTCTGGCTTTTGGAGCATGCAGAGCAAAAAGTGAACCTTACAATGGGTGAATACTCCGCTGCAGAACTGGAGTCTAGTAGACAGGATGGCTTCAGCGCTGCAGTTTGTGTGCTTGCCTCACACATGCCTGCAGCCCTGCTTGGGGCACATTTCAATTCAGAACTTCAGTGTTCTTTCAACTTGTCTGGTTTTTGCTGGTTGGTTGGTTGGTTGGTTTTAAAGCAAAGCTTCTCAAATCAGTTCTGTGGCACTGTTTGCTGGTCACAGCAGTATTTTGTTCCACCGTGCCCAGGCTGAGATTGCCTCCCAGCCCTTCAGAACTCACCTGAGGGCAAACCTGTTTGTGGATTCAGCGGTGCAGGATCAGACCGTGCAGCAAACCCAAGGCTGGTCTTTGGAGATGACAATTTCCTCACCGTTAGAGATGCTCTCAAAGATACCAGTGGATTCATGCAGTTCACTTTTAATCTGCACAGTTCCATATGTACCATGGCTATATGTAAACATCTGCTCTGTGTGTGCATGTAATGTAGCACATGCCATACATCTTCTTTGCTTTAAGATTGAAAGGCAGAATTTGCTTTGTTGAAGTCAATAAAACTAAGAACTAATGTTTTTCTTCAGTGCCATGACTTACTGCTGCTCATGAAAGCCTGGTGGCTCACTTTAATCACAGAATGATGGTAAATTAATGGCATGTCTTGGCTGACTCTCAAGTCCAGCATTTCTTATCAGTTTTCATTCTTAGTATAGCTCAGGCAGCACTCATAGTGTCAAAAAGGAATAAATGCTTCAGCCAGGTGGATTTATTTAGGGCAGACAGACTGTCTTATTCTAACATTATATATATTAGTGCTTAAATCAGTGCATTAGCTCTTAAGAAAAATCAAGAGGAAGAACAAATGAGAGCTAGATTTTTGCCTGGATGCAGCCTAGCGAAGGCTGCCCTCCTTGGTAGGAAATGTTGAGGTACAATAGCTAATGCCCTCATAAGACATACAAAGGACTTTAATGTTGGCTGGTTTCTGTTGTGTCTTGAGTGTAACCTGTGCCGTGACTGATTCAGCACCATGTTCATCGGTGGTGTAGCTTGAGGTAGAAACCCTGTTCTACTGACATTTATTAGCCTCATGTTTTTACTCAGTAATACAATTAATGGATAAATAGTTTCTCTAATTCACAAAAGAGTTATACTAGATTAAAGCTCTTATTTATTTAAAGCCAAGATTTGGGAAAAATAGTGTAGATTTATATGAAGAACGTTTAGAAAATTCTAAGATTCTATGCAGTGGAAGTGTGTCAGAAAATACCTAGTGAAAATAAAACAGCGTGGCTGTATACTTCTAAAATTGCTCTCCTAAGTTCTTGAAGGATTTAGGACAAGAACAATTTTAAGGAATGCTAAACAGACAGACCTTAAACAAGACACCATGTCCATTCCATGTCCATTTAAGTCATGAAGTATGCTAAATAATCGTACATGATCTTTGTTGTAGTGTGCTTGTTGTTCTGATAGCTCTGATGGTTTAGAAGTGTCAAAGGTTTTTGAATAGTGAGGGTATCATTTCACACTTACACAAAATATTTAAGTAGAATAGATGATCTTAACATTGTGGTGTTAGGATTCCATGACTCTGTGGTTGATTCAGTAAGTGGCTGTGATCTCTAATAGCTCTGATTTTTTAAAAGCTATTCCATAACTTGTCTCAAAAATGTGATGACAAATGTGAACACCACAGTGACTCCAACTATAGACAAAGTCTTCAGAGTAATTTCTGCTTTCTGTAGGAACATATTGAAACTTTTTTTTTTCTTATTCCATTCTTTAAGAGATGATAAATTGGGAATAAGTAGAGTACAGCTGATACCAACAAAATAAATGAAATTTACAATACTTGTTTCCTAAAACCAGCTGATAAATTATGTGCAAGAGGGTTAAGCTGTGAGAGGAGAAAGTAAAAAAACAAAAAAAAAGGAAAATAGTTGCATAAATGTCTTTACTGTTTAAGAAAAAGAAATAAAATACTTTGGTGGTTGCTAAGTATAAGTTTAAATTGGTATGTCTCATGTATATGTTTATGCTACAGCTGTTTGGGTTCTTTATGCACATGTGTCTTACTTTCTGAATATTGCTGACTTTAGAAGATCGTGATCTCTATAAGATCTCAGATTTTACTTAAAATATGTTACTAAATGTTTGATTTCTGAATACCTAAGTTAGGCACCATCCAACCTTAAAATATATTGTCATCCTTTGCTTCCCACTGCACACACTACCTTGTGAAAATCATGTGGATTTTCACTGTATTGAATTAAAATAATTTTCTTCCCAGAAAGAGTAAGACAAAAGGAGAATGGAGATGATCTGGAACTTATTTTTCTGTACTGAGAGTTTACACTAGGTGGCATGCAAGGAAAGCCAGAATCACAAACCTGTCTTAAAATCACTGAAGTTAAAATCTCAGATTTGTTTTGGGATGTTTTTACCTTCTCTTTTGATCACTTTTAAATGTCTTTACAGGTTGAAATGTCCTCTTGCTGGTACAAATAAAAGATTTCTTATTAATACCATCAAAAACACGTTGCCATCTCAAAAAGAACAAGACCAAGAGCGTGAGCAGAAGGAAGATGACAAGGAGTCTGAGCCAAACAAAGGCAGGAAAGAAGAAAAACCAAAGAAGCGCAGAATTCACCCATATACACCCAGCTTTCAGTCCAGAAGGAGAGTCAGCTACTCTCCTCCAAGGCACCAAAGCAGGAACCAGCACACAAAGGATAAACATGAAAAGCGATCAAGCAAGCGATGAGGAGAGTGACAAGTATGTGTTGTTACAAGTCAGGAGTGTCATTAAGTATAGGAAAGTGGGGGGTGTCTCAGTTTTTCAAGAAGAGCTGATGTTCCGACTTGAGTTTTGAACCAAGTTGCCTGTGTGAGAAGTAAACCTTGAGGTAGCTTTAGAAACTTTTCTTTGGGACCTTTAAGAGAAAAAGCAAAGTACAGCAAAACTTTGTTGTTTTAGAACAGACATTCCCTTTACTCCATTCCTCCCTCCCCTTCTGACTAAGCTTAGGGTCTTGATGATGGAGTGTGATACGTGTGTCACTGTCTAATACGAATCATTTAGTCATGTCACTCTTTTGGAAATAAATTTAAATTAAGCAGAATTCTATTTATTATGTGAAGTTTGCAGAACTTCTTTGCTGCTAACCAATAAAGAAGTTTTGCTCATTTGGGTTAGAATCTAGGAGAAGAGACAGCTGGTCAGTGCCTGGCCAAGCATATGCATTTTGTATAGAGTATAAGAGATTGCTTTCTTTAATATAAAAAGAACAAATTTTTAATGGGCAATGCTGGTTTGCTTTCCAAGAGGGACACCAGGAAATATTGATTTTGCTTGTTAATGTATATTCATAAACCTGTCATAGATAATAATAAATACTACCCCTAAAAAGCTGCAACTGCAATAATTGTCTCTGTTTAGACTTCGCTCTGTAAGGAAGTTGTTGGAACAGTCTGTTGTCACGGTGCTTTCAAAACAAACCCTGAAGACAAAATATTCATGTTTTCTGTCTATGGCTGGAAGGTTTCCGAATAAATATGTAATACTAGAAATACAGAGGTGATGCTTAAACTGTCACACGCTCACATTCCAAGCCTACGTGACAATTTTCTAATGCTGCAGTTCTTAAACTTGCGGCTGTGACAGACGATACACATTGGCATCTTCTGTTTGCGTTACATTAACAAACTTCGGGGTGAAACATTTTGTGTTTTGCTGTTCTCAGAAATAGTTGTTTTGGGCGTAGGTTTGCTGGCGAGAACCGCGGCTGTGCCTGGGCGGCTGCCATCGCTGCCGGTGGCGTCGGGCCGCGGGGACGGCGCCGCGAGTCAGGGCGCGAGCGCCGCCTGTGGGCGGGAGCGCGCCTGCCGCCTGCCC
>VXBQ01014411.1:1012366-1050482 GCA_013400175.1 Phainopepla nitens | reverse complement strand
GGAGAGCCCTCTGCAGGCTGCCGCCGTCAGCCTACCCACCAGTGCCCTACTTCCGCATTTCCCCGCCGGAGTTAAGCCCAGGTCCTCTATTTCTCTGCAAGGCCCAGAGCGCTGAAGTAGAGCTCTCGGCCTTTCCAGAAGTTTTGCAATTGCTGAAGTGGGATCAGTGAAAAAAGTCGTATCTTTGGAGAATATAAGGGCTGTCTTCAGTTTTAATAAACAATGGTGTTTGTAGTCCTTACTTTGCTGATCGCTGCTGTGCACCCCTTAATAATCCTTTTTGGAAGGACAGCAGCTGTAATACAGGCTGAGTTCTGCTGCAGTGACAGTGCTGGATAGATTTGACTTTGAAACAGAGAATTAACCTCACCATTGGTCAGGATTTGGACTGGAGATGTTCCACAGAACAAATTTTTGTGACTTCTTGCTGGTCTGGCTTGTGCTGTTATGTGCTTTCAACTCTCAAACACCACTTTAGGATAAGGGCTGTTGTTGATGCTATATTAATTTATGCCAGGCTTTCAGGCAGGGAAACAGCGTGGTCTCAAAATTCGTCTGGATTGCTGATAATGCTTGCATACTGGAAATGCTCAGCTAAAGGGTCTGACATCACCTGCACTGATAACTGGAGAAAGCTTTTCATCAGTGGTGGTGATGGTAGGTTCAGATTTAATTCCACATTTTTCTGACTTACAGAATACACAGGAATTATTAATCTTGCATTGGTTAATTCCATCTTTTAATGCTGTCTTTTGTAAGTGTACTTAATCCTCTGCTGCTCGTTAACGGTTCTTAAGGCAGCTCTTTATAGAATCACAGAATGGGTAAACTTGGAAGGGATCACAGGGATTACTTTTTTGATAAGAACTTGGGTGCACAAAGCTAGTTTTGTGTTTCGTTTGCAGTTGCTCATATTGTGCGGCACCAGCATCATGTTTATAAGGCAACTTAAAGATAGGATTTAACCCTGAAAATTAAGACTTGTACATGACTTTTCCAAATGTGTTACTAAATACTGTGCGCTTGTTATGTATAAAAGGGCCTTGTCCTTAAATAAATACGTAAATAAATAGTATGTTCTTGGTCTCAGCTTCCCTAGTTAGTCCAGTGGGAAGGGAATGCACCTTACCTTAGTGTTGCTGCAGCCATGCTTCACAGGTATTCCTTGTTAATCTGTGAGCTACCAATGTTGTCTGTGTTTAGTTTCAGTGCACATTATGTGGATAAAGTTTATTCAGGTGAGACTGTTCTCTTACCATAGCTGGAACAATTTGCTCATTAGACGTGATGTTGGATAGAAATCCTCCAAATGTTCATTTTCATCAGCCTGGTACTGAATGTAGATCGCAAAACAGTGCGAAAGAGAGAAAACATTTTATGTAGCCTTCATGAAATGCTTTTGTTAGTTTTGACTGCCAGAGAGATAGTAACATGCAGTTCTTACATTCATTGTACAGCCTCTTCTCTTTTGTAAATCCAGTTTGCATTATTTACAATGAATCGTGAATGTCCAAGAAAAGCCTGACAGATTTCGTGTATAACACGACTTAAAGGCAAAAACACACCCTCTTTTTTAGACTAGATCACTCTAAACCAGAAGTTTCTTGAGGTGCAATTGAAAGAGTGTTCCTTAGTGATCATGAAATTTCTACAGAATAAACTAGTTAACAAAGGAGATGTAAATGTTTGTAGATCAATGGAATAATGTAGCAGGAGGGGGTTGCTTTTCCTGCACAGAACTGGCTTGGTTTTTTTTTTTTTTTTGTTGTGGCTGCAAGTTGATCACCAAGAAGCTTGTTTCCTCTCCTGTCCTGTTGAAGCTCTCAGTAATAATTATGTGCTTTCAGTTAATTAACCTGGAACAACACAAAAGCAGACTTGCTTGGATAAGTAGCAAGAAAACATATCTGGATTGTGTTTGAAGAAGGATTTTAGTCATTTTACCAGTGGAGTCACTGATCCACCAAATCTTTATTCATGTGAGTGATCTTTGCACTTGCAAATAATCCTGTTGTAGCTCGCCATCTATAAATGAAACTCCTGTCTGCATTAATATACTTTCTTTTAGTGACTGTCAATAGGAAATAATCTAGAGTGAATGTTAAAGAGCACATAGCTCCAATTAAAAGAAAGCCTTAAAAATTTTGCCTGCAGAAAGTGCTACAGCAGCAATATGACTACTCATCTCAATATCAATTGCCTAACTACAACCAAAGTCTGGTTTTGGGAAACTTGAGTGGGCATTCTGCTCTGCTTGAGACTGTTTTCTGAATTCTCCAGCTTTTCCTGGAAAAGAATTGCCTGTGTCTTTTTAAGCACCACGTGAGGATTGAAAGTTTGCCTAATGCTAGTCATTTAAAATTTCTCAAAGAAAAATGCCAGCAAGCAGCTAATATGTCAGGACCGGCAACAACTGACAGTTGCTGGTAATGAACTGTTGTTTAAGTTAAATAATAAGAGTATTAAGAAAGGAATATAACACATGAAGGAAAACCGAGGCCCCGCATGAGCTGTTACCTTGTCTTGATTCTGTGTATTTTATTCACATTCAGTTTTCTCTACCTGCCATTGCTCGTCCAGGCAGTGCTGTGTGGTCAGTACCTCTCTGAACCTCTCCATGCAGAGAAGGCACTTGCTAAGTCCCTGGAGAACATAATATGTTTTGTTTAGAAAAGTTTTGAGTGTTACCCCTTTCTTTCTCTCCTGGTGTCCATTTACTAAGTTGGGGGATGCCCCGAGGACACAGGCAGGTGAGGTTTCCATGCTCTGGCTCTGCACCTCCCTCCCTGGGGACTCCAGCAGGATGCTGTGTGGGGCATGGCTGCTGGAAAGACCTCCTTCATGTCCAACACCTGAGTCAGTGTAGTTAAATAAATCTCTATGAAAGCATAGGCTCCTAGGGAGGTGGCTGGTACTGTGTCAGTGAGGAAACCCTCAGCTGGTGTGAATCAGGGAGGTTCTGCTGCGCTGAGCTCCTGCACACGTCCTGCCTGCCAGAAGTGCTGCAGACCTGCAGGTAGATGTACAGCTCCTTGCAATGTCTGCCTGGCAAAAGCACTGAGCATCAGCCCCACTGTGGGAGAATCCCTGAGGTGTCTGCCTCATCAACAGGTCTCATTTAGACTTGGGTCTCTGCAGGAAACTTCTTCCAACAAGAAAGGGACCAGGAAGGCACAGCTCTACCTTTCTGTAGCAGGACCTGTTGCATCCTACCCAGTAAGCTCCCAGCTAAGAAGTGAGTTAAACTAGCAATGAAAGTCAACTGGAATTAATTTTATCTAAACTACATTTTTCTTTGCCCATTGAAAATAATTTCCCAAGCATCTATGCTCTTGGAAAGGAACAGTGAGCCCCCACCGCACTCCTATTACTTGAGATTCACCTCCAGTCGTTGCTGCTAACATTTTTTTCTTTTTTTTTTTTTTCCTCCTTTCTAGGTTGAGTTCTTTAATAATTTCGTGTCTCTTTCAGTCTCGGCTCCAGCCTGGGAAAAACAAACCTGCTAGCCTGGCGAAAGCCAAACACACATGGCCCAATTACCAGCTTCCCCACTGTTCCTTTGGGCTGGCTGGTATTCTCCCTGCCTTTGTTTTGCTGCCTGCTCCCTGCCTCCGAGCAGCTTCCTTTGACTCCGCTCCATGCAGCCAGGCAGAACAAGATCCAGCAGGTAAACTGAGGAAGGGCCATTGTCTGTCTGCCCCTCGCCTGTGCGTCGCTGCAGTTTATGTGCCAGCAGAGCTTCCTGCAGGCATTCACCTCTGTGAAGAGCTGCCTTGCTTTGGAGCTAGGGAAAACACCTTGTTCTTTGCCCTGAAATACGTGTGCGTGCCGAGGGAGGCGTCGGTGTGTCTCAGTAACAGCAGACCAGGTATTGCGGATGGCGTGCTGCATACAAGGTCGCTCCAGCTCTCTGTGGTGCTTGTCTGTCCTCCCGCCGGTGCCTCGGCTGGCGCTGGTCCTGAACGCCTTGGGAAGAGCCAGGAGGATGGATGGCATTGTCTTCCCAGCCGTGCGCTCCCACAGCTCTCCTGGAGGAGGCAGTGTGTGGGAGCAGCGCCGGGAGGACCGGGACTGGCTCTCAGGGAAAGGAGGGTGCCCGCTGTTACCTGTCCGTACATTTGGGAGGTGGGCAGTGGCAGGCCCTAGGGGTAGGTGCTCACCCTGGCAGGGTCTCAGCTCGTGCCTCTGCCAAGCTTCCCTGCTGCAGCTGCAGGGGTGTCCACCTGGAGGGGACAGGAGAGCAAACTGTTTTCCAAATGTGTTGTGCCAGCTGGGATCCCTGGAAGAACTCTTGGGGTGACCTAAATCCTATGTCCATTTGTCAGGCTTGTCCCACTGCCCCAGCTACCCAGTCTGGCTGTGACCTGAGCTCCCCTGAAGCCCAGGCTGTCCTGGGGATGAGGGCGTGTGCTGAGGACCAGCTCTCCGCAGTTACACCAGTTCATCCTTCAGCCCCAGGAATGCCGCTTCGCATCTGCCTGGCTGCAGTACCTGAAACGGGGCAGCCCCGGGCAAGCTGCCCGCACTGAGCCTGGCACCCTCTGCAGCGGGGCTTGCTGGTGCATCCAAAGCTGTGCCAGGCTCACAAGCCTGGGTTTAGGTGGGTTTGTCCTGCTGGCTCAGCCGAGGAGCATAAGGGTGCGAGGTGTCAGCCATGCAGCTGGCTGCTGGTGCCTGTCCTGGAGAGCAGGATGCTTCGGGAGCTGCCCTGGATGCCCCGAGGCTGAGTACCCCAAATGTGCTGCAGCCCTGAGGCTGCTCTGTGATTTAACAACCAAAAATCATCTTTGAAGGCTGAGAACTGGCTGGAAACAAGATATCTTCTCCATCTTTTCATTAGCACGACTAATAAAATAGACTTGACCTGCTCAGAGGGTTTACAGTCCGTGAAGGATTTGTGTGTGGGGAGGGAGCCAGCGAGGGGAGCCCTGGGCAGAAGCTTAGAATTGTTAGAATGTATCTCCATCTCAGTGGTCTGTTTGTAAAACAAATTCTTCAGACAGGTGCTTGAATTCACAGGCTCTTCAGAGGAAATCTATCAGCCTTCAGGAATATACTGGCTAAGAAAAAAAAACCTATTGCCATCAGCTGCAAGGAGGGAAAAGCTAATCATCTAAACTTTAAGGCGGGAGAGGTGCAGCTGTCAAAGCTATAAGGTAAATGAGTCTGAGGCTGAAATGGTTTTTGCAGCAGAACTCTGCTCCCTGTTAAATAGGGGAGATTGAACTATAGCACTATTCCACTATTCCCTGGTAATGCACCATTTTGGGGCTGACTGGGTGGTCTTAAGTCCATTGCCACAGTGGTTATATCGCTGATACCAATCAAGGCCCCGCAGCTGAGACCCTGAGTGACCTGCTTCAGCAGCTTTTTTCAAACCCCAATTCACTCATTTGTGTGGGATGCTTTTCTGCTACTTTATTTATGGGATTACATAAATGAGCCATTAAAAATGTAAATCTTCAGAACAGTTGAATAATACAGATTTAAACAATAAGCTCAGGGCGGTACAGTACAGAAACTTCCCCGAACCAGCAGTACTGCGCCATCGTGGCTATGGCAACAATAGCGGGTTAGGGGAAAGAGAGAGCAAGGAGGAAAATAAAACGTCCCGGCATTGTTACAGTCACTGGCACCACAGAAAGATTAGGGATTTTTCTTTTTTTTTTCCAGAGTATTAGAACAATAATGAAGATGTGTCATTATGCACCACAAAGGAGACCATGCCATCCCTCACATAGTGCAGGTGTCAAAACAATCGAGACTGGCCACAGAATCGAGTTTAAGTGAAGTTTGTCCTACCTCGCCACAAAGCATTTAACCCTCCCAGGGCCAGAGCCAACTACAGCAGTGCCATGGCTAGCACAGGCTCTTTTCCTCTCTCCTGTGCCATTAGGCAACTGCTCTGTGCATCCTTTTCCATCAGCAGTGGCAATGGAGCTGTACACTATGTACCTTGCTGAGGAGGAGCTGGCTGCAGGTTTTATTTGGCTTTCATTGTTCTTATATCACATTAAAGTACCTGGTGAAGCAATAACACAGTGAAGACTTGTACTGAGGTTTAGTTAAATCCCACGGCAAGCTTCTCTCTGCAAGGGATAAAAACATGGAAGTAGTTTCTAAGCTCTGCTAAGTTCAAAATATCTGAGCTACAATAGCAGTCTACTGATTTTCCCTGTTCAGAGGTGTATTTCAGCTGTTACATAACAATCTTAATGTGACAACTGTTGTGAAGAAGATGTGCACACCTTGCAAACACACTCTGAGACACATCAGTGCTCTCCCTAAAACCAGATGACACTACGTGTTGTGCTATTTCAGTAGGTTTTTTTGGTATCATTTAGTTCTGGAATTGAGTAGGTATTTTATGTAAGTAAATCTGGGAGAGTAAATTTGGGAATTCATATAAAAGCATATTACCTCTCTATTTCAGAGGTCACCACTCCCTCAATTCTAATATTTCTAACCTAATGACAAATGTATACCACTACCATCCTAATTCCTGTGCTGTAAGAAGGGCGAAGTTGCTGCCCGGTGAATCACAACTCACTTGCAAGAAAGACCATGATCCCACTAAACCAGAGCTGTGTTTATAGATCTGACCATGATGGAAACAACTGCATACAGATACAATATTTTGAGTTGCTTGGGCTTGTAAAACTTATAAATGAAGTGCCTCCTGGGAAGAAAAAAAAAAAACAGTTCAATTCTTCTGCAAATACTATAAGTAGGCAAGGTGTGAAATGGCTTCCAAGTGAAGTTTTCCACAACAATGGTTTTCCACACATTGCTGTACTTAACTTGCCTTTAAGACACCTTATTTCAGAAGGATGGGACTTGGTCTGGATTCCTTTTTTACATCTGTGCAAATCCGTAAACAAAAGAGCTACTGTGAATTTATGCTGGTGCAAGTTTGTAGCGAAGCTGTTTTGTAGTCTCTTTTGTCCTTAAAGTTCAATATCCTTTGCTGATTTTTGCTACTTTACCTCTCTGAAGACTGTTTACATTAGTTTATCAATATCATAAAACGTTTTTAGCATTATTACAACACTCAGCATTCAACCTAGCATCACAGAGGAGCTGAAGTTGGAAGGCATCTCTTGGAGGTCGCCTGGTCCAAACCACCTGCTCAAGCAGGGCCACCTAAAGCTCGTTGACCAGGAGCATGTCCAGAAGACTTCTGAACATCTCCAAGGAGTTCTGAGTATCTCCAAGCATCAGGTTGTGATGATTTGGTTTTGGTTCAGTGGTAACAGTGGTAACTGTTACTGTTACTGGTAACAGTGTGACTGATTTCACTGTCATAGGTAATGGACGCCATAAAAGCCTGCCAACTCCCTAATATTTTTTACCTGCTCTAATGGGACAAGAAGAATTCCTGGTAGTGGAAATGGGAGAATACTTAAAGAATACTATGATCATCAACTGTGTTAGCATAAAGATGTTTGTTTTACTAATGATGGCTCTCCCAATGAGACTGTTTCTTTGGCTTGGAGGAAGAAAGAGATGAAATGGGAAATTTGATTTATTGGCAAAACAGAGAGGCCACAAGAGCACAGAATGTAGACAGCTTTGTGTTAATGAAGAAAGTCTTCCTCTGGGAGGGAAGATACGCCTATGAGCCTTTTTAAGATCACTGGATTGATTTCAAGACAGAATTTGGGTTGTAGTATAGATAGATCTTGCTCTCAGTCAAAGAGGTGGCATTTCCAGATGTTCCTGCCTTATTGTGTGTGATGTTACTAGTTACGAGTGGTTATAGTATTGGTCTGTGCAGCTGTGGGCAGTAAGAGGGCAGGTCATGGTCTGCAGCCCCATGCAGCCCGCCCACCAGCTGGGTAGCACATCGGGAGAGGTGCACATATTGGGCAGCCTCTGCAGCATCCCCACATGAGCTTTGCCACCTCAGTGCAGAAAGTGGAGCGGGGTGATACAGAGGAAAGCTGGCCTTGAGGAAGAACCCGTGGTTTAACGGGTCGTGTGTGTGTTCAGGCTTCTAAGATACTGTGGACTGAGTGAGCTGGATCCATGTTTTTAAGCATATTTAAAGAAGTAGCAATGGGCTACAATTTGCTTCATGGGAATAGCTGAATATTAATCTTAAACTTTTCAATCTGAAAACAGGTAGTTCATAAAAAATAAAGGCTTAAGAAGATCAGCCACTCCATCATCTTAACATACATTATTTTCTTTGTTATTCATTCTACATCAACTCAAGCAAGGACTTCATCTGTCTGACTGTAGCCCCTCTGTTGTCATCAAAGTGGTTTTCCTCTTTGTTCCCTCAGTCACCAGCACTGAAGGAAGCTTTGAGGTCTTACCTAGTTTGGAACCTCTCTTATGATTCAGGAATGAAAAATTTGAACCTCACTATGAGGGAGGGAGGGAGAGGTGAAAAGAAGGAAAAGGGGAGGGCGGGCAGGGAGGAGAGTAAGAGGGAGGGGAGGGAGTAGAGGAGGATGACGAGAGCTTTTTTAGTGATCTGATATGGTGTAAGGCAGCTTCTCTCCTTCAGGCAGGATCTGGTGCCGAGCTCGCTGGTGTCACCAAGAGCACTCTCCTTTCTCCCGTCCCATTTAGCTTTTTCTGCAGGCGGCTGCAAGGCTCTGCCAAAGGTCACCTGCACCAAACTGCTTCGTGCTGCTGTCCTGGGTCAGGGAAGCTCATAAATATGAGCTTCAGTGGAAGAAAAATGTCAGAATGACTGTCTCCTCTAGAGAATATGTCGAGGAAAAGGAAAGTCAAATTTCACCTCTGGCTTTATAGAAGGGAGGCTTCCCTTATAGCTTTCCCAATGTGCCAGATGACAGGTACTTTGGCTGATATTTAAATGGAGCTGGAATTCTTCAGTGAATGCAGAGTCCTAGGCTGGAGAGATGTGTCAAGATAACTTTGTGAGTCTCCCAAAGCCCTGCTGCAGGAGCAGGTAAGTCAGGAGATGAACTAGTGGAACAAGAAACTTGTGTCCGTGTCCTGAGTTCCTTGAAGACTTCAGGGCAGTAGTAATTCAGCCTGGCCTTGCCCCTGTGCATTACCCTGGCCAGGAGTGCCATTGCTGCCTGACTGAAATGGGAATGCCCTGTGTTGACCTGACAGCAGCATGAAGGCTCGCCGGGGCCAAAGACCACGAGATGTGCAGCTGCAGCGCTCCCCTGCATTCTCTGGGAGGAAGGCTTGCTGGCAGGATCGATGAGGTCCTCACTTTTTAACTTGTTCCAGGTTACAAATGCAAGCCAATACAATAAGCCTTTTTAGGGGAATGAGGGACAAAGGGTGTCTCTCAGCTTCATGAGAATCTCTCAGGTGCTTTCCCTACAGCCCTGAGGTCCTCAGAAAGCATGACCATGAAGTAGCAGAAAATTGGACTCCCTTTGAAATCGAGACATTGAAGGAGCCTCTCCAAAAGCTGCTATTTTCCTCTCCATGTCTGCACCAGCGCATCTGTCTCCAGTCCTCTGTTGGACCGCCTTGCAGAAGGTGGCCGGGAGACGAGGTGGGTGGAGCTGTTGGCTCTCGGTTAAGCCACGGTGAGGTGAAAGCCGGGATGCTTTGGAGCAGCAGCAGCTGTGGATAGATAGCGGCATGGGCGGGCCCATGCAAAGCACAGCATGCAGGGAGTAGTGGTGTCTGTCACACTCTGGAAACACGGGAAGTTCTTGGAGCAACAAGTCCTTCTGCTGACCCAGAGAAGAGATAGAAACCTTTTCTGCCTGAAGTCTGCGGTTCCTGTACAGATCTGAGCGCCTGAAGGTTTCTTTCTCCATCTCTGTCATTGGCCAATAAAAAGCTTCTGCTATACTGATGTAAAATGCTTTCTTCACTTCTTTCTCCTTTCTTTTTTAACCTGTTTCTCCCCAGATGAAAGTGACAATTTGACACCCTGAATAAGGCTAGATTTTGCCCTCTCATAAACCACAAGTGTAATTGCAGGAGCAACACTGACTATGACCACATGGTTAAAGAAAGAAAGAATCCAAAAACCAAAAATAACCAGTGTGAATTCAAAGTGAAAATGAATGGAGTCAGTCTCATTCATAAATGTCATACGAGACTTTGGTTAAAAATGCAAGCCTGTCATCCCAAGGCCAGCAGCTGTTGTTATGTTGAACAAAATGGATACAAATGGGTATTATTTTAAAGTGAAATGCTTAATCCCAGGCCTAACAAGCCCACTGTCCTCTCTGTAACCCTGTGTCATACAAGCCATGATCTCCAGTAGAGGGCTTGATTGCACAGGAAATAAAATTCCCTGGCTGTGCCCTACCAAACCGACAAACACCCTGGCAATGTTTGAGTTACTATGGCAATCACAAAATAGGAAGGCCTTTTCTTCTTTTCCCCATCTCTGCATGCAGCCGCAGGCTGCTCCTGAATAGCTCACATCTGCAAAAAGTTTTAACACGGTACTCAGATAAAGAAAAGGATCCCAAAAATGGGCATTGACCCGTCTCAAAAAATGTTGCAAATTTTATATACAAGAATTGGGGAGCTGTGCCACTTTGTGCAGGTTATGTCATAATGTGAACAAAAAGGGATAAAAGCTGATGAAGGCTTTTGCTGCCAAATATGGAGAGAGGGGAAAAAGCATAAGTAAATGACAGCTTTAATGCAGATGTAAGAAGAAAAGTCAAAGATGGGTGACAGAAAGTTGCTGGTCAATGAATAAGGGAAAAATTTCTAACACAAAAACCAGACAAAAGAGTAAAATACAATAAAAATCTCACTATAGAGAATACTGAGAAAAGTCCCAAAAGCACAGTGAGCAAAATCTTGGAGCTATCAAACCATGTGAAACGGACATGTGGTTCTTTAGAGTGGCCCATTTCAGGCATTAATAGCTCCCATTATAAAGGGGGAACCTGATCTCTGGCCTGGAAAGCTTTCAAGAAGCAGACTTTTTACTACAAAATTGAAAAGCAAAACAAAACTGAACCTTTCTGCCTTGCACAAATTAACTAGGATTTTGGTCTTTCTAGACGAATTTGGTCCTGCATAATGAACTGTTACACATTTCACCAGTTTTCCTTGGACAAATGCTTTCTGGTAATGAAGAATAATTACATTTTTAAATGGAGATTTGCTTTCTGGCAGATCTGGCAGATCCTGTGCTTTCTGTCAGTACACTTTCCACCATTAAAATGTACTTATTTTTAATGATAGAAACTTACCTTTACCAACAAGCTGATTTCAAACTCCTAATTTAGATGCCTGCATAGAGTGTGTGAACGCGTGTTAAGTGCCTGATGGTCTCACCAAGTCGTTTAATCCCAGTGAGGGGGAAGGTATGAATCTAGAATTTAACACACAGGTCTGCTGCTCTGAGCTAGCTTTGCCTCAGGTGTCTGGATCTGTGAGGTAGGAGCCGGAAAGTGCCACCACCATCTTCACAAGCAGTAGCATCATCTTTCAAGAAGGTTCACTGAGAGTAAATTTATTCTTAATTTGTTCTTAATCTTAGATCCGATTGACATGTTATAGCTTCTGAAAGTATCATTGCACTTTAAAAGCTCTTACTGACAAGTCACATTAATCACTGGCTTCTGAGAAAGGCTTAATGTGAGGAAATGAATGAAAATGGCATAAACCGTTCACAAAAAAAGTCCAAAGGGCCAAAAGAAGCCCCAAATCCAGTAAAAGTGGGACTGCATTATACATTCATTGACTCTTGTTCTTTTGGGGGTGTTTTGGTATGAAAAGAAAGAGACAATGGAAGACAATAGCGGTACCTTATCAAAGTTCATTCAAGCAGCTATTTCAAATACTTTTAACGGCTTGTCACTGGGTCTTGCAAGTCTCCGAGAGTCTAAACACTCTGTCACATTTGTGTACTAACCACTTAAAGTGCTGCTAAAGCCTTTTGACCTGGACTGACTCTCCTTTATCTAGGTCAAAATGCAAGGCAAAGCCTTTGTGTTCCACGGCCTTCATTAAATTCATTGATTTGACCTGTATTTTAAAGACCAAAAGTCAAATGGAATGGGAAGTTAAAGTTCCCATACAAAATCTTCCACTGAGCACTTCACTGCCTCCTTGAACTATGTAACATACAGAAAAGGCCATCTCACGGCCATTTGAAGTGTGGGCTATAGCTGGAGTGGCAGTTTTGTCCAGTTTTTTCAAGAGCTTTGATGGAATTCATCAGAGCTTTCCCTCTCTTAAATGAGGACAAAAAAAGTTGAAGCTTGCAGACAGTCCCACTGGCCATTTTTTTCTTGCCCCAAGTCATCCGTTCAACAGGGCATAGCAAAGTTCAGGGGTAGATAAATAATATTTAAATCTCTTTACCACACAGACAGGCAGGGATGAGATTTGTTGCTTTACATTAGACTCTTGCCATGCTCAGGGGTCAACTGCACTATCGGGGAAAAAGAAGTGATCAGCTTTTATACTGTATCAGGAAATAAACCTTCTTCTGCATTTGGAGATCAAATTTTACAACTAGTGTTTAGTCTGCCTGGAAACACAGCATAAAACCTAAGGCCTTTGGAGAATAAGCATAGGTTTAAGTCTCAGTTTAGTCTTCAACATGGGCTCAGGCATCAAACAGCTGGAAATCTGGGGCTTTCACTCAGCCTGATTAAGAAGGACCCAGAGATGTTTCTGCATGTGGCTGACCCAGTTGGTGCTGTGGGTTTGAGTGTAAGCTGGCGGGGGCAGTCCAGGTTGGCCAGAGAGGCAGGTCCTGCCCCGTGGGTTTGGGGTCAAGAGCAGACACCAAGGTCCCTGTCTTTCCCCTGGGATGCCATTGTGTGAGTCTGGATTGGACTGGTCACCTTGCTTGCCTGGCAGAGGTTCATGGCTTATTTACAATGGGAAGAGTGGAGTGAAATAAAAATAAATTACAAACATGAGAGTAAACTTTAGTCAAATGGCAGGCCACACAGATCTTCAAAAACAGCTTGCCTTAAGAAGATCTGCAGTTTTACAATGTCAATAAAAGTTATCGTGCAAGATCCAAGTATTTGGCAGCACAACCTTCCAGAAACAAATTGGTTTTGGGACCAGCATTAGGAGTGAGATTCAGCTGCCTAGAGGTTATGTGGCTGAAGGCTCATCCCTGTGAACACAAAGCAGGACAGAGGAACAATGATGACAGGGCAGGAGCCCCCATAATCCAGTCGAAATAAACCAAGATAACCTGGTGGAGAAACCTGACTTTTCCAGGGCTCTCACAGACCAAGCACCAGGCCCATGGACTGGGGACAGCAGCTCCTAACTGAGAGGGTCCCTGCTCACCTTAAAGGCTGAGGGGGTTGGTGCCTATGGAGATGGGAGACTGAGTATGAGAAGAGGGGGCAGACAGCAAAAGGAATGAGCAGAGAGATGTTAGCTTGTGCTGGGTTTGGATTCCTACTCAGCCAAAGTTTGGCCATCCCGACACCCATCCTTTCTCCTCTTTCCCTCTGAACACAGGGAACCTCTTCATGGTCCTCTTGGAGTAGCAAGGCTCTCAGGAGCTTTGAAGAAGTTAAAATGCTATCTCAGGAGCTTCCAGGAGAATGCATCCAACTCTGAGCTGATGCAGAACCATGACAAAGTCAGTGCTCTAATCCATAAAATGCATGAACTCAGTAAACACAGCAGCTTACATGGGGATTGCTGATAAGTTTAAGTGTTCAAAAGAAAGTCCAGGAGCAGGTTAAATCCCCTTCCTGTAGCAATAGGTCTATAAAAGTGTAGGCTCTGCTTCTATTTCTAGGTTCACAGAAGTATGATTTTATGTATCTCATCACCTCAAAGGCAGAAACAACGCATGCAAAGTCTTTGGTGTTGGCTAATGGCAGGACATCATCTTACAAAAGGCTAGCTGGAAAAATGGAGGTATGAAGGAAGGTTTCTATATCTTTTGATTGAATTCTGTAGTTCCCAGAAATCTTCCAAGGGCATAGTGTTCATGCAAAAGAAACAATCGCAAACTTAAGGATAAAACCCCCTAAACCAAATCTAAAACAGTTCTTTGAGCCATTATTTTCTATTATTCTGATTTTGTAGAAAATCAAGATTCCAGAATCTAGAACAGGACTCCTGAACAGAACTGCTTTGTTTGACATTTTCTTGTTTGCAAAATTATCTGTAGAAGAATTTTGTTTGCCTTAATTATTCCCCCATAGCGTTCTGCTCAGCACTGGGCAGTCTCTGGATTGTCTGCAGATTCCTTTGCTTTGCACATTTCCAAGATTTTTTTTATGTTTTTGTGACTGGGTCATAACTGGTAACTTGGAGACACTATTTTCTAATGTCCAATTGGGCAATTCCTGGAGCTTTGAAGAGTTAGCAGATGATCCCTCCTACTGTGACTCTTCATGGAGGAACGTGTTTGCCAGACTCTGTTTCCATGAATATCCTAACAAACCATATTGTCCTCACATCTCTGGAAAGGAATGAGATGAAGAAGAAGTTGAATGCCACCAAAGAAGACTGACTATTTTGTACTTGGGAAAACATTTTCAAAAAGCTGTTTGGACTTAGCTGTAAACAGGGTCACTCTAAAACAGTGTTTCTATTAAAGGAGTATAGTTTCTGACCACCAGAGCAGAATAAAAGTAGTTCCAGGACCACATTGAGAGATGTGAGAACCTTCTAGTCCATGGCATGCTCCCCTTTCCTTTAGTTCAAGGTGGTCCCTTTGCAGTGAGAGCTTTCTTTGGGCTCTGGGGAGAGCAAGAACCCTTTGGGGAAGAAAACTGCAGAAGGTGAACTTGAGACACACCCTAGTGAGTCAGGGCAGAGGTCCTCTACCCCTCTACTCCTCCTCTGTTGTCGGCAGTAGGAGCTGCTGTGAAGGAGAGCACAGGATTTTTGTCACTTGCCGTGGAAGCCCCCAGCCCCAGAGGGGACAGGATGTTAGTGGGAGGTACCTGCACAGATCCTGAATCCCAGCTGAAGATCCTGCTGTTCACACATGTGTCTAACCCTGTTGGGAACCTGGATACCGTTCAGCTTAGCAGCCTCCCACGGACTGATTTCCAGATATTTGCTGCCAGCCACGCACCAATCTCTGTTTTAAACCAATCTCCCCAAGTTTCCCTGAGCACTTTCTGGCACTTGCATTAAGGGATTTGCTGAACAGCAGTTCCAAGTTGGCCTTACCAATCAGGTTTGTGGTTCAGTGAATTTTGTACATAACCCCTCAGCCCTCTCACCTCTAAACTAAGGAGTCTCTGTAGTGGCTCCACATAAATTGGCTGCTTCACTCCAGAGTGATTTTCGTCGCCTTTTTCTGTCTTCTGACTTTACTACATCCTTCTAGTGATGCAGAGACCTGAGCTACACCCAATAGTCAATGCATGAGATAAATAAGGTTTTGAATCTCTCTTCTTCCAAAAAAGAAAATGAAAAAGAATATAAAATGAGATAAATGGAAACTACGTTATGCACTATACAGAGGGCTGTTTTATATCTTGAATGCCATAGTAATCTCACTAGTAGTGGTCCTAGTCTCACTAGTCCTGTGGGTAGCCGTGGTTCAAACAAGGCTCACAGTGGGAGAGATTTTGTCCATGTGACATCTACTGGATGCTCTGGTGGCTGCAGCACATGTAGGCTGCCTCCTGAGTCAGGCTGCTTAAAAATATGACCCCTGGTAACAACCCCTGAGCTCAGGCCACACATCTCTGAAGAGCAGAAACATGGGTAAGCCTCACACTCTGCCCAGGACAGATATGTAACTTAGCCAATAGGCTGTCTTTTTATCCATTTAAGTAACAATTTTGATGTGTCCTATTTATTTTAATACTTGCTGTCTTTACTTGGAAGTTTGAAGCCTATGAACCGTGAAGATTACAGCTATTTCAAACTATGGCTGTTTGAGGAGCAGAAAGGAAAAAACAAAGCATTTCAGGATCCTTTTATTCTGATAAACTGCAGTCAGCTCTAGAGGCAGGTTATGCTGATTCAGATACGTTGCAAGAAACTTTCCCTGCTCAAACAACTTGCAATCTTAAATGGGCAAGGGAGGAAAAGGGGGAACAGGACCATTGAGCTGAAGGGTGATGCTACACGTGGGACCAGAGAGCTATCCGGCTCTTTTATTGCAAGATTTATAGTCTTAGAAGAAAGATTTTTCACACAATAAAAGCATCTTCAAACACTCCTACCTTTGTCCTCCCTGCCCCCCTATATCTCCTTGTCAAGACATCCCACAGCTCCATAGAAATTTGCTCTCAAAGTCACCTGGTGAGTATACCACGGTTACTCTTGCTTTCTAGGAAGGCACAGTGAAACAACTTGAGCTGAGATCATAGCTCAGGCTGGAAACTCTCTTTGTCCAATACTGTGGTGCTGTCAGGTCTGATTCCCAGCTCAGTCCCAGTCCCAGCTCAGGCCAGCACAGCGCAGTGGTGCAGCAGGCAGGTTGCTCTTGACCATGGCAGCCGGCCCCCCGCTCTGCCAACAGGAATGTGAGGGTCACCTCTGGAACAACTCTGTGCTTCCCAGGGAATCCAGCATGGCACACAGCACCCAGGGTCACAGGGACAGCCACCAGTATCTACCTCTGCGTTTGCTGGGGGCTTGTACTGGTGTTTGCAGATCAGGCTTTTTGTCCTTGCACACCTTCAGAGCTTTCTCTTTCTCCTTGTTCTCACTTCTCTTTTCAGCTCTTCTCTGAAGGAATACGGCCGTACTTCCACAAGTAGCAACCAGCTGCGTACAAACACAGACCATCCTCTGCGGCAGACCAGCGCACATGGGAGGAGCTCACACGTTCAGCACAACTTCAAAGCCACAGCACTTGAATGCCAACATTCAAACACCTGACACGGTTGGGTTTGTCTCCGCTGCCATCATGAGGGTTCCCGTAGCTCCCGCTCTCCCGTGTGCATCCTCCCAGGCCACCTGTGGCAGCTGGGATGGCACCCAATCGATACAACAGGAGCAAGTGTTATTTTACCTTGTCACCTTAACTTTCACGGGGGGCGGGGCACTCCCTGCAAAATGCCCTGCCCGAGCCCCGACAGGTGGGAAAGCCTGTGGTTTTCTGCGTTAAAGGGTTGAGGAGAGTTGTGTTAATCCTCTGCGCGGCCTCGTCATCTGACAGCCTCGTTTGCCGAGCTGCGAGCGAGCGTACCGAAACCTAATGATGGGCTACCAACATCCATGCCAAAGACAAGGCCATTTAGAGGAGAGAGACAAGCTGAGTTAGCATAAAAGAAGAGGCATCAATCACCATTCCCCCAAGACAATGGCGATAATTTAATGGCTGTTTTTTAAGAAGAACTGACACTATACAAAGATTGAGGAGAAAGGTCTGGTAGGCTTCACCTGCAGCTGAGAGTTATTTGTTCCCATTGTGCCAACCCAGAGCGAGGTTTGAAATGGCAATTTCTGCAGCTGGCATCATATGCATCAAGTTATGCACACAGCTAAAGATTTACTTTAAATCACTTGATTTCCTGGCGCAGACTGTTATTAATCAAGCTTGAGCGACTTTACTAATGAATTAACTTTCTGTTGAATTTTAAGTTGAACTGCAGAGCTGTTTAGCGCAATTTTTCTTGTGTCAAAATCATTTAGCTTTCTTTGAAATTATTTCCCATTATCAATTCTATAACTCCTTTTCTATTGGGTTAACAAAAAACAAATTCAGACTTGGGACAAGAATTTCCAAACCTAATGCATTTATCTGAGTTGTACCCGCATACTAGAGATATATATCTAATATTATTTTGTTTTTAGAGGGATGAATCCTTGCAGACACCCTTACATAGGGTGTAAGGTGACTCTGGAGAATAAAACCAAAGATTTCCAGAGAGCTGAAGTCATCGAAGTAGATTCACCCTGAAAGGTTACAAAAATATGGCTGGAGGGGTTTTCAAGGAGTCTTTTAGTACAAACCATTGCCATAAGACACGAGCACCCTTGTTTGTCAGATGGAGTACTCCACAAGCAGTTTGGACAGCACACACCTCTCCAGCACAGCTCCAGTCCCTCACTGCTCATGCTGTCAGCAAGTGTCTTATAGGAACCCCTGCACTGCACCTAAGTGTGTTGTTTCTTGTCCTTTATGGGCAGCAGGAGCATTCTGCTCTTTTGCTGCAGGTCTTGAGATATTTGAAAAATATTTCCAGAAAATCCCAGACATATACCAGAGCACCACGAAGTTCTTTCAATGTCTATCACCTTCCCCGACTCACTGCCATTATTATTGTCCTCACTGGGCTCTCTATTTTGCCTGCATCTTCAGAGGTGTGCAGGCCCCAGGCTGAGCCCTGGTGCAGCATGAATCAATGCTGAGTAGGGAGGGAGAGTTAGTCAGGGTCCAGCTCAGTCTGCAGCTCTCCTCGCTAGATTTTTGGGTAAACATTCCCTATTTTGACAGAGGCCTCCTCAGGATTCCAGCGTAAACAACAAATTTGCTTTTGCAGTCTGTAAGGACAATGTGGTAAGGATACCGAAATGCCTTGAAACATACTTAGAAACCAGCAGGGTCCAGAGTCTTCCAGTGAGAGAAAACCGGACTCATCAATTCCAGAACTGTGTTTAGTTTATCTGATAGCTTTTAGTTTTATTTTAGCTTAATTGAAATGAATCTTTCCATTTTCTCCAGCAGCTATGGCTTCTGTTCTGGTAACCCTTTTTAGTAATAGCTGCTGAAACATCTACCAAGGTGATAGGAGGCTCTTTAACCCTAATGAACGATTTCTAAAGAAAATGCAGTTTTTCACAGATGGTTTTTGACTTGTTTGTTTGTGGTTTTTTTTATTGTTTTTTTTTTTCGTATTTTAGCTTCCATTCCTACTGTGCTCATAGAAACTCCTCCAGCAGAAGCTCCATGACAGGGTGGGGCAGAGAACAAGCTCAGTCAATCATCTGCCCTGAAGGCATCCTTCAGGGCTTCTGAGTGTGACTCCTGAGGCCCAGCCTGCCACTGCCCTCATGTGTGATGCAGTGAATTCACTCCATGAGCACAACACCACAACTACCCCGGACAGCCAGTGCTGGTTTCATGCAGCACTGAAATTGAGGCAGCTTGGTGGTGAGCGTGTCACACACACTGCAGATGCCACAGCTCGGGGTCAGCAGTGGTATAGTAACAAGTTAAAAGCTCTGCCTTTACCTCAGACTCTTTTTCTTCTGCCTTGCCAGTATGAAGAGAAGGCAATTTTGGTTTTACATCTGGATTTCAGGCACAGTCAAAATGTAGCTTGTGCACCAGGGCCTGTCCCATTCAGTTCTAGCACTGACTCCCTATTCAGTTGCAAAGTTGAATTTTGTCTGCACTGAGAAGGCTCCCAAGGAGACAGAAGCAACAATATCTGTGTGTGAGTTTGTCCAAGGGATGTTGAATATCTGACCTGATCCTCCTAAATCTTTCACTTTGCAGCATTACTGAGCTCACTGCTACTTCCAGGGGAGCATCCTGTGGTGAAGCCACTGCCACCCTCACTGGGAAGAGCTGTTTTAAACAGTTTTTTAGAAGCCTCTCGTGTGCTTCAAGGTTTAGTGTGCATCATCTGAATACTTCAGGCCTCCACAGTTTCTATCAAGTTCAATTACCTCCCAACTCCTAAGCGGATAGGATGGTGTGTGCAAGTGAAAATGTTCTTCCAAGCAAGTCAACACCACTCCTATGCAGTGTGCTCAATCCCTGAGACATTCAAAAAAGTCAGCATCCTGCCCTTCTACAGTGGAGGGCAAGCTGGGGTGTTGGAAGCTGCATGGAAAGTACTGATCTCTTCAGAGATAATTTAAGGACTTGCAGTGCCCAAAACTTTCAGGCACATTCAGTGTGGCTGTGCATGCTGCCTTATGGTTCTTAGGTATGATTTCAAGGTGTTGCATCTTGGTTATCTGGTCTTCAGAACAACATAAATCTTGTCTTCCTTATAAATATTTGTCTTATAAATTGCCCTAGGTTACTAGAGAGACCACTACCAGATCAAGGAAAGGAGCTAATGACCTCAAATCATTCTTCCACTCTTTCTTAGCTACTGAAATGTTAAAAGGGACATTAGGAGCAGTTTGGGACTGCTGATTGTTCTGGAAATGGAAATTATCCCAATCTGCTTTGCACAGAGGACTGAGTACAAGTTCTTTGTGCAAGCTTTCTAAAATCAAAGCTGAAGTGTGACTGTCTTAAGGACGGGAAGGAACAATCCTTGAGACAACTCATGGCTGAGTCACTGATTCCTTGGAAGGCAAAGGAATCTGTCAGGATTGTCAGGACTGTAGCAGGAGCCAGGTGGTATGGTTGGGTCACCTTGGTGGGGTACCCTAGGACTTGCACTGGGAAGACTTGTTTACTCATATTCAGTGACTATCCAGACAAGAGGGGCTAGCATACTGCAGACTGAGGCTACCTAACTGTCTACAAAGACAGAAGCTTCACCTGGGCTGGAGAACTGCTGGTAGAAAGGGAAGAAAACCAGTCAATTCCTCCCTTCCAGGCAAGGCTGGAGGTAAAGAACAGAACCTTCACTGGTACAGTGGTGTCTTCACTAGAAGATAAAGGATCCCCAGACACTTCTACCAGCTTCATGCACTCCTAGGGTGTCACGACAATTTCTCTCTGAAGATTTGTCCTTAGGAAAGGCTTTATGTAATATAATTACAGTTATGCTTTACATCTTCCTACTAGGGGGATATGCCATCATGTCTGTGAGGTTGCTGCACTTGCTCTGAAATGTTGTGATCTCTAAAAATTCAGTGAAAAACTAGGTGGAATCTGAAGTGTCCTTATTTTTGTCAGAGCTTTAACTAAGCTTTCAAGGCAAAACAGGTGAAACCATGAGCAGATGGTGTAGAATCAAACAACACTTGTGCAAATCTAAGCTTTGGCCAAAGGAATAGCAGTGGCACCAATATGCTTCATTTGAACAAACACATGGAAATACTCAGCTTGGACAAATGCGTAGCAAATTATTTTAGCTTTTTCTAAGGAGGTTTATCAGATTTGGCAATCAATCATCTAAACTGACCAAGAATACAGTGTCTTTGCAATAAATGTTCATGCTTGTCGTCATTAACATCATTTAGATTTTAGACTTTTTCTAATTAAGAAAGGTTCCCACCAGCAACAGCAAAAATCCCCACCACCTCTTTCATTATCTCAGCTTTTCTTCCCTTTAATTACTATTGAGCTCCTGGCTGATTAAATTAGGTTTTTTAGGTCTTTTCTGAAATCTTAGGGAAATTATCTAAAAATCATGAAATCAATTCCCTTACGCTGTTTTAATCTTTTATGTTTTGGGCTCCAAGAGGGACGGGCGGACAAGTGCAGCCCCTCGGAAAAGTGTGCAGCACTAGACTGCTTGCCAGCCTTCTATTGCCTTTGTGGACCATCTGGGTCAATTTCCTTCCAACTAAATGAAATGCAAATAAAAATTCCAGCAGTTTTTCAGCTGCAGGCTGCCCAGCTGATTAGCATGACAGAGGCCGGGAGATGAGGCCTGACCCTGTGCACTTCCCCTCATCTCATTAAGTTGTAACTCTACCGTGGCTGCATTCATGGTGTTTATTGACGCTGAAAGGCGTCTTTATCCAAAACTAGCTAAATTCACATTCAGAGTTTTTCCATGAAGGCTTGCCTGCTACAGCATCCACATGAAAGTGAACCTATTGTAGCTCGGTGATGTGTCCTGCTGATTCCTTAACAATCTGAGCTTTCTCCAAAAATCCTAGATTCACAAGTTTAAGTTCCAATAAAAAAGAAAAACAACAACCAAAAAAAGAGCCCAAAACATTTTAAAAATTCTGTAGTTAAAAATGTAGAGAGTGTAGACAAGTCTCATTCTGGTGGTGACAGATTGTGTAATAAACTCACACATGAGGAGACAAACCAGCCAAAGTACAGTAGAGAGTAAGTGCCTGTATCATGTAGGACCCCAGACAATGGGGTATTATACATATCCTCACATCCATCAGCAAGGAGAAGAATGTAAGATTCATGAAGGCAACATCTTCAGCAATTTATAGTGCTCTTAGAGTCACAGCTGGAAAACGGAGAGAAATACACCTTCCATCTGCCCAGTATTTCATGTCTTGTCACAACCCTACATTAAAGAAAGTGGAACCAGTCTGGTGGAAATGGGCATAGTGATGACTGTGATCCTTTCACCTTTCCCTTTAGTGCCATAACTAGCATCCCTCCTGAAGGACAGCAGTCACAGAGCCCAGGCACTGCTGCTAAAGCTCCAGAGTGGACAGCTCTGGTGGGCAGTGCATCTTCTCTGCTGTAAAGTTTGAGGGCCAGGTTGTGACTAAGGTAGATGGACTGTTTCTAGGAGGCATGGAAAGGAATAGAAGCTACTAAAGGTTTTTGGAAAGGCATAGCCAAATGTTCATGCTCTGCCTACAATTTAGGTCTACAGAGAACACAGAGTAAAGACTAAAAGCTCTCTTACAGGGCTCCCAGAGGATGAACAGGAGTTGGGGAGGGTCTGGCCCTCACACCAATGCACCCCTAGAGTGAAAGGCTTTGTTTTAATAATTTGTCCCTGTGGTAGCTGAACTGGAAAAAGTGAACAATGGAATTTTCACTAGACAACTGCCAATTCTCTCATGAAATATATTATGATTGCTGTGGAAAGGAGAGGATAAGGGTTTTTTGTTATGATAGCCAGCTTTTTCGGCTCCCTCTGGGCCAAGGCAGATACAGATGAGCAAATGCAGGAGAGTCAGTCAGATGGATGAACTTTGGATGAAGTTGGAAGAAGAGGTTTCAGATCTGTGGGCGTCTCATCAAATTATTTATACCTATGCAGGGCTAAAAGCTGATCAGTGCATAAGGCAGATTGGCATCACAGGCTGTGAGGAAAAAAAAGGAAAAATCTTACATCATCTCTACTCCAATCAAAAGCCACATGGAGCAGAGAATATTGAAAGGTGATCTCTGTTTGATTATCCCATGAAGAAGAAATGCAACAGTAATTTGCCTATGGCTCCTCCCTAGTCTTTCCATCATCAGCTAATGGGTTCATTTTGCTTCATACAGCAAGACCTGTAAAAATGTTGTCTTGATCTGAAAAGTAATACACAATACTTGGGCAGGAAAATTAATTTTTGGAAATTCAGAGTACACTGATATCTTCCCACTGAGCCACAAACTGTTATGAACATCAAAATAAAACTTTGGATCTTTTCTCACAATCCTACTGAAGTCAGAAATGTTCTATTATTTTCCATAGAGTTTTGATTCTGTTCTTTGATAGTTAATTGTTGGCACTATTCCAGCACTCCATGTGAGGTGGTAGACACCAAACAAACATCTCAATGCCTGGCTTTCCCGTCAGTCCAGGTAAATATTTGCAGGATAGATGAAAACCACTCAAATGTATTCTCACTCAGATGTGTTGCACAAGCAGGCTCTTCGTTTAGGGGCATGTAAACAAGGATTTTACTATACAGGCTTCTACTTGAAAGCCAAGAAGAGGAAGGTGTGGCAGAGCGGTGGGAAAATGATGTGTTTCAGCCACTCACATTTCAGTTTTGCAAGGTCCTGGAAACATCTCCTTTCTACATATCAGTTCATCTCATCAGCGACAGAACACAGCTAAGGCTTGCCTGAAATCAGGAGCTTAAACATATTTAGTCAAACCAGTGAAAAGGCCTCATGAACACCCTTGTTTGCCCTAAATGCACATCCCATTTCAACGAAATTTAACGAGGATTTAATATCATTAAATCGAAACCAAAACCTTAAGCTGTAGTGAGCATGTCATCAGTGCACACAGCTTCAGTGAAAGTAGATGAGTTCAAACATTTTGGTGTTTTATTAGGAAAGTTTCATCAAAAGGATTTTGCTTTGGTAATTCAGTACCTTTTCATTTAACAATTCATTTAACTTTAATAAAGAGAAAGCATTGTAATGAAACGTTAGGTAATGATAAAATATATCATTACAGTACATTCAATATATCATTACTACAGTAACATCATAACAAATAAAAATGTCAAACCATTATGGTTTGACCTTTTCCAAATGCAATATTTTACAATATTCATTATTCCATACAAAGGAATAATAAAAACAGGATAAACCACTGCAAGATCTAAATGAAATTTTTTTTGCTTGTTATCTTCCTTGGATACATTTTGGCTTTGATAAAGATGTCTGTATAATAGAAAAATGGTCTTCAGGAGTTTCCATCCAGATTCAATCCCCATTCAATTGAATATAGGAGTTGGGCGTTGCTTCACTTGAGAAGGTGTAAGTAGTGACAGCTGTGCTTTTTTTCTTTTATGTGTCATTTATTTGTTTATGTAGCAAAAGCCTAATGCAACTTTTTTTTTTTTTTTTTTTTAAGACCTCAGCAGGGAAGAGAATGTAAAGAGTAAAGACAGAGAAGTGGAGAAAAAAAGTAAGCTTAATTCAGAGGCTGAAAGATAGCTGGAGATTGGACTTTTCCTGCAGCTGAAAACCAGAGTTGCTACAAACACACACACCTTGTGTCCAAGGTGACAGAAAGGAGGGACCACATGAGAAGGAGCAGGCAGGAAAAAGACTTGGGGACACAGAGTCAGCAAAATTGTCCTGTGTAGGGAGTCTGCGATGTGACAAAAAGTCCTCATCTGGATTGCTTTTTGCCAGACCAGCACAGCAAATGGGACAGCAGCAAAAAACAAGTGAGCATTAAAATTTACCATATTTGGCAGATGCAGTGAATATCTCTTGATTTCTAATTTTTCTCAGTCCTGGTTGTACAGTTCTGAGTTATATGAAGTTTTCAGCTTGGGCTAAGAAACAGCCATAACAGCATATTGCATGTTGTCCAAGTTGCAGAGGAGAGTTTAAAAAGGTGGCTGCTATTGGGCGGAAAACACCAGGAACAAAGAAGGCAAGTTGAGATTTATCATTACAATCACATTATTCTCTGAGATATGGAGCTGTCTGTATTGCTTATCTTTGAGATGAGATGCAGAAGTGATCTCTATGCTTATTCTGAACTTGAACAGGGTCCTGAAACTGTCTTGTTAGGAAAACTGAACTAACTCCCCAGAACACAAAGAAGGGCGTTTGCAGGTACAGACTTCACTGCAGTAGCACAGATCAAAAGGCAACATACAAAAAAAGGCCATAATGCCCCTCCAAGTACAAGTTAAAAAGAAAAGGAAATTTCATTCTGGGGAAAAATCATCTTGGTCTGAATCATGTAGGCTAATGTCCTTGTGCTTGGGGACTGGTTTTATTTCCTGCTGTGTTTTGAGGTCCCCGTCAATACAAACATGTTTGTTTGCATCAGACCAAACATGCCCTGCCTGGGACTGAATCCAGGTTTCTTATTCCTCTGCATTCAGCTTTGGCAGCCGCAGGGCAGTATTTGCAGTGAATTGCAGTTTAGCAGTTTAAGGGTCTGAAGTGCTTCTTTCTCCCCTTGCTTTGCACAGAGAAGGCTCTGCAGGATGTGCATGAGAGCCCAGGGTATCAAGCCAAGCTCAGAGCTTGTGGCATCCTTACCCATCTACGTGTTCCTAGGCACAATGAAGGAGCAGAAATTCCATTCTGTGGTATGATGTTAATAGTCTTCTGCCCCCATCTTTCTCCTTCTGACCATCCTTATCCCATTATCTCCTTAGAACCAAAATTCCTATTTCAGCCATTTTCCTCCAATTTTTTCTCTTTTCATGCTTCTTATCAGCCATTCTCACAGGCCAGTGAGGATGTTTCTGTCACAGGCTTCTTCACAGTCCCACTCTCTGATCCAGACTCTGGAAGTGCCCAGGCTATTTCCTGTGCCAGGTCACAGTCCTCACATCTCCACCACATGTGCAGTCCTGCCTAGGCAAGGCTGCTGGCTCAGTGCACTCCTCCCAGCCATCCCCTCCTGCCTGACCCTTTCCCAGTCCATTCTCCAGCTGCTTCTCCTCCTCAAATGCATCAGAGTGAGCCCACAGACATGACCATGTCACAAGTTTTTCAACACTAGGTGCTCACCTGGGGAAAGTCCAGCACATGCAAGACGGTTTTCAGCCTTAGGTAGTGAAACTGCAGCATGGTGACTGTCACTGCTCAGGGGCAGAGCGTTACTCTGACGGGTGGCTGAGTTTTGGGATGGGGTCCTGGGGAAATGAGGTTGGCTGGAGCTCTTGCAGAGCGGCAGGTCGCAGACACAGGTCCCCTACGACTGTAGATGTATCAGCTGGCCATTCTCTTCTCTCCCAGGATTGGGACATCTATCTTCAATGAAGAACGTCCACTCAAAGGACTGATGAAATCACTCAGTTAACCTCTTTGAAATTTTACCATCAAGTTTGGCGTCTGTCTCTTTCCAAAATCCAGGAGCAAGGTCCCAAATGCCCCACCATACCTATGTGTCTGAGAGCAAGGCTCAAAACACCTCAGAGGTTTTGTCTCCTGTGTTGCTCAGCAATCCTGACCTACAGCCCCTCTCTGGATGGCAATCCATAGGGAAAAGGCATGAACTGTCTTTTCCTACAGAATGGCCATTCTTGCTCTCCCCGCAGAAGAACCACCAAAGGTGCTCTTGTTCGCATTTGCTTGCCAGCCAGACTTTCCCAGTGGCTTGTCACAGACAGCTGATGTTTCCTCTCCAGTCTCCATGAGTTTTGTCCATCAAAGCAGCAGCCAGTGTTGTTTTATGATGTGTTGTAAAACTACCATGCTGCCCTGAGTGTGCTCAGCGTGGCTGCCTCATTTATCACTGCTCAGCCTTCACACTGGGCCATCATCCATCACTGCCTCCTCAGAGCTGAGAGCCAGAACCTGGTCTGCAGTGCTGCCATAGCCTGGAGTCGTGTGAACACTCATCAGCAGGTCCCTTTGTCCTCGGGCTTTTTTTTTTGTTGGTTTTGGTTTTTTTTTTTCAGGAAATGCGACTTCTTCTGATATTTAGTTCCCAACCAAGACTCCAGAATAAAAAACCCAACTTCAAAATTCAATTGACTGTGCCTAATGGAGGGGATTTTAATGTGTAGCCTTTGACCCTTATCTATTATTGGAGGAAATAAAGACTTTTTTTGTTCCATATTAGAAGTTAATGGCAAAAGAAAAATTTGGAGGTTTTAATTTTTTGATTCCAATAGTGACCTCCATGTCCATTGTGAAATCATGAATAATCACTGCTTGAGAGAGGCATTTCTATGAGCAATCTAGGAAGTGGACAAAGGGACCTTTGAGACATATTCAGAAAAGAAGTTCAAGAATATGTTTGTTTCTGATTTTCATCTTCTGCCACAGAAAGACAATTATCCTTTTATTAATTATATTAATCATTTGCACTGCACTTATGTCCTTATCTCTCACACGTTTATTCTATTATAATTATACTGATAAAACGGCCTGTAAAATAACAGCAAATGTAAAATCTGTAAATTCAGAGCCTTGTCCTACTCCTAGTGCTACCAAAGGTTAAAAATACCAATGTTTTCACCAAGTCTGCGTAGTGAGGTGGGTGTATTGTTCTGTATAAGGTGAAAATGAGCCAGTGATGGTTTCTGGGCCCTAACAGCCTTGTTCTTTAGTGCTTTCCTACTCCTGGGTACACAGTTCTCTAACGCATGAGGAGTTAACAAAAGCAACTCAGGCATCCTATTTTTCTCTCTTTGGGGCTTGGCCTCCTGTGCTGGCAGAAATGCTGCATTGTGCAGGGCAATTGTCCTCCCAGAGAAGCTAAAACATGCAGCAGTGATCTACGTGTACTCCGCTTTACACTCGTTTTTTGGACATGCATCTTCATAAAAGTGACCTTCCAGGAGATAAACACAGCTGTGCAGGTAGATGGAGACAGGCCATACATTGACTGTGCCTTCCTCTGTTCCAGGACTGATATGAGCATTGTGCAATTCACATTTATGGCTGTCAGTGGTGTCCCAGCAGAGAAAGATGGGTTTAGAGACCCAGATCCTTGTTATCTTTTCAGCAAAGTGATCAAAATGCAGACAGTTATTAGGAGTAGAATAAACAGTATTTAGGTTTTAAATGTACTGCTTTATATCCACTCAGTAATTTAGAAACCAAGTCACAGGGTCAGCATGGTGAATTTGGAAGCTGTGGCTGTGGGGAGGATGTGCTTGTCCCCATGGATGGGTGACCTTTGTCTTCTGGGGCTGCACCCACCCCAGCAGCAATGCAGCATGCAGCAGGGGCAGGTGTGTAGCCTGAAGTCTCTGTAACACCTTCCATGTTCATTTTCAGATAAAGGGCCATCTTCTGAACATGATTTGGAGCCAATGTATCCGCTGTGCCTCTGCTTTGCTGCTCCTTGAGAGCCCAGTAGCTGGTTCAGGTCCTCATGGGCACATTTACGGGTTGCACCCACTTCAGGTACCCCATGGGTACTTGGGCAAAGCTTCCCTCTTTGTTCTTTTCCAGAAGGCACCCTACTCATGGGCACTTAAGCCATTCTGTCGACCAAGCCTGAGTATGATATGAGGAGTTGGCCAGGGGGTTGTTTCAAGATAATTGAAATATTGCTCCCTGTAAAAACACTAATATAAACACAAAAATAAGCAAGATGTATTGCCTGACATTAGCTCCTACCTTGGATTTAATCACACAGGATGCATTAACTCTGGAAGGCCTCCTAAAATTTGAGCACAGCTCAGCAACTTCTGCTGCTGCTGCTGCTGGCCCTTCTGGGACGTGGAGAGGGTGGCTGGACTGTGCTTCCTTGATGTCAGAATGGGAAATAGAGGTTTGTGAAGATACACCATGAAGTGGAAGGAGGATCACAGACTGCTGAATGTTTTTACTCAGCTGATGTGAAGCACAAAACAAATTCCTAGGAGAGGGGACAACAACGAACTCCTGGAAAGTATTGCGAGGTGATAGGTATTCAAAAGCTATTGGAAGCAGTGTTAGTTCTTCAACTGACTTCAAAACACATCTGACCAGGCACCTGAAGACGTGATAATACTTAAGAAATGAAGTTTAATTTGAGACAAGGAACCATAGATGTAGTAGTTTTTCGCTTTTAAGGGCCCAGAGTCTCTCAGCACTGGCCCTGTTAGGGTGCTGAGTGGTGGCTAAATGTCAGGAGCCATCCTCCATGCCCAGCTGCCCAAGAGAGGCTGTGAAACAACAGAGGGGAAGAGTGACAGAGATGTTACGAGATGTTGATCTGAGAAATAAAAAGCAAATGGGATATCCATCATAAATGGCAACGTTTTTTAAATTTGCCGTTTTAAAAAGGTGTTAAATTAATGGACTGGTTTTTTTTGGTTGTCGTCCTTGGATAGTTTTTAATTCTAATTAAATATGTGCCTCTTTCTCCTGAGCTATTCTGTGAGACTTTGCTGTGGACATCCCCCCATCTCATGGGAGCTGCAGCAGAGATGACTTCCCCCATTTCTCACTTCCAAGCACAACTGAAGGGGCAAACAAAGGGACACGTACAAGGAATGCTGAACTTGTACTGCTTTGCCCACATTGCCTGGGTTGAAGAAGCCCATATAACCAGGTGAAATATGATCCAAATGTACAAGAAAGTATTCTTGAACCCTCAAACAGAGTTTCCAAGCTGTGACACAGATGCGAGAGGACCTGTGATGATTCACGCTGGAGTGACCAGGGGTCTGCAGAATGAGCTGGTCTCAGAAAAGCAATACAGTATTGCTTTGATCCCTGACAAATAACCTGAGCTAACAAACAGCTGAATCAAATTCTGCATCCTGGTAGGCTTCATTGAGGCCACGATGGTGATTTTCAGACTCAGGCTTACATGTTTGTGTGCATGTTTGTGGTTTGAATAATAATTTTTTTAAGGTTTTCCTGGCATCTTTTTTATTTCTTTGGTTTTCAGAGAGTGGAAAACACTTGTCATGATTTTGACTCTGTAGTAGCACCCTTCACTGGGTGTTCAGCTTACTTCTGGGCGAGTTTTACATGGGATTTCTTGCAAAGTATTTTTGGCATCCAACTTAGATTGCAAACACATCTCAAAGGAGCATCTCAGCTCCAGACAGGTCCTGAGTAGGCGGGCACACCACACACATCCTCTTGTGCTCTTTTTGCCAATCACATGCAACCACTAGAGTAATTCCCTCTGAAGGTCTCCTTCCTTCAAAGGGAGGTTTTTACCATTGATCTAAATCATATGGCTCAATGAAGAAGCAGAGATGCCTTGCTGATGCATGCAGCAACACAGAAGCAGAAGCCTTCCTTCTCTGCCTCAGCTCTAAAAAGGAAGATGTAGTTTTGAGACCACCAGTGATAGATAAAAACTCTCCCTTCTGAAGGGAGAAGGAGTTCCCTGGATGTGAGGCTGAATGCACTGCTGGAAGGGATTTGGTGAAATAAAAGACAGAGAGTGTCCATAGGACAAGTGAGATGGAAAGTCATGGCAGGCACATTTCAGTCTGTTTTTTCTTGGTGTAGAACCTCTCAACTGTCAAAAGAGAACAAGTGGAAGTTTGGTTAAAATCTCTTGAGAAGAATGGACAATTTGTGCAATTGCTGAGCTTTTTCAGTTGGTGCTGAAGATTGGATCTAAATATTTATTCACCACTGAGAACAATTAATCTCCTGACATACACTGAAATTTCTGAATTTATCTCCCTCTCTTTCCTGATTACCACATTCCTTTTTCCCCCAGCCTGTTCTTTATGGCAAGTTTAACCTACTCCTTCTTTTTACATGCCTGTGACCAAGAGTCTCCTCATCTGTTTGGGGGTTTTGTTGATTTGGTTTTGTTTCTGTTTTTTTTTCTGGTTTTGTTTCTGTTTTTTTTTTTTTTCTAGCCCTGCATCTGGGCAATGTGAAAAATTTGGAGAAGACTCTATCAACCCTTCTAGTTTTATCCTTTGGAGGAGATAATTGGAAGACTTCAGACTCAAAACTCTTCTCTCACACTTCTGGATGAAAAGCTATTAGAATACTTGTTCCATTTACTGACAGACTGATCTGGCTGAAGAGAAGAGAGACAACAAGGGAAGATGGTGATGGAAAAAATTACTGACACTTTAAAGAAGAGAAGGAAAAGTAAGGACAGCATCTAAGGAAGGAGTGAAGTTGAAAAACTGGAGGGAAAAGTTAGAAGATACAGAGTAAAGGGGAATGGCTGCCTAAAATCTCATGGATCAATCTGGTCTCCTGGGACAAGAACACCAAACCCACACAGGGTTCTAATTAGTTTCCATACTCTGGGACAGAAGTAGAGTTAAAAGGCTCTGACCTCGTCTATACAAGCTGCAAGAGGTGTCAGAAAAACAATGATTCATTGTCAGATTCAGTGGTTCAGAAGTGGGAGTAGAGGGGCTCCACACAGCTCATGCTGTGCAGCTCCACGGCTTCTGGAGAGTTCATGCTCCAAAGAGTCACAGCCTGCATCCACGAGAGGAGGCAACAGCAGAGGCAGAGCAGTCCAGAGACAGAGCACCCATGGGCACACACTTTTGGGGTAGGCGTTTAGGGATCCTTTATAGCACGGGGTAAGCATTTCTGGTGGGGTATTTTTGTTTTTTTTAACTTTGAGGGTTTCTGCAATAAGTCACATGAATCCCTCTGTGCAGGTACCTGTTTCTTCCCACTGACTTCAGAGGGAGCCGGCAATGACCAGCTCTTACGTAGACTCCCTCCTCTTAAAACAGTGCTTTCCCTGTATGTCTGTAATAGGTGCCGTGGCAAGTAACACACCGAGAAGAGCTTATCTAGCCACAGTACAACTGCATAAAGAACAAAATCTGGCGAAGATTATTTTGTTTCTTACAGGGGAGAAAGAATATTTTGAATGGTTGATGATCAGCATTTATACAGCCATGAATTTTTCCTTTCATGATGAAGTATTTCTCATAAACAAGTTCAAGGGTCTGACGAGCCTAAGGGATTCCAGAAGTCTGGGAAATCCAACTTGTATTTTGCAGCATGCTGCCCTCCTATTGAACTTCACTAGCATAAGGCTCATATTTTGGTATAATCTTTTTCATATCAAAGCACTCAGCTTCCCAAAATATAAGACTGCTCTTCTTGGGATGATGTGGTGCACAGTACTGCTGGACCACAATGAAAGGAACCACCTTAGCCCATGGTGGAAGAGACTGGCACATGAGGCTAAAGACAAAAACTGAGCTCTCTCAGGAGAATCCTTGAGTCTGTTTGCTCATGCACATCCCCAGCAGTAGCTCAGCTGTGATTCTACACACCAGGTACACAGGGACACAGAACAGGAGAGTCTTTGACACCACTCTCCAAATGGGGAAGATGAAGATCTAACAGCAAAAGGGCGTGAAGTCAGACTTGTGACGTTCACATTTTGAGTAGGAAACTTCCCAGGTGTGTTACTAATCCAGGACAGCCTGTAACAACTACAAATCCAAACTTTCTTAAGTGTTAGGTCACTATACTTACCAAAAGAAACAAGCAGAAGAAAGAAATTCACAGGTTTTACTTGCATTTGAAATACAAAAAAAAAAAAAAAAGCGGTGCCATCACATATGCTTGTCATGTACTGAATTGGATATCCCTGATGTTATTTTTGTTAACCAGTGGTTGTTTTGTGTCTCTAAAAAATAATCTGCTGTAAACTAGAAGTTTTGCATGCAAATAGAAGGAGGTCAACAAATGGCTCACTTTCCAGGTAATTATTTCTCATATGATTGCCACAGTATGGTTGTATATGGCAGTAAACATCCATCATACACACTGGATATGTCTAACTATAAATATAAATTATAAATATAAATATACAGAAGTTCATGTCCAGATATGCAGACACAAACACATGTAACCTAATATGTTCTGGATACCCTACTGTGTTCAAAATGGGTGTTAAAGTCCTCAAAAATGTAATGAAAATAAGAAAATTATTTTGTCAGTTCAGAGTGTTCCTTTTCTCAGTCTACTGCCAGGACTGGCAAGTTAAAGGAATTAGCATGCCTTGGCAAGGTCTGCTTTACACAAGCTGAATAAACATTTGAGATAATAATTTCATGCTCAACGTGTGATGAACACTTGAGGAACACGAATTTGTCGGCATCGAAGAAGGAACCAAGCTACGCTGTTCTGCAGCTTTCGGGCTCTGTCACCATGTCACCAGCAGTGGCCAGAAAACCCTGGGGCAGGCAAGCCAACCTCCCTCTTTAGTCACAGCCCTTGCCACTCACCATGTGCGAGCTACCAGCACCTGATCCGGAGCAGAGCACCTCGCCCCATTTTCTGTACTCCTCCCTCGGCAACACTCCTGATGTGTTGCTGCATGTGGCTGCCTAGCAGCATTGCGAAAGCATCCAGGAAATGCCTTCTGTGTGCTGGGGAATTCCACCTGGGAGCTTGTTCTTCAGTGCCTTTATTCAGCTCTCTATTATTCTCTTTTAAATTATAGGGAAAACCTGGGGTTTTTTTCTGTTGGCTTCCCGTAGACCTTCACTTAGAAGTCAAAGATCTTTATCAGTGAATCCAACAGACCTTTAGTTCTCTCTCTACCATCACAGAATGCACTAACCAGATGTCTCATTCAGCAATAACCACATCCACTGCATGACCCTCCAAATCTGCCAGGAAGGGGACAAGAAGCCAGCATTGAAACCAGTGTACCTGCAACCTCAAGTACCTGTGCTGCAGTTCGATATGGTTTGATGATACCATCCAAATTAATGTGATTAAAACCTGAAAAAGAAGTACATCAGCTACAGGAAACTGTTCAAATGCTTCATATAAACAGATATGATATCATTTCTTACTGTACAAGATGACAGAATTTCCCATTGGATGCTTTCAAATAGCAGTCTGACAACCTCTAAAGCTTTCAGTTCATAGAGGACTTGAAATACGTAAAGGTGAGAAGTTTGGAGAAAGGAGAAGATGGCAATAAAAAAAGCCTGGGAAATAGGGTGGATTCTGAGGTTGAAGGACGGTATTTCTAACAGTTTTGGATTTTAATAACATCTGCAGAACTAATATCCAACTCCTCTTTTGCGATTCCTTGTCTTCATTACTCTCAAGCACTTCTCCGTCCTTTGAGTATTTTTGTCCAACGAGGTCACCAGCAATTTGAAATGTGGTCTCACTATAAAAGCAAAAGGTTATTTTAAAATTGTTTGGGTTTGTATAGTCTCATTTTTCTTGTTACTTTGTTATTATTTATGTCCAGCTACTTCTTTGAAAGGGCCTCCTCAGCAAAAGGTGAAATCAAGGAGGAGAAACAGAGCAGCAAATGGTCTTAGAAGATGAGTACAAGATTCCCCTATAAACCAACCCTGCTAGGAACCAACGGGACTGAAGAAGATCTAAATGGCAAATCCCTACCCTAGGTATCTGCTGTGGAAAGAGAAAATAAATGCCACAGAAGCAAGCAGCTTTGATTCGATCCTGTGGCACAGGTTTTGCTGTCAAGATAAGCTATTTTCTTGATAGTTGGTGATGGAAAACAGATGAAACTGGATGAACCACATGGAAATGTGGCAGGGCTTGGTCGTAGAAACATGGAATGGCTTAGGGTTGAAGGGACCTGAAAGATCATCTAATTTCAGCACCACACCATGAGCAGGTTCTCTGGGTCTCATCCAGCCTGGCCTTGAGCACTTCCATGGATAGGACATCCACAACTTCTCTGGACAGCCTGTTCCAGTGTCTCACTTCCCTCTGAATTTCTTCCTAACAAATAATCTAAATCTCTCCACTTCCAATCTGGAGTTCTTTTTTAAAGACCCCTTTAAAGCCATTGCTGCTAGGCTACAAAATTTATACAATTATAAATTTGAGAGGAATTGATTGAACAGACAAGAGATAAAGAAAAACTTACACATGAAAACTCCCTTTGGTTTAGCCTTTATTTTGTAAAAACTGAAATGAAACAGGGACATAGCTTATGTTTCTGGAATCCCTTGTATTGTGGATCACTGGAGGGCAGAAGTAAAGCAAGTAAACCAAAAATATTACAGGTTACTCAAACTCAGAATTGTTCAGTGATCAAGTTAATCGAAGGGATTCGCAGGCATCTCACAGGCTTGCTCCTGGGTGTGTTTGTCCCATGTCAGCACATTCTCTGGACAATCCTTCACCTGATGTGTGCCTTGTGGCTCAGTATTTGTTTCAATTTACGTTTTGATATTTGCCGTTAGAAAATAATCACTCAGGCTAGGCTGGGGGATATTACTGTCACTCACAAATTGTCAACCCTGCTCAGCTACCGAGGACGTGGTCTCCTTGGGAATAGCGACTCCTTCCCATTCCAGCGGGATTTCATCCCCACCTCCCCACAGCTCCCAAACGAACGCACCTCTCCATGCCTTACTTAGGGATTGGCGGTGCGTGGCACCTCCTACCCTCGGGCAGAAACGGCGAGCGCCGCCGGGAGTGAGGGCCTCACCACAAAGGGCGACGATGGCTGGTCCCTCGAAATGCTGAGGGAGCTCTTTTCCGCCGATGTGGGCGCAGCCGCCCCCAGGCAGCGGCAGCGCGACAGCTTGTCCCCTCGCAGGCAGCCGTGTGGTGGGTCACCCATTCCCAGGGGGAGAGGCGCGGCTCGGTCAGTGCCAGCGCTGTTGCCCTCTCTCTCCTTCATCCCCCGCAGTGATCCCTGACGCTCCCCTCTCCAAGGGTCCCCCCAGCTGATGCTNCAGTTAGTTTCAGGCTGCTCAGTAAAAAAAAACAAAACAAAACAAAACACCCTCCTCCATAAAAACAAACAAACAAACAAACAAACAAACAAAAAAAACCAAAACAACAAACCAAAAAAAGAGGGGGGCGCAAAAAGACGGGGAGGGGAGCTAGTTTAAAGCGCTGGGATTAAAGGTCTGTGCTAGTTTCAGGCGCTCATAAAACGGCCTGAAGGATGCTATTTTGCTGCAGTCTAGGTTATTTCAGCCCACAGTTGCACAACAAACCATTTAAACATTTCAGCACAAAACAGATTCCATTGTTCAGCTGCACATTAAAAAGTGTTATTCGCTTTGAAGTTTTTGTCTAATGGCTCTAAACTGAAAGAAAATGTTTTCCTATTACTTAATTCAATCATAGCGAAGAGGCTTGGTAAAAAGCCCACGGATTTTGCCCAAAGTGTGACAGAGTTCTCTTTGTGTTTGCTTATCCTCTGCTGTCACACACTTTAATTCGCCTCTCTTTATCTGGCATTCAAAACTTTCTTCAATGACATTCAATAAGGTCCAGCGGCTGGAAAAAAAAAACTGGTTATTTTTTTGGATATTCTTTCCCAGTAGCTTTGGGCTTGGTGTGCATTCAGAAGCTGTTAACCCTTTGCCTCCCTGCGGCTCGGAGCCCCGGGGTTCAGCCCCTGGGCAGCGGGAATCCCTCGGAATAAGGCTGAATCCAACACCCCCCGGTGGCGAGCCGCTTCTCAGCGGGGAAAATTGCCCCTTCCCGGGAGCTGGCTCCGGCGGAAAATGTTTTAGAATACCTTTTCCTTAAAAATAAAAAAGAAAAATCCAAACCCTATTAATGCTTTCAGGGAAAGGACACTTGGGAATCCTTTCTATATCGTTGCCGGACCGAGTTTTTATTAACATTCGTTTTTGTTCGCTCTGTAATTCTCGCCCTTCGTTTGTGCACATCAGTACATTTTTTGGCTCAGGCATCAACAGTATCTCGGCAAAACTCCCGTGGATTGCTATAAGAAATGTGACCACAGGCAAAACAACCTCTGCACAGCCCGGAGACAGGGAGTACACCGATTTCAAGGCTTTTTTCTTCCTTTCCCCCCCTTTTTCCCCCTCCCTTAAAAAAAAGTCCGTTTGGTTTCGAGGCGGTGAGGTTACAGTAGGGAGCAATCTCCCCACGTTTTGACAGGGATCGGCGGGTGCGTTTGTCTTTTTATTGCCCGTATATTAAACGGGAAATTCGGGGTAGATTATGCAGCCCCACGATTTTTTTTTTTTTTGTTTCGTTTTGTTTTGTTTTCTTATTTGTAAGCATCCCTCATTCACCTGCTGAGTGAGGGAGCGGCAAGGAGAGCGGCGGCACGGGGCAGCGCCGGGGCGCGTTCGCTGCGGCGGACGCGCGCTCGCTTTGGGCACCGCTGTGAACTCAGCACATCCCCGTGCTAAGACATCCGGACTCCGCCGCAGGGTTTCAGCCGAACCCCGTCGTTCGGGAAAAAGAAGCCGTTTCCGCGCCGTCCCCGCAGCCCCGGGCACTGCCCGTGCGCGGCGGCGCGGGGTCGGGCCAGCGCGGTTTGGTGGCCGCCGGGGCCGGGGCCGCCGCGCTTGGGTGTCGCGGTGCCGTGGTGCGATGGCAGGCGCTGCCGCTGGCACCGGGCACAGGTACCAGATGCACAGACACGCGGGGTGTGCCGAGCGCCTCTTCTCCCTCCGCGGCGGCCGCCGGCACGGAGCGGTATCGGCGTGCGGGGTTTTCTGCGCCCGCACCGCCGCAGCCGGGATGCCTGCGGCTCTCCGCACCCGTGAGCTGCGCCCGGGCGCCCACGCCCACGCAGAGGCCGGGCGGGTGTCCTTGCCGGCGGAGCACCGGTGGCACATCTCTGCGGCCGGGGGTTTCGCCCGACGGCGGCGACAGCGACAAGTGTCAGGTCCCGGACCCGGGCTGGGAACAAAGACGAGGGGCTGGGGAAGGCGGCGGGCGAGGCAGTGGGGACGAGACATCCCGGAGGCCAGGGGAGAGAGAGAGAGAGAGAGAGAGGCCGTCGGCAGCGGGGGGCCGACCTGGTGCCACAGGTGGGAGAGGCACCGGGAGGCTGGCAGGGGAAGCTGGCGCCGGCGGAGACCGCGGCCGCAGCCGGCAAAATAAACAAGTGGGAGCGGGCTGAAAGCTGGGCTGAAAGCGAAGGAGAGCGATAAAGAGAAAGAAAAGAATATTAAATCGCGAGAGAATGAGAAAATAACCCCGCCAAAGGGAGAGGAGGGGAGAGGCCGCCTGCTACGGCGTGGGTGGGGTCGACAAGAATAGAGTACATTATGCAGTTCATTTAGTTAACAAGGGAAATAATGAGGGAGCGTGCGGCGTGAATGCCAAGAGAAGAGCCACAGAAAGCCCATTGAGGGCCCGGCGCCGCCATCACATGGCGCGGGCGCTATTTAAAGCGGGCGGCGGGCGCCGTTCAGCACCACTCGGGCTGGCCAGCGGCGCCGCGCGGGCGCTGCGCGGGCGCTGCGCGGGGGCTGCGCGGGGCAATGCCGCGCTCCTTCCTGGTGGACTCGCTGGTGCTGCGGGAGGCGGGCGAGAAGAAAGGGGAGGGCAGCCCTCCGCCGCCGCTCTTCCCCTACGCCGTGCACCCCTCGCACCCGCTGCCCGGGCTGCCGGCCGGCGCCT
>VXBQ01014411.1:999783-1009986 GCA_013400175.1 Phainopepla nitens | reverse complement strand
TCCGCCGCAGCTCGGCGCCGGGATCCGCCCGCCCCGGCGAGCGCAGATGACGGGGAGCCTTCCTTCCTCCGTGTCGAGCTGAAGGTACGGGCTGCAGGGGACCCCCGCCTTCCGTCCTGGGGGCTCGCTCGGTCCTCCCCCGCCACGCTAAAGATCGGGCCGGGGAGAGGCTGGGCTGGACACCGTTCATCGCCATCCCGGCCGCAAGTCTGCCCAGGCTGTAGGTCAATACCAACACCTGGCTGCCGGCGGGACGCGGCTCCTCTCTCCCGGAGCCCGCCGCCGGCGGACGGGGAGGACTGTCCCAGCCTCCCGCTCACCCTCTGGGGCCGGGGCTGGGGCCGAGGCCGAGGCCGGGGCTGGGGCCGGGGCCGGGGCTGGGGCCGGCCCTGCTGCGGCTCTCTCCATCACGACCACCGGGTTCCGGCAAGCCCGCTCCCGGCGGCGCTTTGCCGCTTTTTACGCGCGGTGACGCGTCCCGATGGCTCGGGGGAGCCCCGTCGGAAGCAGCCGAGAGGTCCCGCAGCCCCGGCAGGGCCACGGGCGGTGGCGCGGGGCCGGACTGGCATCAACCTCCTCGGGTGCGGGAGCCCCAGAGCCCGGCGCTCCGGCCGCCGCTCCGGCCGTGCAGGGAAAAGCCCCTCGTGCTCCCGCTCCCTTCGGGCCCACGGGGACGACCTCCAGCGGGTGCAGCGGCCGTCCCTGCACCGGCGGCCGATGCCTCCACTCTCCCCGCGAGACCGCAGAGCTGCACCGCCTGGCACGGCGGGTTTCATGCCCTGCAATCCGAGGAATGTGCTTGGGTCCCTAGGCTACCGTAGGTCTCTGTCCATAGCGGGATGGGACCCAATTTTCAGCCCAGAGCACGTCCAAAACATGCACCGGGAAGAGCCAGGGAGATGTCGTCCCTCACGGGAAAGTGGAGAAGGTCAGTGCTTCCCCGTGGAGAAGGTCACTGCTGCTCCACACCCAGGCTGAAGCTGGTGTCTGGAGCTGTGGGTTTGAGATCCCTGGGCACCAAGGGTAAAGGCAGAGCGGGCAAAAGTGCCACTGCTGGGACATCATCAAGTCCTGTCCGTAAAACAAACGTCACCCTCCAGCCTCCCCAAGACACCTTGAATAGGAGATCTACTGGTTCCTGCAGCTCCACCCCACGGATGAGTGGAAGGTGTGACCCTGCAGCCCACGGCACACTGCGGACCTCTCGGGACACTCAGGACGGTGTGAGGTGGGGAGGAACCATTAGACATGACAGTGCAGGACAGGCACAAGGCAGTATTCTCACCCAGCTGTGACTGGCCGGATTGTGTATTCCCCTGCCTGGAAGCTGCAAGGATTTGGTGACACTGGGTAGCTGCATTATCAAGATTGAGGCACATGGACAAAATGTTCAGGCTCCTTGGTGGCCTTACTTTGCCCACTGACTCCTGGGACTCTTAGACCTCTCACCTCTCCATCTTGGCTTCCTCCTCTGCTGGCTTCCCATGTTACCCAGCTGAGATGGGATATCACGGCAAGCTCGTAGTTAGGACATCCCATGGGCAGCATCTTCCTGGCTCCTTTTCCCTTGACTGTTGGGGATTAATTTGGCAGGTTTGAGACTAAAATCTGGCCTTGGTACAAGAGTCAGTCAGTTTTGCCTGGTGCTTGGCCCCATAATGTTCCCTGTGTGCCCATCCTTCCTCGGTGGACCAGTTTCAACAGAGAAGACCCCTCAGAGGACCCTAATTGGCGCAGCAGGGCCCTGTAGACTTTCCAGCACTCACCTCCCATCCTGCTCACATTTACCAGACTTGTTTTGGAAAGTCATTGCAAAATGGAGTCAGAAACAGCCTAAGGTAGGTTTAGCAAGGGGTCTGGCATCCTCTTAGAGAGCACTGGCACTGAAGTCAGTGGCGCCCATGCAGGCGCATGTGAGTGCTCCTCGTGCCTGCTCAGCAGCATGGGATTGAGCCAGCTGGCTGACAGTGAGAAGCAAGGAGCACCAGCACTGAGCATTTGAGTGCTGCTGTTGGGGTGGCTTTGCGCTGATGGTGCGGAACTCTCAACTTCCTTGTCTGCCAGCACGTTCCCACCCTGTCTCTGCTCCTCCATGGCACAAGCTCTGATGTGCAAAACGTGCCGGCTCACGCTCCTGTTTTGAGGCAGAGCAGAGGCAGACTGGAGAGGGAGAACTTCTCACCACTGTGATAGGGGTGATGAGGCACTGGCACAGCCCACACAGCTTGCTCCTTGCTCTCTGTGAAACCTGGGCAGCAACATGCCTGGCAGACAAACAGTACCTGTGGGCAAACACATTTTGTCCTGAGGAACCAGTGCTGGTGGGATCTGAGGGAGCAGCTGGAAAACTTTAAGGGTGTGCAGAATCACATCCTCACCGCAGGCACAGCGGTTGTGGGTTGCAAGGGAGAATCTTGTAGGGATGCTGCCCTAGTTGGTGCACACATTACAGAGAGTGTGGGCGCACACGTGACTGCATCCTTTATGGACTGAGTTTGTCAGCCAGACAATTTGGAACTAATCCTCAGCTCTAAAATGTACCTCATATATGTAAAGTAGCAAAGAGAATTCCCTCATATGGTATAATTTTGTCTGAACAGCAGTGGAGTATCACAATGGATGGCCCCAACAAGACAGTATTAATATTCTCCGATGCACGCTGGCCTCTGCTGCAGACCCTGTGTACCTTGCAAAGCCCAGTGGGGCTCTCAGTGCACTTGACAGTCATTATGCCACATCCACATGCAGAGATAATCCCTCCTTAGTTGGGCATTTTTCTAATTTAGTGAGAAATCATTACAGCAAATGCCCAGAGTGTCATTTTCAAGGACTCTGAGGTTGGGCAAATTAAAGTCATTTTGCTGTGGGAAGAGCGTGGGCACCTCTGCTAAAGCGAATGTCATAACATGCCAATTTTCAACTTTCTATCTCTAGCCATTTTGGCAGCAGGTTTCTGAAAGTTACTTAAGCATTTTAGCATCCAAAATGCCCAGTCTCACCTGATTCCAACAGGAAGCAGATTTATAAATGCACAAAGTGAGTTTGAATATTTTCCAGCATATGCTTTTTTTGATCGTATTTCTGTCTTAAAGTTGAATTACTTCTGCCCTAACATGCAGAGAGGAGACTCTTTGGATGCTATCAAGGCCGTAAAGACTGTATCCCAGAGCAAAAGTGGCTGTCCTGGCAGGGGAAGGAGGGCAAAAGGTTATGCTGGGCTCTCTTTTCCACACACTGGTATTGCTGAATTTTGGTGTCCTACACCCATCCCATCACATATGCAACCACTCTCTTTTCACAGGCACAAAACGTGAACATGATATGGATACCTGGGGGAAAAACCCCAAAGGTTTGGAATGAAGAACCTTTTCAACATTAATTTCCTGTGTACTTACATCATCTTAATATTAATTTGCATTATTTGGCTTTTATATTAATGTAATTTTTTATTTTTAACTCTCGACCTCATTTGGTTTCGACATAAAGGCTGCATCAAATAGGTTTACAGTTGAAAACATGCATTGGTATTTTAAATGTTGTTGCTCTTAACCACAAAACTAGTATTATTGACTCAGGAATTCCCTAACTTGGTTTATCTGTAGTTAATGTATTTACACAGAGCCAGCTCTGAGCTGGCCCCGTGGCTTTGGAATAGTGCTTGGGGTAAATGGACTTGCTGCTTTGGAATAGCATTACATTGTGGGTAACTGGGTGCTTTTCTTTCAGTCTTGTTTACTCAGAATGAATCTTACCTATTAATTTACAGGGATAACACGGATTCATTTTTAATCCTTAGGTTCCTGAGGGCAGCTCTGAAATTTGATTCTCTAATGATAATATAATTTGGCCTCTGAATGTGATTACTTAAAAATATAGGTGGGTGTTAAAAAAAAAGGATCCTAAATAAAATAGTTTTGTATTATAGTCCTAATGATTTGAAGACAGGTACATCAACAGTAGCTCGCTCTCAATTACATTAATTTTGAAAGTGTTTTTGCTATGAACACAAAGTACTCATTTACCAGGATGCAATTATGCAAGATCAGGACATCTCCTAGGATACTGACACTGATGATGACAGCAAATGGCTGGGCCTGATGCTTAATATGGCTGTAGCTCTACAGGAGTGGCTGCCTGGTGCTGGACAGCTGAGTGCTCTGGAACTACTCTATATATTCTATTTTATATAACCCATATCTATCTAGCATATATAAATAAAACCAAATTAACTAGCTAACTAAAAAAAGAAGTAGTAATTATCATAAACAGGAAAAGTCTTCATTTTGAAGTTTGCTATATCCCCTTTCTTATTCTGCTACAACCTTCTCTAATTTCCCCTTTCCTTCTTGATGTTTTCTGTAACAGACAGAAACAAAGAGCACATGGAAAAGAGTACATTTTTACCACATATTTGCTACCAGTCTGTATCGACCAAAATGGAGAAAACACGTCAATAGGATGTCAGCATGGGCCCAAAACGTGCCTTGGAGACAGTAACTCCTGTCTTATCTGTGTCTATTCTTTTCCTCAGCCTCAGGTTTCCACCTATGGAAGCTATCAGCATCAGTCACAGACCACAAATACATTATTTCATGCACTTTGCAGCTGGATGGGCAGTGGCTCCCATGCTTGAACATAGGTGTGCATTAATATGTTAGATCTTGGGTGGGAGTATCTGGTCTGGATTTGGCTTCAGCCACTGCTCCAGAGGGGTCTGCAGCTGATAGGTCCCTTCTGCCAGCCTGATGAGGATATTAGGTACCCTGGTACCTCTGAAAATAACACTAGGCACGCATCCAGGCACCTCAAATGGTTCTTGACAAGTGAATTTACACTTGAAAGCATAAACAGAGAAGATAGATACAGCCAGATTGTTGGAGAGAATACATGGTAGTTGTGGCTTAAAATACATCTGGATTTTAGTTTTCTTTTAAAATATTTAAATATCCTGTGTAGAGGGCTAACTGCCTTTACTTGATTGATCCTGGTTTCAGGGTAGACTACAAAAGTCTGCAGTGCCTTGGATTACAACATTTTTTTTAAATTTATTTTTAAGAACCCCCTTCTCAGTCAAACCTAAACTAAATAACAAATAATACTAGATGATCCAGAGAGACGTGCAACTTGTGCAGGTGTTTGGGTGGCCTGTAGTGTGCAAGGCAGAGCAGAAGGATTCAGCATAATATGGTAAAATATTAAGCAGAGAGTGGTAAAACACGTGTACATATGTTGTTTAAGTTTTCTTTAAAGTCACAGTCATTTTGCACTTGGTGTGATATAAATGCAGAGGAAGTTCATGGGGATCAGTAACTCTGGGGAGAAAAGGCCTCCAGGAGCCAGGTGGAGCAAAGGAGATACCTGGACTGAGTCAGGCAGAGGCTGTCACCTGAGGAGGCACGCAAATACACACCTGGGAGCCATCTTATTCAGACCTTCACACTAGACAGGGCTCTTTCAGAACAGAGTTGTCTCTTCGCTGGTTCTACTGGAGGTAGCACAGAGACACCTGGTCTGTAAAGGCTGTCCTGCTGAGCAAGCTGTCCACATCTGGTGTGGCTTGTCTCCTGAGCCTATTCCCACGCTCTCAGCTATGCACAGTGTACAGGATTGCAGGTCATTTACTATAGCAGACACAGAAATGTTAACATGCCTCTCCATTAATTCTTTCCTCTAGAGAAAACCACCTTTGATCTCTGAGTTGACCAGAGTCTGAGAGATTCCCTGAATCCACAAGAGATATTTATCTTTAATGCCACCACATCAACTCTGTGTTTTCTTTAGTGCCAGAACTGGGAGGACAGCACACTGTACTTGGGGGAAGGTAAATGAAAGCTGGTGATGTGGGAAACTCCTGTCCTTAGTTCCTGGCCATCAAGATGCTCTTTTGAGTGTGACTAGTCCTGAGCCTAGATGTGCTATGGGCACAGAGGGAAGACAAGACTGCTGGAGTGTTCTCATTGTAAAACCTGCTGGACCTCATGCCTTCTACCTAGATGCCCATGACTGCAGTGAAGTGGTTCTGATGGTCTCTGTGACCTGTCTGAGTCCTACCCCAGCCCCTTGCAGAGCTGACTTAATCTGTCACAACCCAGTTACAAGCTGCTCCAGCACATCAAAAGCCTGTTCTGCTGTTGCATCACCTCCCAGGCTTTCAGCCTTCCCACCACTACCCCCTCGTACTCCTGCCTGCACTAACTGGTAAGATTCCTGTTTCCCTGGCTGACTCCAGCTCCAGATTTGTGTGCTTTTGGCCATTCACTACCAGCGATCACAACTCTAGTCCCAGTTTCTGTCTTCTCCCCAGACCCCCTCCTTTCAGAGACTTTTTGGGGCTCTGCTTGCACAACTGTTGAAGCCAACACTCAGGCTGTCAGCAGTGGTAAGCAAGCAGAGCTCCATTTAGAGCAGAGAAACCACATCAGTTTAGGCCAGCTGGTAGCTGGGTGCCTCATTCACTGCCACCCAGGCTTCCCTGTACACGGTGTCCTGGCACAGCTCTCCATGCACCATTCCAAGCCACCAGCTATTCCCAGCCACTACATCTGTCCTGGCCCTTCTGCAGGGCTGCCAGCTCACACAGCCGAGCTGGCTCCCAGGCATTTGCTCTTCTTCTACTCATCTAACTTTCCTCACTTCTCTATGTCTTTTTATTTTTCCTTCCTCCATTTAAGTCAATCAATCAATCAATCACCTGTTTAAAGTTAAGCACATGCTTAAATACTCTGCCAAAATGAGTCCTAGATATTCTCAGTTGTTTTCCACCCTCTGTTGAATAATTACCCCCCTTCCTTTTTCCCCAGAACATATGGGGGTCATGTATCCAGCTCTTATGTTTAATTTTGCACACAGTTTAGATTACACTTTGTATGAAAAATGCTACCAAAAGTGAAGCTCTCTTCTCCTTTCTCTTCCTTTCTCTTTAGTTAAGCATACATGTAAAGAAACCTTTCAATGCATTTGCAGAGCCCTAATACAGTAGAGTGACACAAAGCATTCTGGATATTGCTATGCAAATGACATGCCAAGAATGTTTAGACTGTACCTTGAAGCAGTAAACAAGTTGATTGTCATGGTGTCATGGTAACTAGAGCCGGATCCGCTTCATACGAATGAGGTCCCAACCTTTGTTTTTATTTGGATTGCTAAAGCAACTCAGTGGTCCAAAGCTCATCACTCCCTCTGTCCTCTGCAGAGTCAGAGATACAAGAAATGGACTCATGTATCAGGACACCATTTAAAAAGAAACAATTAGTTACTCCGACACACAACTTCAGATCACTGAGCATATTCAAGCGTACACCAATCTGAGTTGGGAGACGCTGTCAACACCACTGGAATTTACCATGTACTCTGGGAAGAGCTGCTGTCCCCTCAGTGCAGTTACAACATGCAGAACTTATATTTGGGGCTGATGAAAATTGTGTTTTTAAACTAGTGAACTGCTCCTCTCTCACAGAAGTACTGCAGAAGGCAGCAGGGCTCTTCTGTGAGCAGTATCTCTGTGTGGGTCTGTAGGATCAAGGACTCAGGCTGCTGGTCAGCACCTTGCATTGTCCACTTAATACATGATTTCTTGCCATGCAGAGTGAGAAAGCCCTTCTCTGGTTTTGACTCAGCCATCCTTCCCTGGAGGAAAGCAGGAAAGCTCTCTATCGCCACAGAAGAATCACACTAATGACTTAGAGGTTACAGAGTTTTTTTCCTAACCCAATAAGTCAGGGTTGAAATACTACAGGCTCTGATGAGCCACCTCATTTACCAAAATACACTCCTGGAAACTGTTCATCCAAGTTGAGCCACCAGACTTGGCTCCAAAACTCCTCTTCTACCTCCGCAAACAGAAAATGCTTTCCCAGACAAAACCAACAACAAGGAAACATTGTCCTACTGTACAAAATAAACTAATTCATTTCCTAGATGCCTGTGGCATTGTAAGTTTGAGACTAAAAATTCTCTTTACTCCAAATACTCAAAAACCAACCTTTTATTTTGAAGAGCTGTGTGGCCAATTGTAAGTTCCAGCTGAACTCAGAGCATTAGACAGAGGAGTTTGCCCTTTTTGCACTATTTATCACTGCTGATGTGGGCTTTGAGAAGGATCACAGGGCAGCTGAGCCAAACCGGTACCAGCCACAGGGATCAACACAAAAACCAGCTTGCTGTCTGTCCCTGTTGGTTCTTCAATCACACAGGGCACGGGGCACAGAAGGATAACCCTTCACATGATGTGAAGTGTGTGAGCTCCTTGGCAGTGCACCAAACCTGTCTCACATTGCCTGAGGCCTTCCCTGCTGTATCCTGGGCTCTTCTCTGTACTTGTGTGGACTTGAGATGTTACATCCCGAAGTCCTGTTTCATCTCTTGTTACTTGAGGTGATCTGCAAAGACCTGTCTGAACCAGTCACATGCGACTCCTTAATCTATGGTATCGATATGAGGATGGGAATTCTCCCAATAGCTGCAGACCTGCACAGAAGGTATCTGCAGCTGCTTGAGCAGATGCCCTGTTCAGAGTTGGAGCACAGGAGCAAGCCCTGAATGACAAGAGTTATCTCCTGCTGCAGGTCTCGTCTTGGTGAAGCTGGCTGAATCAGGCCCTGGAAACCATTGCAACTGAGGCAGTCTAGAAAGACCAGCCCCAGTGCAGTTGGAGGCATTCCCAATACCAGGAGGGAGGCAGGGGAACCCCTGGAGAATAGTTGGTCACTGAACTAAGTTCCTTAGCTGTAACAACTGCATTTCTGCAGTTGCACTTAAATAACTCTGTTAAGGAGATCAGAGGCAGCGGCACCAAAGAGCCACTGGACAGGGTGTGGAGATGAAACATTCTCAGCTGGATGCAAGAGTGGTAATTCAGTATTCTTCCCTGTTGCTCATCAGCCACCGTAAGGTATCCTTGGAAGTAGCTCATAGGAAATATGAGGAACAAAGCAAACCCTGACCTAAGAAAAGAGTGGAAAGGATTTACCCCGCAGATCTAAACCCATTCCTGAAGATAATTTAAGTGCTGTCAGGGATCAGATGCTAACATATGATTTACTAACTACAAAATACCTTCTCTGGCATCTTTGATCCTGAAGTCTAGCCAAGTCTCTTAAGGTCTTTGCAAACTCATCAGTGGGAAGGCTCTCATTCCTTGCTGAACCACTTCTTTTCCTGAAATGGGATTTGTACAGTGCTTTATCTGACAAGTTCTGGATGGTTCAGTAAATGCCGTATCAGATTGATGGGGATGAAAATAGGCACTAGAGCCCAGATCAGCTGAAGAGACACCTGAAGAGCTCTGTGTCCCCTTTGCTGCAGGCTGCAGGCTGCTAAGAGGAGCTGCAGAGCCATCCTCTGGGAGAGCTGCTCCAGACAGAAATCACAAGTCTATGAAAATGAAGTCCACAGCTGATCCTAAAAAATGCTTTTGTGTCACTCACCCATAATCTGAGCAATCTGGAAAGTAGAGTGGTGTTTGCAGGCATATATTTTCAGGTGGATATGTCACACTTTTCCAGTGAGATTTGAAGATCCCCTTGGTCAGGTCCCTCTCTAAATCTGTAGTTGATGCATCTGCAGGGAGGGAGAATATCATAGCTTCCAGTGAAAAGATGTCCTTAAAGCACATTCTGGGTAGCAGAATTTCGCATTTATGAGCAAGCTCCTTCCTGTCTGAGTGCTACTAAAGACACAACAGTCCCAGTATTCCAGCTGCCACCTCTGAGATTTCCTCACATGTTTCATTTCAGCAACAGCTCCACTAAGCTTTGAGCATAAAGCAGGGAGCAGCTGGTATATCAACACCTTTCTGTATAAGGACATGGCCCAAGACTTTCCCTTCAAGGGGAGGTCCATTTATTTTTTCAGTTGTATCTACTAGTCTGGGCTAACTCAGAATGACTGCCAAGCCCTCTTCACCAGTGAATTCATGAACTTCTTTGGTTGTTTTATCTCTGGGTGGTGCTGCCTTGTTGGTCCAGTTGGAGGTTGTTCCATGGGTTGGTGTCATCATCTGTGATCCTATCTGGACACATGTATGTGCCATGGCTGAGCTCGGACCCCTTTGAAGACTTCCTGGGACATGCACCCTCCCTTTGGGAATGCATCCTTTGTTTGGTGCAGTGTATTAGTGGGGCCGTGCATCATTCTGCATAGAACACTTGTCCCTCTGTAAGCCCCAAGGAGCTGCTCCACATGGCAAACTTAAAAGCTCGCAGT
>VXBQ01014411.1:973406-993672 GCA_013400175.1 Phainopepla nitens | reverse complement strand
CTTCGCATGACGCTGTCGGCGGAGCCGGCAGGGCTCGCCCTTGAAGGACGGCGCTGACCTGCCCTTGGCAGAGCCCCGAGCGGCGTGAGACGTGCTCTGCCCGACGAGCCCGGCAGCCGCTGCCTTTTGGGGCGGCCGAAAACGCCCAGGGTCTTGTACCACCCCTGCCCTCTGCCAGCCGAGCGGTCCCATCAGCTGCTGGGGGCGCGTTGTGAGGAGTCGTAAAGATCGGATCATTCTCCTTCCGCAGGATTCTCCAAGACAAAGTACGATGATTTTGAAAGTGATACTCTTCATTCTGAAGAGGAGCAGATGAGTTAGTTCAGCATGTTGTTCCGTGGTAAGATCTGTACCTGAATTTTAGGTATGAAGAGGCTGGTGCCAGTAATACTTTCTGCACACGGTGGCTCAAAACTGCCATATTCCCTCAGATCCATGTGCTTTTTCAGCTGAAGGATGTGTTACACCTGACAGCCTGGAATAATACAGAAGGCAAGGCTCTCATGGCAGGGCAGAAACACTCACGGGAGAATTAAGGGTCAGCTGTCAGAGAGACAGCTCAGTAGGACTGGAAGGGACAGAAGCACCTCTCTTGGGCTCGTGAAGGTCTTTGTGACAGTGACCAGGGCTGCTCTTTTCTGTTCTCTACTAAATATTGCGGTTTGGCCCCGCACGAACCTAACAGAGGATCTGGAAAGACCAGGAGCTGTGGGGCAGTGAGCTGGCAGCCTGTTAGGAGCAGTAACTCCTAACTTTTTCAGTGCACACAAGAAAAGTTTCTGGAGCACTGAAGCATGTTAAGCACTCCTATTTGAATCTCACTGAAATCTGGGTTAAGTGTGACCATAAAGGCAGCCCTAAATAACAGTACTTCTAGAGCAAGGCACGATGTTGCAGCTGAGCATTGCTAACAGCTGCTGAACCACCACCTGAGTTATCCTTAAACCCAGTAGCACTCAGCGTCTAATATAAGCACCTGATCTAATATAAGCTCTATTGAAAAAACATTAAAGAGCTATTTAGAGCTCTGTTATAGACTTGTAAACTACTGGCAAAGTGTGGAAGGATGTTAGGGGACAATGGAAGCTGGCATGATTAATCCTGGAGTAAGAAAGGTGTGAACAGGGGCATATCCAAGCACACATAATGACTCTGGATAAGGAAACCACACACCTGAATGCCCATAAAGAGTTGGTGATTCAAGTGAGATAGACTATCAATGTTAATCTGACATTAAGTCTTCAAAGATAAAACAACTTCAAGATGATGTGTAAGATTTTTAGACACGTTTAACACTTGCTACAATTGTCTTTCAGTAGACTGGACAAAAAACCCCCCTTTTTTCTACAGCAGCTTGTTCAAAATAAGCCTGGAAAAGGTAGGACAACACTTCTTTAAAAGAACTCTGGGAGACTGGTGTGATGCTACTGAATTTGGAGAGCATGCTTTGCCAGCAAATGTGCTGGGAAGGTTCTAGGAGCAGTGGTCTCCCTGGGTTGCCATCTCCCAATGGATTTTAGTGTCACTGTAGTGAGAATGAGCAATGAGGAGCTACTTGTCATTAAAAACCTCCCATCCAAGGATGGAAGATTTGAAAGCAGACAACCTTGAAAGTTTTAAATTCTGCTTTGAACAAGAGAATGAGAAGACATTTGTAAAAAAAGGCATAAAAGTGGTGCAATCTAAAGATTTCTAAAGACTTCTTTTAATTAAATAAACATTGAATAACTCATCTTACATAGACAGGCTTTGGAAAAAACTTGACGTTAAAGATCTGCTACAGATATGTTGGGGGAGGGAAAACATAGGGAAATTGTAAGCAATTTGTATGTTAACCAGTAGGAAGTTTGATATTTTACTCTGCATTCTGGCCATGGCTATTTTTATATTGCAATTGACCCACAGGTCTTGGCACAGGCTTAGATGCTCATGTTCATCCTACCTGATGCAAGAATGCTCAAGAAACAGCTCACAAAATTTCTATGCCTTCTTTTTTTCACAGGTTCAGATGCCTGTGTGAGAGCAGAGATCACTGCTCTTTACACTGGGTCACTCTGAGATTGGCACAATTAACACAACCTCCTGTGAAACATTTCTCTCCTTCTGGGATGGACTGTGGGAAGAGCATGGAAGGTCTCCCAGCTCTTGAGTGCATCAGCCTGTGCTCATGCTGCAAAGCAGGTGGCTCCAGGCACATTAGTGCAAGTCCTCATCACTGCTCTCAAGTAAAAAGACTGACACTGTCTTAGCAGAGAGCTCAGGGTGGAAAAACAGGGGGGCTTGCAAATCTTAACTCAACAACATGATATAAATTGCCAAATACAGGTGAGGGAAAGCCTGAGCACTGAACCCCTGCTTGGTCACACTGCTTAGGGGTTGCCTTGCTGTCTCTTGCTGGCACCAATGGACCTTTCCCCCAAGTCCTCACAAAGGAAAAGGTTAGCTAGCACACTGCAGGGTGGGTAATGACACATTTGGTGCCGTTTAACTTTTACCAGACATCCCTCCCTGGCCCTTTTCTATTAAGCAGTACAAATGTGGTCTTAATGACTTATACTAGTGGAGGATGTACTCTCATGGGTGACAGTTTGCTTCCAAGTCTCAAATATTTTAATTTCCACCTTAACATGAAAGTGTAAGCCTCCCTGAAGCTGAGTTTTCATTAACCTTACAGTGCGTGGATGCAATGAAAACAGTACTGTAGAGGACTTCCCATGCTGCCATACACTTGATCAGGCTCGTTTTCCAGGCTGTGCTAAATCACTGACAGCAAAACATGCCCACTCTTCCATCCTGTCCAAGGCAAGGACAGTAAGGCATAACCTGAGTTATTCCCAGCTGCAGGCTATGACCCCTGTCCTGCAGTCACCTGGAGTGTTTAAGGTTCCAGCACAATCCCTGGCAGGTTTTCATCCCGTGCCATCTAGCCTGGGTACGGTGCAGGAGCAACACAGAACTGTTCCATGTAGGTGCTATGCATGAACACCAACACTCAGGGGCAAAAGGGTTTAGTTCTGTGGATGTGAGCAGCAGTTTGCCACTTATCCCCTAGGGTCAGATGGCAGATGTTAACCCACTTGATTCACTGGTATAGAGGTCGCTCACAAGTCCTGGTTAACCCTAGAAGATTTATAGGACATGTGTTGAGACTGGGATAAAGCACGATAGCAAAGTATTAACACAGTCTTTCATATTTAAGAATGGAGGCTTATCCCACCTCAGGGTATTTCTCCTCCCATCTCTGGGCCCCATCCCAAGTGAGAAGACATTAATTATGTTACGGATGCTCGGTAAAAGCACTTCAGAAGTCAGTGGAAATGTTGACATACTGCTGAGCAGGAGTGAAGGCTGAAGCAGCCAGTCTAGAAGAAAACAAATGGGACCATCCAGCACATGTCTCACCAAAGCTTTCAGATGTGGATTGTGCGCCAAAAAAAGGCATCTGAGGCTATATTCAATGCAGATCAAATAACAGAAGCTTAGGTGCCTTTTGTTGGTTGAATCCACCCGGCCTGGTAAATATGCTCTCTTATGTATGCAGTATCACCTGGGCACCAAATGATTTATTGTCTCTCGGTTTTCGTTTATAAAACTGACAGAGTTGGGGCTGATAAATGCTGATATATGTTAAATTCAACCAGCTTATGATAAAAGTTGCTTGCCAAGTGGCGACAGCTGGCCGCCTCAGTAAACATGTCACGTAGCTACCTTCACCCCTGAGGAATGTTGATTGCTATTTGATATAATAAAGCATTTTAAGGTCCAAAGGAAATAGGCAAGGAGGTTAAATGCAACAGATACATAATGTCTACCAGCCACATTGTCTACCACTTAAAAATTTACTGCCAAGTAGCAGAACAGCTAGTACCTGCTTCAGTGAAGCCTGCCAGGGCAGTGATAATGACTGTAAGTAGATGTGAAATAATTATGATCGTGATGCTTCTGGATTGACAGGATACCATTGCTGAAGTGTCGTCCAGATGGCTACAGAAGGAAGAAAGCATCTTACTGGGAGGGGAGGTCAGTACTGCTCTGTACAGTTGAGTTCCTCCAGATACTTCTACTGTGGCAGGTGGATCATTAGCCAAAGCAGAGCCTGGAGCCTGGTGTGAACTGTGGCAAACAGAGAGTGCATCCCCACCCCTGCTCCTGGATGTGCTCCCCAAATCCAGGCACTGAGTGGCACCATCAAGAGCCCTTGGTGCTCTTGAGGCTAGTCTGTGTTGCAGGCATGAACACTTTTAAGTCCATGTTGAAACAGGGCAGGAGTCTGAATCCTCTCCTTGCTTTACCCCACTTCTTCAGATTTGTGCCTGACACAGAGATTGGGTCTGAGGCAAGATGCAGCTTGTCAGTGGACTTGGGTCTATACTTAAGTGCCAAAGGAGCACTTAGGTAACGTGGCTGGGAAAATCAGCAGAGCTTGGGGGCGCCAAAAGCCATTTCAAACCTGGGAGAGATGTGTGGGGAAGCACCTGTGTTCAGGAAAACCTGCTCATTTCTTCCCAAGCTTTCCATTGGGCTAATTAAAGACATTGCCTCTCTCACAAAATTTGCCCCATTTACAATACTGAACCTTTGGGCTTGTACAGCGCTAGGAGCAGCAAGGCACTGGAATCCTTCACTGTAATATAGATCATAAAATAGTAATATATGACAACCTGATGTTGGCATTTCCAGGGCTGGAAAAGATTCATAGCATGATTTACAGACCCACCTTGCACTGAGTAGCAGCTATTTGATGAATCACAATTTCTGTCACATTGATTTAAAACAAACCTTGGCATTACCATCCCAGTCTGGCAGTCTGGTTGCTGTGAGCAACCTGGATGTTTTCGAGGGACTCACGTTTCATTTGAATGCTTTTTACTGGGCTGCAAGAATGACAAAGAACTGTAGGTTGAAATAACATGAAAACATGTTGTTTATAAGAACAGGACATGGTAGCAGCCAAAGTATTTCAGAGGCAGTAGGGAGATCACTTAGTTGCCTAAATCTTAATTCCAAGGATCCTTTAGTTGTGTAAGATAGCCAAGGTACCTACTAAAAATAACATAGGTTCTACAGGAGACATCCCTGTTGCAAAGTTGCTGTTGGAGACCACACAGGACATCCCAAAATAGCCCACACAGCACCAACATTCGAGCAATTGAATCTCACACAAACCCTTTTTGTTTTCTCAAGTGTTGCCTTGATCTTGTTCAGGGAGATTGCCCCTCTGAGGAGCTGTCCCTTTCCTCTTGCAAGGGCACAGTTGAAGTCAAAGTCCTGGGAGCCTGGAGGGACTCATGGGGTGCTGGGTATGTGAAAGGCTGTTCAGCCAGGAGACAGACTATGCTAATCCCTGCTGAAAACTCCTCCAGAGCATACTGGCCTGGCTCAAGAGCACTCCTTTGCCCTCTGGGATGGTCCTGCAGTTTCATTTAATAAAACATTCTTGTATGGTTTTCTTCTAGTGATGTTCTGCAGAGCATAAATGTGTTCCACATATGCAGAAAGAGAAAAAACTCTGTTAGACCCTGCTGGAATTTACCAGAGAAATTTATTGAAACCTGGGACCAGATGTCTCATCCTTTCTCCATTGCCACCTTTCAGGACCAAGGAGTTCTTGCTTAATATTTGCTGTTGTTTCCCTGTCAGGATTACTATATTGTCCTATTTAAAACATGTAGTGCTTTAGAGGAAAAGCATCTGCAAATTCTAGGGGACTCCTACAGTTGTTTTGGCTGTCTGGCATAATGAAAATAACCATTAGTCTGCTGGTTTCACTGAACTTTCTCTGCTGCAAAAATCCCTCTGCCCATGAGACAGATTTTTAGGTCAATATGCCCATGTGCATAGCACAGAAGAGCTGTGGGTGGCCAGGCAGAGCAGTGTCACTAAACTCACATACGTAAAACTCTTGGGATGCACAGTTAAAAACTATTACTAAGAAAGAACGGGAGATAGGACTTGGAACTTCTTCCTGGACTTCACTTTACTCCAAATTTTTTTCTTCCCTCCTCCCCCCAGGGTCACAGGGGGATGGGGGACGGGACTGTGCTCAGTTCACCATATGCTGTCTACACTGCTCCTTCCTCCTCAGGGTGAGGATGCCTCACACTCCTCCTCTGCTCCAGCATGCGATCCCTCCCACAGGAGACAGTCTTCCATGGGTCCTTCCTATGGGCTGCATTTCTTCACAAATTGAAGACCAGAATGTCAGTGAAATGTAGACAGAGGGGAAAATTCCAATATATATGTCCATCTCCTTAAAATAGTCTCTACAGGTAACTGTTGGATGTAAGACTAGAGAGCAGAAAGTTACAGAATACATCATCTTGTCATGACTGGAGAAAAAAAAATCTCTAAAATCAAAATTTTCAGGTTAGTTTTCTTCTTCCAAAATTTTCTAAAGAAAATTACTGCTCTGCACTAATATATTTGTTACTGATACTGTTCTTCAGAATGGTTCTGGTCAGGTCTAAATATGATATAAGGTGACTCCCAGTACCTAAGGATGGGATCAATTACTATGACCAGCCCACAAAGTCTTACAATTGTTTTTCAATTACAAATAGGCTTCTGATTAAATAAATTTTTGAGACTGTGTCTGCCTCTATTTCAGAGAATGCAATTCCTCTTCCAATAAGTGGTTTCATTTTTTTTTCTATAAAAATCAGAATCTTGATCCAAATACTTCTTGATTGAAGCTCTGGGATTGTAAAGGTTATTTTTTGATTAAATTGAATAAACTTTTTTTTTTAAGAATAACCATCTTCAAATTCTGTGTTTAGGGCTACTGACTGATTTTATCATCTTACCAGGCTGTTGTGAATTCAAGATCCTGATTTATACCTTATTTTTCAAGTTTGTGGTATCTGCAGAAATGTACCTGGAAAGACTCTCACACCTAAAATGAAGTGATCCAGGGCTTCAGCTTTTTTGGAGATGTTTCTATTGTAACAACTTGTGTCCCTTCACCTGTTGAAATGGCCCTCCTTGAATGCCTTTTAACTGAAAAATTGCAGACAGTACATAGTTTGCTTGTCTGTCAGCATCTGGCAATAGAAACAGTGTTAATAAGCCAACAAGCACTTTTGTTCTTCACAGCTCTTTTGGTTAATAAAAAGCCAGCCTGGATCATGATTACGTAGAGAAAGCCTCAAGGCTCCAGATCCCAAAACTGAAATGATGGCCAGAATTGTCCAGACTGTCAGATAAGAAAGAAAGGGATAAAAGAGTGTGAGGAAATAATAGGAGAATATTTGTAATTGTCATTCACCTATTTTCAAGCAGGTGTCCTAATCCATGTCTAGTCCAGGTTTATCCCCTAAGCCCCCTCCCATCCCATGTCAGCTGACCATAAAGCTGAGTTTCTGTATGTGGAGAAGAGGCGCTGCCCACATCTGAGGAAGGGTTAGCAAGTGCACTTCTCAGGGCTTCGTGTGGGAAAGCGCTTGTACAACCTACTGCCTTCATGCCGTCCTGGAGAGAACCTGCATCCTGCACAAGGACATGGAACTGTCTCCATCTCCCAGCCTGGACCAGCCCCAGGCACTTCAAGGGATGCATTCTGCTCAGACTGGCAGTGGTGGGTGGGACAGAGCTTTTTTGTGTCCCTACTTTCACTGAATGCTTTACAGACTATTTTCCTAGAACACCACTAGAGTGACCTTCCTGCCACCTTCAAACAGGTTCCCACTTGGTCACAGCTTCTGTCCCCACCAGTGACAGCTTGTCAGGCAATCCTGGGGTGCTTGTCCTAACTCCCTGAACTGAGATTTCCGATCTACTTGCCAGCTGCAGCCCTAACCCTCTAACTTTCTAGCACAAACTCCTTTTAAAAGTGTCCTAGAATGTGCATCCAACCCGTGCATCCAGGTGCAGTCTTTGCTCTTCCGTAGTCACAAACACTTTGCAGAGCGCACCTGTTATTGCCAATTAGAGTGGTAGGAAACTTGCAAAACTTGTATTTCTGCGTGGGGAATGAAAAAACCCTTGGGGATCTGCAAGATTAAACCTGCAAAGCCTCGTGACAAAAGCAATCAGTGTCTGAGATGGCCACTTACTTACACAGGACACTTGCCCCTCCAAGGGTGCTGCAATAACAGGTCTTCTTCCCAGCACACGGTGCCAAACCTCCAGTAGGAAAGCAGGTGGGAAAGAGAGGAAGCTTTTGCTGGTGATGTGATCCAGCTCTGACAGCCCAAGCTGAGGCAGTGCCTGCCCTCAGCAGAGCTGTGGCTGGGGACTGCACACCAGCATGAGAGGTGGAAGGCTGGCAGCAGTGGCTCCTGCCACGCACTGGCAAATCAGACAGTGCTGCACCCCCTGAGAGCACGAGAGCCTTCTGCTCACCACCTTCTGTGTGGTCACAAGGCAACCTCTGTCAGCAAGAAATAAAGGCTCAGACCACTCTTCAGTACAAGTCTGTGAGCTGAGAGTGCATCCCAGAGGCAACAAGAACAGGACCTGAACTGGCTGATCACAGGACACTCCTGTTTTTTGCTGCTTGTGAAAAAAAATAACCTACCAACCAATCGATCAGAAGAAACAAAACCTTCTTCAGGGAAGTCCAGGAGTAAAAGTTGATGTAACAGCTTCCTCCAAGAACATCTTTCCACTGGAGAATGGACTTGTCCCTGGTCCTTGTGCATGCCAGCCAGTGTTTTTCATGTCTGTGCAGAGAAGCTATAGGGACTTCTGTGGAAGGAGACTTCCTTTTCTGTGCCTAGCCAGAAAGATACTGCAGGTGTCAGGGTGGGGGTAAAGGTATTTGGGATGGGGGAATGCTTTCTGGGAGGAGGCCAGGTTCCTTGGTGACCTGACTGACTTTTGAATACCAGTGAACTTCTGTGTTGTTTCCTGAGGCAAGAATGTACTCTGTCTTTCCCAGCCCTGCAGACAGCAATTCTTCCCTCTTATGCTGAGACACTCCTAAGGCTGCACATTTCTCACATCCTGCAAATCACCCCCACTGCTGACTGCATGGGAGAGATACCCTGACCACAGAGTGGCTGATAAATGAATACATGCCAGTGGCAAGATGGTAGGACAGGTGGCCAGTGGGTACGAGAAGCATGCTGTCTGCCAGTGGCAAAGAGGCACCTGCTGGCTGGCTGGGCATTGCGTGACCTCTGTAAGGATCAGGCAGGAGTTTTTCTCAGTTCCCCTGAGGCCGTGCTGAGGGCCTGGTGTGGCTCAGGCTCCAGGCACAGTCCTCAGTGTCTGTGGATGGAAAATGGGCAAATGAGGGACAGGAGAGCAGCCTGATACCCCCACATTCACACCTCACCCAGGTGTGCAGGGCAAGAAATTGTAGCATATGCATCTTGCACTCGCTCTCATGTTTGTATCAGGCTATTGGTATGACAGTGGCAGTGTTTAGAAATGATTTAAGGCTTTGGGCAACTTCCCACCTCTTCCTTCTCTCCAAGCCCCAAAGTACAAATGTCTTCACTACTAGATAATGCCAAATTAAAACAAGACATGTAGGTGGGATTTTTCTTGCGTAACTACAGAAGTCCAAGCCGAAGTTGTCTTTTGCCTTTGCAGCAGAGGAAGACTCATGAGCTAAACACATTGCATCCATCTGCCTGGTGCTCACATTGAGTCAGTGATTGGCAGGAGCCATTTGCCTCTCCTGAGCACAGCTCAGAGGTTGTCTCTGAGGGCTTGGCTGGCTGCCTGGCCCTCAAATGGAAAAACCTTGTGCAAAAAAACATGCAGCTTTGTGGTCTGCAGACAGCAGCCCCCAGAGCCCAGCCCTGCTGCTCCCACCAAGGGCAATTAAAACATTTGCAGCTGTACACAGGGAACGAGTGCAGCCCTCAGCAAGAGAAGAGGTGCTGGCAAGGCAGGGTCATGGAGGCAGAGGGACCTGTGCCAGGGTCTGGTTTGGGGGGTGGCTGATGTGGGAAGCAGCACACGACCCAAGTACAAGCTACTGGATGGCAGGAGGGAGAATGAGACTTTGGCTTTGCTGAACTCTAATTTGGAAGCCTTTCCCCCATTGGTTCATGGAGTGTCTAAATCTAATACTATAAAAAAGAAATGAGGAGCTCGGGTGAAACCCCAGAGAAGAGCACAGAGGGTGTTTGTGGTGTGGCCTCACCTCCACAAGAATTTGTTTCCTTCAGCATCTCTTCCACAGTTCCTGCTTGTCTCCTGCAAGGGCACCAAAACCCCAGAGGATGCTGGACCCACGTATCATGGCTCCAGATGAGAAGGAAATCATAGAATGCTTTGGGTTGGAAGGACCCTTAAAAATCTTCTATTTCCAACCCTCCTGCCATGGGCAGGTACACCTTTGACTAGACCAAATCCTTGGAGCAAATTCCACATGCTCCCAGAGCTAATGTTTCATCTTAGAAAAAAGTGTTAAATCTATCTAGATTTGATTTTCTATTTGATAATACAGTGATATCAAATCTGAATTTAAAATGATTTATGCATAGACCATAATAACATTTTAATGGGGAAAAAATACACAGTCATTTCAAGCTTGAAGAGTCTAAGTACTATGGGTTTGTATAAATGGCTGATACGTTATTTGTTTATTGGGCAATCTGCTTTTTTATATTGTTTGTCAGGCTATATAATTTTAGGTGAAAGCTTTTTAGCATGCTGCACCTGCCAGAAGAACTTTCCTAATACACAAGTTTCTGCTCTGGTGTGCATAGAAAATAGACAACTAATTGCCTTCTTACCCACTCTAGTGCTGTTAACCAGAACCTGGCTGCTCCGTAAATTAGGTAACCATATAAATGGTGCTGCTGCACAAATCAGCTGAACACTGCATACTTGATTTCATTTGAGGTTCACAAGAGCATCATCTAGGTTAAGAGGCTGGTTTTGGCAACTGTAGCACTCTTTTATTAAACTGTAGGTTTCCTAACCACCGTAGGGAACAGGAAGCGATTGCTTCACAGGACACCAGCCAAGAATGTGAGACCTGGAGTCTTTCACTGGGTCCATTTCTTGGGACAGGTTCCTTCCTTCCCTTGAGCCTTTGCCTGTGTTAGTGTGCTATGAATCTTTGGAGTGCATATTACTCCAAGAGGTTGAGCTAGTGGTGGGACCATATGGCCCAGATGGCTGTGGGGTTTCTGAAAGCTTCTTTGCTACAAGGTGATGTCTCACTTCCTTCAGTTGCTATGATGAGATTACTCTCACGAAGGTTTCTGCAATGCCACGTGGATTTTATTGACTGCGAAAAGCTGTTGTAGATGCAATATAGGAGAACTGCTTCAAATCAAAAATCTAATGGTCCTGCCTGGCTAGAAACCCAGTGTCTGGGTGTTGCTGTGTTGTAGCTCACCAAGCAGCGTTTTAAGGCTCAAGTGCTCGTTTGCTCCTTGGCAGTGCAGGCAGCAACTTCGTCAAGGCTCAGTGCAGGCCGCCCAGAGCTCTTACAAACGGGTAAGAGCTGAGAGAACCGAGTGTCTCACAGTCCCTCTGCAAGCACTCAGTGCTTGCTAAGAGCCAAGTCCAGAGGTGCCATCCCAAGGATCACATGCCCAATGCATTTCTTCCCAATCGGGAGAGACTCTGACCATTCAACTCTCCTAATGTACTGCAAGACCAAACAGTCTCCTGAGTCACATCGAGTGTTTTCTGACTGCTGCTTTTTAGAGCCTCCTGTTATTCCCAAAGCTTGGACCAAATACTGAGTTAATGATTACTGGTTGAAGTTTCAGTGGTTATTTTGAGGGGACAACCTTTTCCAGCCTTCTGGACACCTGAGGCAGGACATTTAATCAATGTCTTTGTCCTTGTCAGCTGATGCATTAAATCAGGTGGTGTTCAAGTACATAAAATCATTTCAAGCATTGACAATGTGCTTTCCAGTGTGCAGGTAAGGACCAATAAAACCTACATGCATCATTCAGAGAATAAAAATCAGATCAAGTTTTCAATTAAATGTGCCAACCTATACCCATTATGTGTGTGCAGTTCGTCATCCCTTCATAAAGATACTGATTTTTTTTTTCTAGTCTTCTGTGCAACTGTGGATTTAAATCACAGCTTTATGAACTTGAGCTGGACTTGAATTGTGAATCTTACACAGAAATAAATAGATAAATACTGAACAGAAGTAGTGTACAAAATAAGGAAATTGATATATAATTAAAGGATTTGGAAACACTAGATGAAAATTTAATTAAGAAGATTGGAACAGAGAAAGAAAGTGAAAGAGAAAGCAAATGAAAGAAAGTAGGGGAAGATAAGGCAAGAAAGTAGGGCAAGAAAGGCAAGCAGAGGAGTTTTGCAGGTCAGTGGAAATATTTGAAGCTAAATGGATTCTTAATATGTCTAAATTGCACTTAAAACAGTGTATTATAAATAATTAGCAAAGCTAAGAGATGTTACACTGTACAGGAAATGTTTAGATTATTTTATATACAATAGAAAACAGTGGTCATTGCCACTGAGCAAGTGAGAAATCCATATTATTTAATTGGCTCCACTTACTTCTGTCTTAGTGAGTTATCTGTGAAAAAATTCCTGTTAGTTTTCTTTCATTTTTTAAAACATGAGAGGTCCAAAATGTTTTCAGGAGGTGGATGTCTCAATTTAGAAAATACACCATTATTTCAATATTTAGGATTGAACCTGTGCTAATGACTGAACGAGCCTGTAAGGTGTAGGTGGATACATTTCTCTTCCCTTGTTGGAGAGACATAAGAACTAGGCCCACTGCAGTGTATTACACAGGCAAGGAAATACAAGCAAGGAAGCTGCCTGAACAGCTCCAGGTGATAGCACCTCTATGTACTCTGTGACACAGTATTTTGTCTGCTGCTCTCCTCCTCCTCCTCCCCAGGGTTCTTCACTTATCTGCAACAAGTTATAGACAAACTCAGCTAAAAGAATGCTGCGTTTGTTCTACTTTGCCTCTGTAGCTCCTTGAGTCCAAGACTTAGTCACTACTGATTTTAGAGCACCCCTGCTCAGGTGGGGGACAGAGGGATGGATTTTCTTGCGGATTTCTTCCTAGCACTTCCCTCTGTGGAGTTTGAGAGGTTCATAGCACCTCCAGAGATTATGTGGTATCAGTTTTGGAGGGAAGAATGAAATCTGATGCCTTGATACTCAAATGATTTTCAGTCACTGCATAACCATATAAATACCTTCTGAAATCCATGTTAGATCAAGTGTCGTAAGGCTAAAAAGGTCTCCCCTAGTTCTTAGTGTCTACTTGAAGTGCTCAGAAGTGCTACTGGAGCTAATAACAAGGCTGTGTGGACAGCACAAGACACTTCCAGAACCCAGTCCTTGTGCCATTGAGTGTTCACAGCCAGACTTCGCAAAAACTTCCCCTTCTCTTGGGAGTACCTTGAGCTGCTGCAGACCAGCTGCCCAGAAAAGAAAGGTGTTTGCAGCTGGAAACCCTTTCTGGGAAATTTAACCCAAGAGGCTGACCAAGATTACATCATGTCCCTTTGGTCAGACCTGCTGGAGCACAGGCCAGGTCCTGCTTCTCACTTGGGCAGTGAGAGCACAGCCTCCTTCTCTCCTGGCCTCTAGATCCATGTTTTTCACTGTGGGCAGGGAGCAGACCCTCAAATGCTTTTCTCTGAAGGCTGTTCACCTTATGTGTCTTTTACATAAGTCACCTTCTTCCTCCATGCCCAGGACTGGAGGATGGAGTGTGAGGAATACCTCCCAACTTTGTTCTGTGGGGGCTCAATATCGCAGCTGCCCCACTGTGAGCTCTCATGGTGTGCTCAGGTCCAGGGCAGGGATCTGCTCACTTCTGTGAACACGTAAAGGACTTGGCTGCTAAGTTTTAAGATGTATCTGTGGAACCTGTGTGATGTGCAGCAGTTCAAAGTTTGATTGAATGTAGGCAGCTTTGCACAGAGAGATTGGTCTGGAGAGACGTTGCTGTGGGACAACATCCCAGCAGGAATTCTAACATACTTAAATCCAGCAAAGAAACACAGCAGCTAAGAAAACAGAGCAGGAAAATTCTGTGTGGGATTGCTGTCTCCAGATGTCAGCTATTCCTGTCCTCTGCTCTTGTTTGGGATCAGCCATACACCACCACTTTTGCTTCCAGAGCCTTGCAGTGGAGGCATCACACCCTCCCTACATGGGCAGCTACTGTGCGTCATGGTTTCCCAGCTTCACCTTCATACCAGTCCAAACAATTATAAGGAAAGTTTCCCCACATGTTTGGTGAGAGGTAGAGATACAGAATGGAAAATTTCAGCTCAAATAGTCGAAGTCCAGAAAAGTTACAATGGACAAACAAGAGGGGAGGACTATGGTGAGAACTGCCAGGTGCCACTTGCCTGGTCAGGTTCAGTCTGAGCCCCAAACCTCATGTGCTCCAAAGAGCCTGGGGTCTAGGAGAAAAAAATCAAGCAGTCAGGGGAGTGAGGAGGAGTTCTTTCAGGCTGATGATTCTACCCTGGATTCCTCTAGCTGTAACTTTCTGGATAAACATATATATATATATATACTGATTTTTATTTCTACTCTTACCTGATATAATAAACATTGAATAGAAAACAGAAAACTGTGTGGGGCAAACAACATGAAACAGCTGTGTTTTTCAGCAGGAAGGTTCGCAGCATTCAAAAGTAATTCCTCAGCTCTTCGTATAAGACAGTGAAATTGTGCTTCCCTGGTGATAATGAAATAATTAATTTTGGGGAAGATGAAAAAAAATTCAAAGGTGTAAATTAGAAAGTATAAAAAGAAACTACATATATAAAAGACTCTTCTATTCTCAGCTTTCCCAAGGCAAATTCCCTATACATTTCCTGGACAAGGTCTTGTTTAAAATGGTTGCGTAAACATGTCTTCCTGCAGTTCAAGCTCTCTTCTGTCACACCTGCAGTGTGAAGAAGCTGATGTGTGGTGGGAAGAGCAAACTGAACCTGCTGTGTGCCAATGCTGAATCGCTCAGAGGCCTAAAAAAGCTTCTTGCCAAGAAAAAAAGCTGATGAACCAGTCTTACTTTAGGGCAGGTGGAATAGTTCGTGCTCTCATTTTTATCGTTAGCTCTAAGAGGGAAAGACAGATTTGTTTTCACATGGTTATTGATTATTAACCAGCTTTGTGAAAGGTTACCTTTCTGCTAGATACAGCCATGGTGGAGGGTTAAAAATCAATCCCTGGGAAAGCTCTGTTTCCCAGTCAACTTCTGCCACTGAGGTCCCTTGACATGGATAGAGTTTACCCGTGTTGGTTTGAGCATAGATGAGAGAGGAAAAGAGATTATTGTGAATATGCTCCACTTACCTTCAGTACTCCTTTTCTGTCAAAGTGTGGATTCCAGAAAAGGGTTGGAGCACTGAGAAGTCGTTAGATGTTATGCAGATAGAGAAAATCTAACCAGATTACTTTAGGAAGTGTGACTGAACTATACTCCTTACTATTTTACATTCTAATTAGACAGTCAGGGTGGTGGGAGAAATGATAGAACTGTCATCAGTTATAACAGGAAAGGGAGCTAATTGAGTAGGGGTTCACAAATTATTTGTGTTGAAAGGCAAACAAAATGCTCCTGTCGCCTTTCCTAGGAGGAAAAAAGGTAATACTGTACCCAGATTGCTTTACATTTCACTGATCTCGGCAGCCTGCGGTGCTATCTGTCAGGCACTACTGAGGAAGACTTCCAAGGAACAGTGACTCACATCAAACCTATATTAACCATTTGGAGGTGGGAACATTGCAAATGCCCTTGAGTTTCAAGAAGCATGCTGTGTATGTTGGCATACATTTTAAAACCACATAGATATGACGTTAGGCATGTGACCTTGCTTTCCGAACCCCTGGCCATTCAGAGACTTGTATTATATTGCACAGTTTTCGGCTTCATAAAACATGGAATGAGTGAGCTTTGCAGATTGTCTCTTCTCTGCCAAACACCAGGCTAGAGGAATGTGATCGGATCTCCACCAGTCCTTAGAACATACTTGAATCTAATACGCTAGCTCAAGTATTGCAGTGCACTTGTTGTGTGATGTTCCTGTAGGACGGCAGCAGCTGTGCACCTGAAGCATTTGTTACTGCTGCTCCAACATCTGAACTCCTGTGCTTGCATTGAGGATAATTACAACCTGCTGTTCTACTTAACACTACTGCTATCACCATCATCCCCTAATTACTGGCTCAGAATCATGGATTCCTTTTTGTCTAATCTCTTGGACTAGCGAGGTTACTATAAGAATTTCTGTTTATGTGTACAAGTATCTTAAGGGTGAGTGTCAGAGGATGGGGTCAGACTCTTTTCAGTTGTGTCCAGTGACAAGACAAGGCACAACAGACACAAACAGAAACATGGGAAATTCCATTTGATTACAAGGAAAAACTTCCTTGCTGTGAGGTTGACAGAACACTGAAACAGGCTGCCCAGATATGTTCTGGAATCTCCTCTGGGGATATTAAAATCTGGAGGTTGTTGTCAGCCAGAACTACAACTGTATTAATTGGGTTTTGGGACCATGCATCAGACACAACACTGAGATTTTCAGCTCCATGGATGAAGTTGGGGAATTTAAGCAACCATGCCAGTCATATCTCGAAGTTACGAGGGACTTCTACAGTCCTTTAAAACTTCCTAGAGCAGGTAAAGTACATGATCTCCAGCTGAACTTCAGCATACATCCAGATGGGGCTTAAGGTGGGGGAAATTCTACCTGATCCATTGTTGATTTGTTCCTGTGTGCAACATGTCCATTACTTTTCTCTGTTTTCAATGGGTAAAACTTGACTGTAATCTATCGGTGGGAATAAAGATGTTTGTATCAGCCATTTTTTCTTTGCATGGTTGTCTGCAGACTGAGGATGGCCAAGTTTCTTGTCATTCCAAGCCTGACAAAGCCAGACTTGGGGAGTAAAGACAGGGAATTCTCAGCAGGGAGATGACAATGCACATACAGGAGAGCCCGGGCTCACCATTCGAAGTCCACAAACATGCTAGGGGCAAGGATGCACCTTTTAATTTCTTATACATCTCAGGGTCTTCTAGTTGGAAAATTAAGACTTTTTAAATGCAGTCAGCTGCAGGGTCAGCAGCGTCTCACACGGCGGCACTTAATCTGGGGAACACTTTGCTCCAAGGTGGTGGGAGGCAAAATATTTACATAAAGTTTCAGAGGAAACTTAAATTGTGGAAAAATCGGCTGAGGGCTATTACATTCATGTCACTCGGGAACTCCTTGGGACGGAAAATTCTGGGAGTTTAGTAGAAGATGTTTCGGTGTCTTGTATGCACACCCTTCTGCAACTTATTGACCACTTCTGCAACATACTGACCGCTTTCAGGGACGATTTTGTGTCTGCAGAGCCCAATTCTGGGGCGAGTGAAGCCACTGGCCTTTCCCATCATTCCCATCGGCCTCCTCCATCACCCATTTTCCACGTCAAGTGGATCATTTCCTGATACGGTGGGACGCATTCACTGCTCCGAGACTTCTCCTGGGAACCCACAGCTGCGAAGGACTCAAACCAAGTATCAGTGATTGCATCCCAGGTCGAGGAGGCAGGCAGAGGTGATCCCTGGGATCTGGCTCCAGCCGGGCTCACCTTCCCCGGGATCCCCGGGCCGCCGGACATCACCACCCGCAGGACGTGGCCGAGGTCCCCAGTGCCGGGATACCCAGCGGGGCCCTTTTCCTGCGCTGCAGCTCGCCACCTTGTTGTCAGAACGGCAAAGCGTGCCCTTATCGCCTGCTCACGCAGGCAGAATGAAAGAGAATTAGCTCTAAATTATACGAAATTCATTTGCTTTGGAGGGTGAAGTGTTTGCTCTGTTTAGAAACCTTCGTTATAGAGAGAGGTCCGCATTAAGACACCGGCTAATGGTTCTTCCAGGAGATGAATCAATTTGCTCTGGGTTTTATGGCCTCGGGTTTGTTTGTCCGCGCCGGTTCCCCGTGGAAAACCGGGAACAGTAAATGCTCCAGGTAACAGATCTCTGGGTGAGGGGCTGTGGGTGCTGCTCCGGGGTCTGGGCACAAGACGTGTCTGGATCAAAGGACACCCGTGCCTGCAAGAGACCTGAGTGCAGGCATCGCGGGCGCGGGTGGGGGAACCCCCGCGAAGGGAGCCGCGCATCCCCGCTGGCCGCCCGCTGTCTGCGGGCCCCGCCGCGCCGCGTACCCTGCGCGGAATGCCAGGGGATGGAGCGGGCAGGTGCCGGGCGCAGGGAGCCCGAGCAGCAGCCATGTCTATCTGTAATTCCCGCTAATAAAATACTTTTTCACTATCCGCGCTATAATTGGTTTACAGCCTTTTCTGTTTATTTATCCATAAGAGCTGCTGTTAAATGGCTTGGGAAAGCAATCGCTTAATGGCTCAATATTGAATCAAAGGCTCAGTGTGCTTTCTAAGAGATGGGGACCCGCGTGAGTTCAGAGCGGAAACTCGAAGTGTAATGGACTGGGCGAGTTTATGATCCCACGGAACAGAGCGCAGCAGCGAGGGACAGGGACCCTCCTGCCCCGCCGCTCAGGGCATGCATCACCACTGGCCGGGCCGAGCCGGGCCGGGCCGGGCCGGGCAAACTCGCACCCGCACCCTCAGAGCCGCGGGAGCGCGGCCCGACGGCGGCGGCCGGAGCGCCGGTGCCCGGGAAGCGGCGGCGAGAGGAGGCGGGCCGGGCGGATAGGAAGCGTGCCTGCAGCCGAGCAGGAGAGAGCGGCGGCCGGGCCGAGCGCAGGGAGGCAGGGAAATGATCTTTGTCCCTTTCGGTAGCTCTCCGCCTCCTCATAGCCCCGTCACCAAGTCAACCGGCACCAGCTCGGAGCGCATTATCTCCGAGGGTCAACACATTGCAGCCCAAGCCGCGGGGAAGGCTCCCAAATTTACCTCTTGGACAAACAATCCGCTGCCTATCGCTCGCTCGAGTGATAGCATTGTGGTCCCCCACTGGCCGGTGCTGGCCTGAGCCCAGGGCTCCGGGACACGGGGACCCCCGAGGGAGCGCCCTGCCCGTCCCTGGACACCCACATCCCTGGGGGAGATGCCCTCGCAGCCAAAAGTGCCCGGTCGCTAAACCCCTGCAGGAGCCGAGTCTACCCCGGCCCTCCGAGGGTTTTCCTCTCCGTGCCCGGGGGTCGCCGGGGGATGAGCAGCTCCTGGGGGGAAGCGATGGGGAGAGGGAAAAGATGCGTCTAAGGGCCATCCGCCCCGGAGCGCCCCGCGCATCGGCGCGATCCCCTGAGCCCCTGCCCGGCCCGGCCAGCCCACCGCCGCGGGGCTCCTCACCCCAGAGCAGGCGGCAGCACCCAGCAGAAGAGTAGGGGGTTTCGGGGTTGGCCCGGCTGCGGGGAAGGAAGGGGGTTACGGGACCAGGGCCACCCCGGGTGGCCTCCTCGGGCCCGCGCCCCGCCCCGGAGGGTTGCGGGAGGGCTCACGTGGGGGAGAGGCGCCTATGGGGAGGCGGCGGGAGCCGGGCAGGGCGGTGGGGCCCGGCGGGGCCGCCAGCTGTCAAAGAGGCATCCCGGGCTCCGCGAGCGGGAGCAGCCCTATGTGCCCCTAAGCTGCGAAGCCCCCTCGGCCCCCCGCTCGCCATGAACACCGAGGAGCAGTATTACGCCTCGGCGCAGCTCTACAAGGAGTCGTGTGCGTTTCAGAGAGCCCAAGCGCAGGACTACAACTCCAGCCCCCCCGCCTGCCTGTACATGGGCAGGCAGCAACAGACTCCTTATTCCAGCGCCTTAGGGGCTCTCGAGCAAGGCAGCCCGCCAGACATTTCACCTTACGAGGTGCCCCCCATCACTGAGGATGCCGGGGTCTCCCATCTTCATCACCATCACCAACACCACCCTCATCTTCCTCCTCCCCACCAGGACGCGCTGCCTTTCGCAGACGGGGCGGACACAGGGGCTATAGAGGAGCCCCGAGTGCAGGTGCCTTTCGCCTGGATGAAGTCCACCAAGTCGCACGCCTGGAAGGGACAGTGGACCGGTAAGCCTTGCCGCATCCCTCTGCCCCCCCACCCCCACTCTCCCGCTTCTGTCCCGTTCGGCGCTTGCGAGGCCTCCCTTGCACCGGTCCTGCTCCCACCGCTCGGATGTGGTGTGGAGAGGTCCTGGAGGGTCGTTTCCCCTCCGCCAGCCTCTGCAGACCCACTGCTCTGGGGCTGCTAGTGTTGGGTTGAGCGAGGGGGAGAGAGCCGGCACTCCAGACCCCGCCGGCGGGCTCACCGCTCCCTGCGCCTCAGCAATTATTAACGAATTATTTTTCACCAATTAACTAACTGTGGCCAAGCCGACATGTCGTGCCGCCTCCCGGGAGCCGCTTCCTCGGGCAGCGCGGTGTC
>VXBQ01014411.1:960900-973328 GCA_013400175.1 Phainopepla nitens | reverse complement strand
GGAGCGGGCGGGGAAGCGGCAGGCAGGGCAGGCGGGAGGGGACAGCCCCGCCGGCCCTGCGCCCACCGTGCGGCCACGGAGCAGCCCCGGAGCCCTCAGGACAGCCGCCGAGACCCTCTCGGCTGCCTCTCGGCTCCCCCCGGCGCAGAGCCCATCTCCCCTCCCGGCCCCTCTATCCCGCTCCTTCTGCTCCCCGGCAGGTTTTAGCCACAAGCGCGCCTCTCCGAGTGGAAAAACCAGGGCGCGGGAACACAATGCACAAACGAAACAGAGTTGCCAGTGAGGGGAAGAAACTCTAGGCAGAAAGTTCCGCTGCCCAACAATATTTCTGTCTCTGCCTGCACAATGTTATCGTGTCCTGCGCCTCCGTCACGCCTATACGGCAAATATTATATTAATGGCTTTGTTCAAATAGACAGTTGGAAAAACGACCGGAGTATTAAAATCTCCACGAAATAGTTTGGGAATTGCATGGGGCAGGCCGAGGGGGAGGGAAGGACAGGGTGGCCGTCCCTAGTCTCCCTGGAGGCGCACCCGCCCACAAAGGTAGAAGAGCGTGCTGTCCCAGGCCGCCGACACGGCGGCAGGGACGGTGCCAGGGCGGAGGTGGGGAGAGGGACAGAGAAAATCAGATTGTTTTCCATGAGTTGAATGAATTTCGGGAATAATAATAATAATAGTAATAATATAATAATGATAGTGATAGTGATAACAACAATAATAATAATATAAAGCCAAACTTTTGAACTCCACCTTTTATTTTTTTTCTCTTTCTCCTGTACCCGAGGAGTGACAAAACCAGCAGGAAAGCGAAACTTTCCCCGCGGAAGCCCAAAATTGTTGCCTGTTGTCCCCAGCCCCCCCCGAGGGAGCAGGCAGGGGCCGTGCACGACCCGGTCGGTGCGATGTGCGTGCAGGGCTCCTGCCGGAGCGCGCCGCAGGAGGAGAAAAGGGCACGGCGCGGTGCCGAGCGCCACAGAGCGCGCACAGCCGAACCCCGGCGTGTTCTGTACCGCGTGTGCGGCAAACGACGTGGCCCGACGGTTCATTTTTCCCGGAAACCCTTGGGATTTAGGCGTCCAGGGATGCTGCGGGGCTTTGCGCTGCCGCCAGGAAAAGGCGGCCAGGGAGGCCGCGGCCGAGCCCGGCCCGGTGCCACACGCCGTGCCCGGCCCCGGGCCCCGCCGCTCGCCCCGGCCTTGTCCCAGGGCCCGACCGGTCTTGGCCCTCCGGCAGACCCCGATAGCTCCAGTTTAGTTTAAAGTAACAGAACAAGGTGGTTTTTTGTTTGTTTGTTTGTTTTTTGGTTTTTTTTTTTCAGCTATAAACCCGTGCATGCTTAGGTTTAGATTCACCAACGTTTTTCTGCATACGTACACTGATTTTAATATTTTTTTATATACGCACATAGATATATACACATCGCTTTGCAAACATTATGTGTGTATTTAAATATGTATTTTAAATACATATATAAGTTTTATACATCGGTTTACATTTACAAACACTGTATATATAAATACAGAACCATGGGAATAAGAAGATGAGCGGTGGGAGAGTCCAGCTACCTCTCTTGAAGTGATTATTTCTTTCTGGCTGTTTACAGCACCGTTCCCAGCAGATGATATCAACACCAAAAACGTTCCCAGAGGGGCGCTGGCGCCGGCAAAAGCGGCCCTGAGTTTCCGTGCCCACCAGCGGCCCATCTCCATGTGCCCGCCCGTACCGCCCGCGCCCCAGGGCCCACGCGGGACTGCGGCGGCCGCGCTGGGAACGCGGATCCCGCTGCTGCCGCTTTCTACGGGAACAACAAACCCAAGGTTTCATTAACGCGGCGAAATGGAGCGGCTCGGCCCAACTCCTGGCCTGGCCCGGCAGGCCCATTAATGATAATATTTATTATTGCTTTGTTTTAGACTTTTTTGGGTTTTTTTTTTGTTTTGTTGGGTTTTTTTTTGGTGCGTTAGAGTTTTTTTGGAGGGTTTCTTAAGGGGTTAAATTTTTCCATTTTGCTTTGGTTTGTGTGTGTGGTGGAGTTTTTTTCTTTTTTTCTTCTTACTTTCTATATTTTTTTAAAAAAATTATTTTTAACACGAATCTGAACAGTTGCGGCTCTGGATACGGGAGCCTTTCTGAGCTTCCAGTGTCACGCAAAAGGCGGCACGTGAGCTTCTCCCTCGGCTCCATAGACGGCGCTTCCCTGAAAACCTCATCCAAATCATTGTTAAAAAACATATTAGGCTATTGTAAAATAAAACGACAGCAGTGTGACCGCCGGCAGCAGCGCCGCCTCACAGGGCCCAGCCGGAGGGCTCCCCGAGGCCTCCCCCTCAGCTCGCTTGCTTCCCCCCGCGTACCCTCCGCCTGTATCCGCGCAGGGGTCCTGGCACGTTGTCCCCGCAGCCCGAGGGGACGGCCGGCCGGGCCCGAGCTGACTCTCGCTTCTCTCCCCCTCTCCAGGGGGATCCTACATGGTGGAACCGGAGGAGAACAAGCGGACGAGGACGGCGTACACGCGGGCGCAGCTGCTGGAACTGGAGAAGGAGTTTCTCTTCAACAAGTACATCTCCAGGCCGCGGCGGGTGGAGCTGGCTGTCATGTTGAACTTGACCGAGAGGCACATCAAGATCTGGTTCCAGAACCGGCGGATGAAGTGGAAGAAAGAAGAAGACAAAAAGCGAGGGGCGGGCAACAGCAATGACCCCGAGCAAGACTGCGTGGTGTCCTCCGGGGAGCTCCAGGCCAAGGAGGATCTCCAGCCGTGCCCCGCCGGGAACCTTCCCTCCGGAGCCTCCAGGGACCTTCTCGCCCCCAGCCTAGTCCCCAGGAGGCAGCAGGACTCTCGGTGAGCCGCGGGGAGCCCCACGGCCCGGGACGAGGAAAAGGATGGGACATGGAAAAGAGCCGAGAGGCTGGCGCCGGCTTTCCTCCGCCGTGCCGTGCCGTGCCGTGCCGTGCCGTGCCGTGCCGTGCCGTGGCCTCGGCGCGGGGGACTGTCGCCTCCTGCCCGATCCTTTATCCGNACCCGCGCCTTTCCCCGGGGAAACGCAGTGCCTCCACTCCGAAACTCGCGCCCTCCGGAAAGCGAATGCGAGATGCCCAGCTGTGACACGGGGAGGCTCGCCGCGGGCCCTAGCGCCGGAGGAGGCCGCAGGGAGCCGCCGGGATGGCGGCGGGCTGGGCCCCGCTCCCCCGGGCCGCCCGCGTCTCAGCGAGCCCTACGGGACAGCTTCCCCCGGGGAAGGCGGGTCTCAGGTGGCCACCGACGGCGTGTGCCACCCTGGGTGCACGGAGAGGTCTGGAAGCCGGAGGAGAGGCGAGCGCCCGCTGCCCTCCTTGCCGCGGACAGCTGCTCGGTCGGAGCGCGCGTCCCGCCGCGTCCGTCGGTCCAAGCGCGGACACGGACCCGGGCATCCCGGACCACGCGCGGGCTGGCACGCCGCCGTCCCCGTCCCTTCCAGTCGCCCCGGGGCATCGGCTCTCCCGAGGGCTCTCTCAGGACTGTTACTTACTTCTTTGGAAACTGGAACCTGGTTTCTTTTGCTTTCTTTTGCTTTTGGGAGAGAAAGAGGGGTGGAAAGAAAAAAAAAAAGAGAGAGAGAGAGAAAAACAAAGTTTTAAAATATTAGAAAAGAAAAGGCCCACGTGTCCTGCGGGCAGGATTTGTCTCCCCCGATGGCCGGCACAGGTAGCCAGACCCTCCTCCGGGCTCGCCAGCCGCTGCGAGGACCCTGCGCTGCTGCCCGCGGCTCCGCGCCCGTCTGGGCTCCGCGGGACTCCGGGCTGCGCTCGCCTCTTCGAGGGGAGAATGCGAGCCCAGGGATGCAGCAGAAAAATCCGCTGGTGCTCCCCGGGCAGCTAGCAGACAGCGTGATATACCTGGGGGATAGGGCTGCTCCCAGGGATATTGTCCTTTGGGAAAAAGCTCCTGCCTCTCTTCCAACTCTTTCGCAAGCTCGGACTCCGCCTTGGAGAGGAGAAACCTCTCTGCAGCGTGAGCTCCTGTCCCGGCGTGGCTCTCTGCGCGGTTTTTCTCTTTCTGCAGACTTTCGCAGCAGAGGCCGGGGGCCGGCTGCCTCCCGAGGCACAGCAGAGCACTGAGGGCTTTTCCCGGGTGCCATTTCTCGGCCCGGCCCGGCCCGGCGTGTGGGAGAGCTCGGCTCCTCCGGGCCGGAGCGGGGACAGAGCCCGGCCGGCGCTTCCCTGCGGGAAGATGGGCAGCGGAGTCCGCGCCGGCCGGCCCGCGCCCAGCTTGCCTTCCCTGCTTCCAGGAACAGCCTCCCCGCCCCGACAGCGGCGGGGACTCCAGCTAAGCGGGGAACAAATCCCAGCCGAACTCGAAACAGAAAACACGGGTCGGAAGAAAGCCGGAACTGTCCGGTTTGCCGTCGGTCAGGCGGATCTGCCTTCTTTCCTCGACGGAGAGGGTCCTGCCCTGTACCCGGCAGCAGCAACCCCTCGAGCATCCCTCGGGGACCGCCGCAGGCCCGGGAGTGCCTTGGTAGAAGGAAAATGAGGAGGACAACCTGTCGCACCCTGGCCAGAGGTTTATTCCCAGTCCCTCGGCTGAAAGCGAGGGGGAGAGCAAATAGCTTGGCACAGCTTCTTGGGGTTTTCTCGTCTTACATGAACCTTCTAACACTAAGGTGGAAACTTGAACTGAAGGTGTAATTTGTCTATTGCTTTTCTTTCCTCTGGGGACATGAATACCTGCGTGCAAACAGGACTATTTCTGGTAATTTTTCCTGCAAGTTGCCTGAGAAATTTATCATCCGAGCCTGTATATCCTTGTTCATCAAAATGCAGTCAATGAGTGAGAACTTTTACTAATCATTATATGAGCAAAATTCAAATAAAGCTGTTCTGCTTAAGAAGCAAAGCACTGTATTAATTAAAGTAATATTTCTTAAACTTTTGGGGGACATGAAGTAGTTTTTAAACCTCAGAACTTTTAATCGCTATTCATTAGCATTAACCTGTCTCAGATAACGTGAAGTGGAACAATTTCCATGTACCTTTCACAATGTCTGGCACTGACATTACAATTCGAGAGCCACTATAAAAGCAGATCCAGCTGCAGAAAGGACGCCTTTCACACAAAATACCTCTATTTTATTCCAAGATTTGTTGAGCACATTGCCCTGGCTGAGCAGCATACATGGTAGCTGAAACGTTGCCTGTCCTTTCTTTGGTATAGTGCATTCAGTTTTGATTTTTTGTGCACTGCTCTGAAAATGAAAAACATGTACAAGTGATACGAATGGTTTGACCATGGTGCCAAGGTGTTTTTATTAGTAGAAGCAGAATCAGAACGGCATGGATTAGTTTTAATGAATAAAGTATTTTTCTTCCAAGAGCTGACGTAGTTTATTAGTTTAGCACTTACATATATATATATATATACGCCCTTTTTACACCCGCACCAATGGAAAAAATAACATTAACTAAATCAAGACAGCTCTAGACCTTGTAGAGCTAAAGATTCGTGGTAACTTCACCTGACAGAACAGCCAGCCCTACACAGTGCTGGGGAAAGGCAAGGCTGACATGGAGAGTTATAAGGCCGCTGAGTTCTTGAGCCATGTCATCTCACCAAAACCAGTTGTCCAGATATATCCACCTATCTAGGAGACACTTCTCTTTATGAAATAGTTTATGATTTTTTTGTAGTCACCTTTAACCCTAGGATAGAATATCCATAAAACATCCTCAAAATACTTTTAAAATTAGACAAGAGATAATGAAGTGTGAGACATCTTTTTACTTCCTTCTTGGGCAATGGTGAAGTGTTTTAGATTGGTGTGGGAGAGGTATGTCCCCAAAAATGGTATGTGTTCAGCGTTAATTATTTTAAGGAAAAGCTGAGCAAAATTCAGGGCAGTTCTCCTGTCCCTGGGTGCACTTTGCCATGGCATCCACCCCTTTGGGAACTATGGAGACATCAATTCTACCTATGGCTCCAGGGAAGAGAGTGAGGCTGTGGGTCTTGATTTGCACAGGCAGCACCTTTGCTGCTCCTGCTTTGCTCGGATCCATCCCCCAGCACTGCAGGGAAAGCATTCTTCTCCTGCTTCTGAGCTACTGAGACACTGACTGCCATCCCATGGGAGAGCACAGGGCAGGAGCTCTCCTTCCTCCAGGCAGGGCAGAGCATCCGAGGGGGTGTCACCCTGCTGGGCAGAGCCCGGCAGCAGCTCGGGGCTGCTGTCACTCCGAGGCCAGAGTCTGCTGCCAACCCTGCCTCGCCTGCCCCCAACAGCACCATGTCCCACGGCCCTGCAGCAATGGCGATATGAAAAGCAGGATTGCAAGACTGTACTTGTCTCCTCTATTACAAACCTGTATTTTTTGCCCGAAAATATCCATTTATGGATAGTTATGCCCATAAATAAATTCTAAAAGCAGTGATTTAGTCTGAGGTGTGAACGACTTTCCAGTTGGATGCTGAAGGCTGTGATTGCTGCTGCTGCCACAAACACAGCAGAAGAGTGATGCTGCAGGCTGAGAGATGAAATATCACTCAGGAAGGCTTTGGTGCTTTGAAGTGCAACCAGGAATGGGTCTACCAGCCCTGCAACACAGAAAGTGCCCTGTGGCCTGGGCAGTGTACCTCATGGTCTGTCCTCCACACAGGGCAGAGGTGGCTGAGGGCTAAGTGCTGAGTTCCAAGGCTTGTTTTGGGAGTAGAAAGAGATGCCATTGTGCTCCCTTCACTTGTTATAGGTTAGAGAGGCCTTTACACATTAGCATAGGCAAGCCAGGCAAACACACATGCACACACACAGCTTCCAAAGAACTGAGACTCAGGAAGCCTTTTCTGCTTTCTTCTTCTCTGGATGGGGATAAGAACGGCCAGATCGTCAAGGATGTATTTAATAGCAATCAGGAAGAAATCTAGGGAGGACAATGAAATGAAATGAAATGAAATGAAATGAAATGAAATGAAATGAAATGAAATGAAATGAAATGAAATGTGGAAACTGCAGAGTCTGTGTTAGTAGTGAACACTATCTACTTTCACCTACCCACTACTTACATTCATTTAACACTTAACATTCACCACCACTGCTCCTGTCCCACTGGCTTCCAGCACCTTTCTCAGTGTCTTTCTGTGCTCTGTGCCAGCACCAGTGTGCCCCAGCAGTGTTTTAACTGCAAGTGCAAAGAATGGTGGAGCAAAGGGGAAAGTGCTTGGAGGCAAGGCTTCTCCCAATCTTTGCTTTTCTATCTCTCCTCTCCTCCCATCCCTTGCTGTTCTGGTATGCAGCTCCTCTGTTCCCCTGTGCTTTTGGGATCACAACATATGCAGGAACAAATAAAATGCAGAGGAAATGAGCTGAGTGCCTCTCTCCTCAGCGTGCCTCGGTGATGAATCAGGCCTGGCCGGCCTCATTCATGGAGTAGGAAACTCAAACACGTGGTTCCTCTACTATAAGGTCTGATGCACTTGCTGCCTCATATCAGGGCTTGTTCCAGAAATCATTGACTTCCAGAAGCAGCACCACTGCAAAGAGGAGAGGCTGCACCCGTGCTCCTTCTGCATGAGGCACCTTTAGGCATGTTCACAGTAGCCCTGATGTCTGGCTCCATCCACCAGGATTTACTGGTCACAAGAGGCAGGTGCCTTTGCAAACAGGCATATTCTTCATGAACAACCCAGAAATAGACTGAATGGGAAGAAGCTCCAGAGATGTAGGTGAGCAGGCCCGACAAGGCAAGAAGATTGCAATGACCACTGTAAATGCAATGCACTTGCCAAGGAGCATTGGCAAAGAAGGGGTTGCTGGGCTTTGTCTCAGAGAGCAGAGAGCAATGGGAACAATGAGCTGCTGACAGTGGCAGCCTCATTTTCTCCCTGTTCTTTGACCCAGACCCAGGAGGAGAAAAGCATCTGCTCAAAGAACCCTCGGCAGAGTGATTTAAGATTCAAAAGTAAAACACATCCAGCGGGCTGAGAAAGCAGAGGATGTAGTGGTTTGTGTCTCCACTGCCTGGGCTAGACTTGGTAGTGGACACTGGCAGAGTTGTCCCCAGGAGTGATTGGTAGTACTCTGGTGTTCTGTGTGTGCCATTTTATATTCAGCTGTGCCTGCCTTGGACATTCCCTGCAGACCTCAAAGCTCTGAGCTGAGGCAGGCAGGGATTAGTGACTTCACTGCTGTAGGAAAATCAGACACAGGGGATGGAGCTCCCCTTGGGAGAACAGAGGGTACCCACAGCCCCTGCTGGCAGAGCAAGCTGTCTCAGGCCCAAGGTGGAGCCAGGGGAGGTATACCAGGTCCTGGACTGTGCAGAGACTTGTGTTTGAACACCACTTCCCTGGGCCCAAACCCTTCTCCAGAGAAAAGCAAACAGTTACCTGTTGGGAGCCTCAGCTGGGTGTGGCATCGTAGGGCTCCAAGTCATGTTTTGAACACGAGCCCTCCAGGAGAGGAGGCTGCACCTCCCTGCAGCAAGCAGTGGCAAAGCAGCTCCCTTGCAACCTGGCTTTTAACAACATTTCAGCACAGCGGCTCGAGTCCCTCTGATTCAAACACGTGCCTCTCACTCCCTGCCAGGATCTCAGCCAGGAGAGCTGATCTCTCTTCTGGTATGCCCTCTCCTTTTCCGCTGCTAAGCCCTTGGTGGTGAGTCAGTATTTGGCTAAGGGTGAGACTGCATGAGGTGACATTGCTCAAGATAAGGTGGCAGAACAGCAAGTCCTATTTGGGGATCATTTTTATTTTTAATCCATTCTGTAAGCTGAATTTTTACCCAAGAAAAAAATGAAAACTGTCATAAAAGGGGGAGGAGGGGGAAATCCCTTTTACTTTGAAGGCATCAAAGTATGAATGAAGGCATTTCCTTTCCCCTGGAATGGATGTGATTGAACTAGTTGTTAAAGTCAGGCTGATTCCTGGAGTTGTGATTGAAAACCTATTCACAACTTCACCCTCTGCTGCCACATCACTGATGGTTTGTTACATTCATCCCACACACTTTAGTGAGACAGTTTCACTTCAAACAGAAAGAGGTACACCCGATGGCAGGTGTGCAAGAGAGCATTTTGAGTCGTGCATGAGATTAGGTGGAGGTAAAGGCAGAGGAAAGGGCCATAAAATGTAGAGCTGCATGACCCTTTCATGACAAAGTAGGGATTCCTTAGGAGCACCCCTGAAGGAGCAAAAATAGAACTGAAATCGGAACCACTGAGCTTTCTACTCTGCCCAAAGTCCTTTGGCCCAAAGTAAGATCACTTCAGACAAGTTGTTCTGTTCTCTTCATTAAGGCCTACATAACTGCAGATTTCACAGTCTTCTCTGTTCCAGTGCATCATTTCTCCTACCATGAGTGCATTTTCCTAGCATCCAACCAATCTTACATATTGCAGTTATAGCCTATGGTTTCTGACTCTAATAGCAAGGAGCAAGAGCAATAGCTGCTTTAAAGCAGCCTCCCAAGAAGCCAAAGGAAAAGTTTTGGGGAAGAAAATTAATTTTCCAGGCAACTTCTGCCACATTAGAGACATTTTAGAGAAATTACCAGGAGCACATTCCCTGAGCTCAAATGCAGAAGCTGGACAGGATGGGCCTACAAGGCAAGGAGAGGAATGGTACTCCAGAGACTGATGGAAAGAACTGGTGGTGTCAGTGGGTGGGCAGCCAGAGAGATGAGCTGGCACTGCAAGCAGGAGGGGTCAGAAGAGAGGCAAACGAGGCAAACGAAGGTTTGTTATGGGGAGAAGCCAGAGGGAGGCATTAATGGAGAGGGGTGAAGAAAAAAGTAACTGATGTAATGCCAGGACCTCAACAGCTACAGGATTATGACACCAATGAGGTCCTTAGCTGGGAATGCCATTTGGCTTCTAGGGAAAACTCAGGATACAGAAACCAGGTGTTTTATGTGTTTTACTTAGCTGTTAATTGCAGCTTGCACCTTCCTTGTAGAAGCTTAATCCCCCCTTGTAACGTGATGGAGTTTTCTCACTTGTCTCCTGGTCCATACACTAGAGGAAAGTGTTGTTATTCTGGCAGAGATTTCCATTTAATGCAGCTGCTCTGCAGTAGTGTTTATTCACTGCTACATACAGGGTTTGTTCCAGCTGTCTCTGGTTATGACAAATCAGGTACTTGGAGTCCTGCTCACTCAGGGCTCTAAGTGAAGCTCTTTCTTGGCAGAAAATCTTACAGAGCTGCCTCACAGTTCCTGTGAAAAATAATCCAAATTCACTTAGATGCAGGCACTGGAAATTGTCAGAAATCTGCAGAGATGTGGGAGATAAAAATCCATTTAGGGTGGCAGCTTTATGCCCTGCTCCAGCAAAGTCCCGTTTTCGCCTATGTCTCCTTTTATCCCATCCTCTCAGCTTGGCTCTGAGGAATGAGGTAAGCCACACAGCAGCACTGCTCATGGAAGATCTGGAACATCCCACCTTCACTGTGGTGTCCCAGCCTCTGGATTATGGAGGGCTGGGAGTGGTGATAGCCTGTTGGAAAATCTTGGTGTCCATGCTTCTCTTCCAGATGCAGTCCCTAGATAGGTCAGGGCTCCATTCTTCACTGGTTGTAGCTCTATAAACACTTGGGAGAGTGTGGGGAGGGAGGCTCAGCGGAGACAGGGCTTTTACAGGCTGGCACCAGGACCTAGGCAGAGACAAGCTGACACCTGCAGGCCATGTCCCAGGGAGCTGGGGAAGGCAGACCCAGGGAGAGGTGGTGTTACCTCTGCATGCCTCTGACACGCCAGCCTGGCACCGAGCCTGGTTAGGGGGCTTGGAGGGCACAATGGCAGCAGGAACCAAAAAACATCCAGGGAGGGAGCAGCTAAAGACAGAGTGCTTCCCTCCATGCCATCGGGAAGGAATTGTAGCTGGGAGCCAGAAGAGTGGCAGAGAGGAGGAGAAGAGGAACAGTTTGCTTTCAAGCCTTCTCCCTCCTTCGGGCCTACACGGAACAAAAACATGGGGCAGAAAGAAACAATACAGATGGAGGAACCTTCAGGCAAGGGCAGAACTGGAGAGCAGCAATGGATGGGCAAGAGCCAGGAAGCTGTCACAGCCCAATCTGAGGGTGCAGTGGCATGTCACATTAATCTGAAATCCTGGTGCTCCCTCTCTGCCTCCAGTTTCTGCAGCAAACAGAAGCAGCTGGATGAGACAGCTCAACTCATCAATCTAACAAAATACTCATCATCCTGCAAAAATTGAAATGAAATATCTTTCATTTTGGAAACAGCTCACCACACACTTGCACCTGCACTACCTTTGACATGAAGCAGGATCTTCTGCAGGATGTGGAGGCCAAAAAGAAGCAGACAGGGAAGGAAAGGAGAGTTACCCTTGGGGCCATGGGTGCAGCATAGCTACTAGAAGAGTTTTCGCACCTTGCTTGAGTTTCCTTTTGCAGCTTGACACATCTTGGCTGTTGGCCACCTTAATTTTCCTTCTGACACTCCAGAAGGGCATCCACCTTTGCCAGGAATCTCTCCATCTTCTGCCATCTCTTGGATGGCCTCTGCTACATCCCAATAGGCTTTCTGAAGCCATCACTTACTCAGCGTAGAGAGACATCCTGAAAGAAGGGGGACTAAGGGAAATTTGATGAAAGGGAGCCTTCAAAGAGGCAGAGACTGTTCCAAATGAGGGCTTGGAAGAGGCATAAAGCCAAGAGCCAGTAAAGGAGATCCAGGCTGTGATCCAAAGCTCACTGCAGCCAATGGGACTGATTTGAACGGGCTTTGGACTAGATTCTTGAACGGCAGCTGTAAAAGAGGATATCATGGGTATGATGAGTGTGGAGAACTGAGGATAGAAAAGTGAGGAGGAAGAGAGATTTGTTCAGCCATTCAAATACGGTTTATGTAGGACATGTAAAGGCTTTCTTCAGTGCCACCAGGGCTCTCCAGATGGTGCCACAGCCATTGGCAGGTTCTGCTCCGTGAGGTCGTGTTTTACACGGCAGCACTGGCTGACGTCTTGTATTGCAGTAGCAACAACTATCAGAAGAAAGGAAAAACACCGCGGAGGGAGGAAGACAAGCGGAACTGCGCTGGATGCTGCTGCACTCCCTGGTGGGAAACGGGGGCTGAGCCATTTCAAACCCTTTACATCGATCCCCGGTGGCACGAGCCCAGGCAGGGGAGGAAGGGGGTGCCAGACTCTTCTTGCGAGGTCAGATCCAGACAGTAACGCGGTTCGGAGGCGGAAACGCCTTTCTCAGNCACCGCGGAGGGAGGAAGACAAGCGGAACTGCGCTGGATGCTGCTGCACTCCCTGGTGGGAAACGGGGGCTGAGCCATTTCAAACCCTTTACATCGATCCCCGGTGGCACGAGCCCAGGCAGGGGAGGAAGGGGGTGCCAGACTCTTCTTGCGAGGTCAGATCCAGACAGTAACGCGGTTCGGAGGCGGAAACGCATTTCTCAGCGCCGGCACCGCTGCGGAGCGGGGCC
>VXBQ01014411.1:947671-959420 GCA_013400175.1 Phainopepla nitens | reverse complement strand
CCTTCCTTCCTTCCTTCCTTCCTGGCACTCAAGCAGTGGATCTCCGGGGACGTTTCACCAGGAGTGTTCACGTCTCCAGGTATCCTTACAAAAAATCACAAGAAGGAATGCCTTTCTGGAACTGGCTCACACAATTTCCATGTCACTTAGGAATCTGAGTACGCCGTAAGTTGAGCGTGCCTCGAGATCGCTCCTCAGCACTGAGCCCAGCTGTCACCAAATGGTCACCAAATGCAGGTGACTTCTATGTTACCCTCTAGAACAGGTTGGCTGTACCTAAACCACATCCTGAAAACTTCTGCTGCTTGTCCTAACTCTGAATCTCCACACAGAGGTTTCCTGAGCAAGCAGAAGCTGGCCCAAGCCAGCTGCTTGCTGTGGACCACGCCAGCCGTTTACTGATCCAGCTGATGGAGCTGCAGTGCCCAGGAGTTCCTGGCACTTTTCAATTTGTTAGGACTGATGTAGGAATTTGGCCCTACTTTTGCTTGTCAAATGGGCAACTTGACTGCAGCAAGGAAGATTTCTGTCACCCAAACTGGTTCTGGATGACTTCAGAGAATTTCCAGGAGAGCGAAGAAATGCCACTACATTGATCTTTGTGAGACAAGTACTCTTCTCAAGGGGTTTGATACTGCAGGATGGCAGGGCAGGGAGTATCTGGGAGCCAGGCTGAGAACCTCTGAACCAGGACTGAATGGTTGAATTTGAAGAGCACTACTGAAGGAAGGGATCTGAGCACGTGTTGATTTGGGAGAAAGCAGTCTTGTGTCTTTGACAAAACAGCATATATAGAGCGTGACGTTCACAAAGGAAAAGCAGATTGAGTGAGGTTAAACATTTAAGGTCAGATACAAACACACTGCTGATTCCTTCAGCATGAATCATCATTTTGTGCTGACTGTGCTCCTACTTCATACTGGCCCTCGCTTTTTCCTGGCATGTCGGGAAGGGACCAGTGAATTGAGCAGGTTGGGTGGACAGGGAAGGGAGTGGCATGGTGAGACACGGCGAGGAACCTGCCTGGAAAGGAGCAGTGGCTGCTGGGCTCTCCCTCCTTCCTTCTATGGTTTTCATGGGCTCTGCAAGCTGCTGTGGTGCATTTACCTGTGTCCCTCTCAGCAAGCTCTCCCTTTGCCCCGCACCTCAGAGCACATCCCAGACCACAGGAACCCCTCGTGGCAGCCGCCAGGTCGGAGTGAGGGGCACTGCTGCCTGCAGTAGCTGTGCCTGGGCTCCCTCTCAGCAGGGAGGCACAGGTACCACTGAGGGCATCCTCTGCCGCCAGGAGCACTTGGCACTGCACCATATAGGGGCACTTTCCTGCCCCAAGAGGGAAGGAGGCAGGTTTCCGGGTGTCCATGGAGTGTGCCTGAGCAGGGATGTGCGCAGGAGGAGGCTGAATCCCCCCAGACGGACTCTGGACCACCACAGAGTCCGGTGGACTGCTGGCCCCTCGCCGTGCCAGCCCCATCTGCCCCCGCTTGAGCAGCTGCTTTCCTTGGGCCGGCGTCGGTGTTTTCCTGCCCCAATTCAGGAACGCGCGCCCACAGGCAAAGAGATAACAAAGGGCGCGTGTTACCGGCAGGAGCCGTCGGCAGAGACCAAGCCTCTGAGGATGGAAAACACCTTTGGAGCCACGACAGGAGACTGGCGAGGGAGTGACTGAGAATGAAAGAGTAGGTCCAAAGTGTTGCTCTGGCCTTGGAAGAGCAGGATGTCGTTACTGGGAACACAAAAAGGATCATGTTTCTGGATTGAAGTCCTAGAGGAAGAAACACACTCTCCTGATAAGAGAAAGTCGCTTTTTCTTCTGAGTCACTACATTCCGGGAAACAGTTGCGCAAGGTGTTTTCAGAGACCCCTTTTCAGATCTCCGTGCTTAGCTCTATCTCCACCTCTATAGATGCATATAAGCTTCGGCATGGGGAGGAAAGAACATCTTAAAAAAAAGATTAGCATGATCGCCAGAAAAACAACATACACTTGCTTAATATATATGAAAAATGATGTTTTTTGGTTATTCTTAAAATAGCACATTTGTATTTTAAAGTGGAAAAAAAATCTTTGCTATTTAGGGTTGGAAGATATTCTCAGCAATGTAAATTCCATCTCACCTGAAATTTTGTAAATAACAAAAAAAAATCTCTAGATCAGGTGAGGACTGGAATTTCCCTAAAACATAATGAAAAGACTGAGCTATCTTTAAAGAGACCTCAGTAGTTAACAGTTGCACAGCTCTTTATATGACTTCCAACAATCTCCATGAGAGGAATTGGCTCATTTTCAAATTTTAGAAAAAGGAAGAAAAATCTTGGATACTTATGCCTCTTGTCTCTTGCTTGATTTAGGAGCTTAAATGCCTTTGGAGGCTCAGAAGGCCTCTTGGTGTCCTTGTCTTGCCCATTTCTGTTTGAGTTCTGCATCATGATCTTCTCCAAGGACTTAATTACAAGCAAGCCTTTGTGGAAACCCCTAAAGGTGGACACTCGGGGAAGGAAGAGACTGAGCAAGTCTTGTAGCCCCAAGTGGTCTTTCTGTTTGCATGGACACATCATGGTGTGGAAAGATTATACCACGAGCAATCTCAGTTTCCAGGGCTGAAAGTTTGTCTCAAATGCCAGCAGAGGAAGGGACAGAGCAGTGAGGAGCATCGCTTTCCAAAGAATGCAGGAGATAAGGCAGCTTTTCTCTCACAAAGGTCTTTGGGTCTATGCAAGTTATCTGCAGGACAGGCTGTAACTCTGTGGAAGGCAGCAAGACATGTCAGGGGGACAGGATCTGACTCAAAAGCAAAACTGCAGGAGCTTGCGACAGCTGCCCAAAAATACAGGTATTTATGAGTGACTAAGGGAAGAAGAATGCTGAAAGCAGGGAGGTTTCATGTGTTCTGTTTGGCTTGCTGTCTTCTTTTGGAATAGCACTAAAAGCAGTGTTTTCTCCCCCAAGTGAGCACTGAGGGGCAGACGTTACGTTTGGCATCTTTCTAGTTTTCTTCAGTCCAGCTCAAGTGCTAGGGATCAGCAGGATGGAAACGAACTGTCAGAAATCTGAACTAAAAGAGGCTGGATTTAGACTAGACATAAGGAAGAAATTTTTACAATGAGAGTGGGAAAACGACTGGAACATGTTTCCCAGAGAGGGCATGGATTGTCCAGAGGGGAGTAGATACCCCATCCCTGGAAACATTCAAGGTCAGGTTGGATGGGGCTCTGAGCAACCTGATCCATTTGAAGATGTCCCTGCTCTTTGCACCTAGGTGAGTTTTAAGGGTCCCTTCCAACCCACACTATTACAAGATCCTGTGAAGCACACTTAAGAAAGGTAGTGATGAACTTACCTTAGTTTGAAAAATTGAATCAAAACACCTACCTGGACCCATAGGTTAGACATTGCATTAAATAGATTATCTATTATACAGATTGCATTAGATATTATCTTAGCTTAGTTAGTGTTCTAATTAGAGGAAATTAGGAGCAATGAGAAAATTATTCATGTTATTTTCCAGTGGTTAACTGGTCTGGAGTCTAATGAATGCCACAGATCAGTATCTAGGCATTTATGTGAATGTGTAATGTGAATCATCCATGAGTTTTCATCCTCTATTTTCCTACACCTACTTTGAAGCAGGGGGATCCAGTGGGTGTCATCCCAAAACAGATGATACCTCAATTTAGAAATACAGGGCTTGAAAAGGATTCCCAAGTCTCCGATTCCAGTCTCCTGGCAACAAACTGTTTGTTTTCGTGAATAGCTCAAATTTTTTCCTGTTTCTTTGCAAGTAACTCTCCGTTGCCCTCTTTGAAGGAGAGCAAGTTTGACTTCGGAAAGTGTCCAAAACTGAGAATGGAACCGGGGGCATTGCAGAAGCTGAAACATTCATTAGAAGGAACAGTCTGTGTTCACCTGAGTCACAGCATGGCAGAACATGCAGGTGAGTAAGAAACAGCCCTTCCTCGTCAGCAAGGAGAGCGGGAACATCCTGCTCCATCAAAGAGCTATTCTGGAGCAAAGCCCAGAAGGCTGCTAAGGCTTCTGGGAGAGTTTGTTCCCATCTGTCCCCAGAGGTTCCTGACACTTCCCTGCCGTGGTTTTCTAACAGTAACCAGAGCTGTTTTGCCAAGGAGATTCCTAGCATGCCCCTCCTTAGCACCTGTACTCTGCTGCACCAGGCCACGCGTCCCACGGCCTCTCACTCCCAGCTGGCCTTGCTCTCTTGCTGAGCTACGGGGCAGCAGGACAGCCCTCAGCAGAACTGTGTCCTGCTGACTTTTGTTACCATTTACAAGCTGTTTGCTTCCTGGAAGGCCTCCAGTGCTGCTTCTCTGGCACCAATTCAAGGTTTGCTTTCAGCTCTAGCCGCTCTAAACTTCAGCACACAGCTCCATCACGTGTGTGGGACCGAGGGAAACTATTTGGTCATGAATTTTGGCTATGACACAGCGGAGCTGTGTCGGCAGAATTGTAAGCTCCATGATTGCCTTTTCCACACCAGCTGCTGATGGAGTAGCAAGGAGAAACCTATGGCCTCACACAGTCCTCTGGAGCCGTGATTTCAGTCAGCCATACCAAATCCCCCCTCAGCTTCTGAAGGATGGGCTCTGCCCTCTCTTAGATATCTGGGATATGTGCTTCTAGCCACTGCTTCATCCACAGATGGAAACAGCCTTGACACAGGTCACTTGTGTGGGAAAAATGCTGGGTGGAGAATATGTCTGAAGTTGTTGCTTACTCCTAATGTAAGGTTTTTATTTATTTTCTTTTTATAAAAGCTTCCTGTCTTCATTCTGCAGATCCAGAGTGCTCAGCCATCAGACTGAGGGCACATAAAGTGCCCCTAAAAGATACTTCAGATCAGAGAAAGCACACATTTGCTCTAGATGCCACCCAAGTCCTCTAAGGACCTTACTGTTCTTCCTGTGGTGGGCTATGACACATGTTGCCGTCCCTTGCCCCCAACTCAAAGAGCTTTCTTGAGAAACTGATATTTTCCCAAGAGTTCATCCAAGAGAAGGAATACCAATTGCTTTGTTATTATACAGTGATAGAAGGAGGAAAATCTGACAGAAGGAGAACAGGGGACTTCCATCTTGCAACTTTGAGGCTAAACCTTCTGATTTCCTGGATTTTTCCTTTCAGGGTCTCCTGCTCCAGCCCCTGTCAGGCAAGCAAGGTGCAGCAGCTCTGACCTGTTGAGCCCCACCAATCTGAGTTGGCTTGCTGCTGCAGGACTGCATGGGGCTCTGTGAGAATTAAAAACACCCCTGAGTTGCTCGAGGGGGTTACCACAACCAGCTCACCTCTGACAAACAGAGCTCCTGGTCCAATGTCATAGTTCAGCGGTGGACTGATCCAGGTGCCTCTAAATATCCACTCAAATAAACAGGATGCCCAGTTTGTTCCTTTTTACACCCCTTTATGGTGCTTGGTTACTTGCTTCTTACACTCAGAAATCTGAGTTCTCTGTTGCCAGATCAAGAATTTGAGGAGAGCTCAGAAAATGAATGCTTGGTAACAGAGAGCAAGAGATCTGGAATGGGAATGTTTAAAATGCGTCAGGTTTGTTTATATATCTCTAATGAACTTTTTGGAGAAAAAAGCTTCCGTGGATATTCAACAGTTCACCTCAATGAGGGCAACTGTTTTTCTTAAAAGTCCTACAGGCAAGAAGGAAATTTTCACACTTTCAGCATTAAAAAAACCCAACCCATGAAGCACACTACTGAAAGACTACAGGGACTGTCCCAAGTGTTGCCATGCCTGGGCTGGTGCCAGGGGCAACTGTGTGCCACCACTGTAGTAAGGAGTCCTGGATTCTGCCAGTCCCATATCACCCCAGCCCCACGGGCATGGGTGGATGCCAACAACAGCCAGCAGCGCCTCTTAAACCCCCAGATCCCTTGTGATTAATTTACTTATTGATGGTCTCTCATAACTCCGTGGTCATCTTTTTTCTCACTGCCATTAATTATTCCTGGAAGCAAATAAAAGGGCCCACCGATATCTCTCCCTCCCACTCAGCACAGCCAGCTTTTCCTTAGGGAGAAAAAACTTGTTCTCATTTGCAGTGGGACAATGCCGACTTTTGAACCTCTAACCACTAAACAAACAAACCTTGCGCTCCGCTCCACAATCCAAACAGGGTTTATTGACAGGCGTATCGCAGCAACGCGCAGCAGCTCCGGCAGCAGCCGGGCTGGGATCAATGCTGCGGGGGCGGCCCCGGGCGCCGCAGGACATCCTCGAAGGGGCGGCCCCGCCCGGGACTGCCGCCGCCCGAGAGCCCTCGTGCCGGGGACAGCGCAGAGGGAGGAGTGGGACACGGTGCCTGCAAAGCCCTCCCAGCTGGGAGAGCCCTGGTGCAACTGCAACCAGATTTTCACCTGGTTTAGGGCTGGTGCTGCAGAGCCAAGAGCCTCGGGTCGGGTGCTGCTCCGCTTGGGTTGTCCCCAGCAGCTCCTCCAGAGTGATCCAAGGACCCTTTGGAGCCACGGAAGGATGGATCTGGCTCCTGCCTCCCTCTGCTCAGGAACAAACCGTGGACATTGGACCCAGCAGGACGTGCTGCGTGTCAAGCCCATGCGCAACGAGCATTACTGCTCTGGGGCTGCGCCCAGGTTTCCTGGCCAGGCCCACTTCAGAGACCAGCAGAAAATCAGGCAGGTTCCATGCACTGGAGCTGCTGCCTCCCACCTGCCCTTCTCCCAGGCATAGGAGCCCTGGGTCAGGTTTGCATGGCCACATGTCTGCCCTCAGACTGCCAGCCCCTGGCCCTGCAAGGCATGGAGCTGCACCCAGATAAAATGCAGTGCAGAGGCTTTGAGGCTGGTGCTTTCCATTTCCCCAAGTTCCCTCAGGCAGAGAAAGCTGCCTTGTCAGTAGGGTCAGTCCCTGACCAGACAATCCTCCCCATGCAGCTCTGTAGATGCCGCTAGCATTTGGCTTTGGCTTTTAGCAAAAAGACAAGAAAAGCTTCAACAAGGAAAACACCAAAGCACCCCAAAGAAGGCAAATGGAACGGCTTAACTATATTTGATGACCAAGACTGAACAGCATGGGGCTAAACTAAATCCTGGGGAGGTCAATAATCCACATAGCGTGTTTGGGGCTGGGCAGTGCTCCCATCATCCCTGCTGGGCCCAGGCCCACATGAGCTGACTCCACACCCAGCCAAGGGCACTGGCTGCAGCGTGGCTGCTCCAGCCTGGCCTCGCTTCACAGTTGGACTTCTCCCACCCCTAGGTAAGAAGTACATATGCCAAACAGCCAGGGTGATTTGGCCAAATCAGCTGGACATGTGTTCATTTCTGCTTCTGATGGAGCTGTGATGAAGCCTACATAAAGCTGATAAAATCAAGGGAACTTTGGAAAATCAGCTGAAATAGCCCCTCCCCCCACCCCCCAACAAGACAGAAATTGTAAGGATGTGAGAAACAGCACACAGTTTGACCAAAGGGACATTGTACATGCAAACAAGGCTCCTCACTTCAGCATGACAGGACACCTTTTTCAGAAGAGAAAAAATTCCTTCAATTTCTCTACAGTGCGGCTAATAAATCTGGATGGATGACTGTCTGCACTGGATTTATGGGCTCTTTTACAAGTGTCTAACATTAAGCAATTCACTTCTGAACGTTTAAACAGTGCCTTATCTTGTCTGCTCTGACCCTCAGGGCAGAATGAACATTTTACATATTCATGGTTGCAAGAAGAAAAGAAAATAAAATATAAAATAAAAAACATATGCTTTAATTTTTTTCTTTTTCCTGCTAAAATTCATCATTAGCCCAACAACATTGCAAAGGTCTTTTGGACCGATCCCTGAGATATACCGGGGGTTGACTGGCAGGCAGCTCCCCCACTTTATCTAACAAATTCCAGGGTAAAAAAAGCACCCGAACATAATAATAATATTAATAATAAAGCGATGGACACGCTTCCCCCGGACGACGAGACACATACACTGTACACCTGTACACTCGGCCGGCCCCGCGGGGCGGTGTAGTGCATCGGGGGGGCCGCTCCCACCGCGCCCGCCGGCCCGGCCCGGCCCGGCCCGATCCGCTGCGTGCTCCGGCAGTCCCTGCGCCGCTGTCNCTGCTGCAGCTTCTTCTTGTTGATCTTCCTCTCCTTCGCCCGCCTGTTCTGGAACCAGATTTTCACCTGCCGGGAGGTGGACAGGGGAGTGAGGGGGACAGTTCGCTGGGGATGTACCCCCCTCTCAGAGGCTTTTACCGAGAGCGCATCCCGCCCCCGCGCGTTCCGCCCCCGCTCATCCCATCCCCGCGCATCCCACCCCCGCGCGGCCCGGCCACACGTGGCGTGCATAGGGAGCACCGCTTCTGGGACAGACCTGCCTCTCCGACAGCCCCAGGTTGGAGGCCAGCTCCGCTTTTCTCCTGATGGTGATGTAGCGGCTGTAGTGAAACTCCTTCTCTAGCTCCAGCCGCTGGTGGTCGGTGTACACGACGCGGTACTTGTCTTTCGTCCTGGTTTTAACTGCGGAGCACAAAGCCGGGGTTGAGAAAGTCAAAGCCAAAGGGCAGGGCTGAGCACAGCCATTCCGTCTGCGGTGCAGAGCGATCAGGAGCAGTCCTATCCCCCCCTCCCGGGCTTGCTGCTCGCCTCCCCTGGCCCTGGGCTCTGCTGCGCGCAGCAGAGGAGAGGGGACGTTCTGCAGTTCCTTGAGGACATGGGACATCAATGCCAGGCCTGCCGGCGGGCGCAGGCTCCCAGCCCCGGTTGCCAGCCCCGGCCCCGCCGCACGCCCCTGCCTTGCACGGGGACACCTTTACTGTGCGCTTGTTGGATTTTGGTTTTGTTCTGCCTTCCCTAGCGACAACAGACTTTTTATGGAGAAAGAGGAAAAGGAAAAGAAAGAAAAGGCCCGTTCAGGGCACGGTGATTTCGTTTCTAAACGAGAGCCGCCTAAGGGCGGAGAATCGGGAGCGGCCGAGGGAAACCACTCGTGAAGCGACCCAGCTCCCCCTTTTCTGTTACGGCATTGGGGGCTAAAGGGATTTCTTGGGAAGCCTGGAAATGTGACGTGCAACTTCAAAGCTCGAAAAAAACCCCCAACCCAACCCGACAAACAAACAAACAAAAAGCCCCAAACCAAACACCGAAAACCCGACGGAATCCGAAAGCGAATGCCAGCGAGCCGCCGGTGAGAGTGCATCGCCGCAGCCGCTGACCTCCTTTTTCCCGAGGGTTTCTCGTTTAACTGGTTGTGTCCCCGGCCCTCCCGTTCCCCAGGGAGCCGAGGCGGGGAGTCTCTGCCCCCAAGGTGCTTAATGGCTAGCAGGCTGACTTTGTTCAGGTAAACTCTCTGCAAACCACAACAAAAGCACCCTGTAAAGATACAAGCCTGATCAGAGAAAACTCCCCAGAGCCAGTGAATAGGGAACACAATCCCAAACAATGCAGGACAAGGAGATCTTATCAAAGAAAAACCCTTCTCAAAGCCTTAATGACAGCCACATTCTGTTTGAATTACCACTACTGAACAAATGGCGGCAGGGGCTTTCATCCCCCCAGCTCTGCACATTAACATAAACACTGGCTCCAAAGGCAGAATTTGAATGGAGACAAGGGACCGGCCACCACCGCACAAGCCCAAACTGTGGGAACACCGCGGGCTGCTGTGGGAAGCGCGGTGGGCCTGTAAGAGTTCCACCGCCACCGGCACCCGGGACGCGGCTGTGCCCGCGGCCGCCACCGGGACACCGAGGCTTTTCCCCGGGGCGCGGCGGCCGCAGGCGCAAGCCGGGACTCCCTCTCCGTTCCGACCGGGAGCCTGCCCTGCCCTGCTGTCAGTCACGCAAGGCAGGGGATGAGAGGAGAATGCCACACGTCGTTATTTACTGCGAAAGTCGTCATCCTTTTTTTTTTTTTTTTTTTTTTCCCTCGGCCGGCATATATAAATATACTAAAAATTAAAAAAAAAAAAGGAGGAAAAAAAAGGAGAAAAAAAAAAGGAAAACAGTAGCCGTATAGCCGTGGAAGGCGTATATCAAAGCGCGGGACACGCATGTCCCCCGGCAGATGCACGGTGGGAATAAAAGAGAGGGTCTGCGGGGGTATTAACATGACAAGGGAGCGCGGCGCCGGGCTACGGCCCGAGCCGGGAGGGCACGCCCTCGCCCGGCCTGGCACGGCCCGGCCTGGCACGGCCCGGCCCGGCCGGGGGCACGGCCCGGCCCGCAGGGACCGCGCTGGCAAGTGGCCGCCGCGGTCGCTCGGGAGGCCTGGCCACACGGAGACCTTAATAAAGGGCAGGCGCCCAGTGACTCAGAAACAAATGCGGAGCGACACCGGCCGATGATTTATATGACTATAATTGGTTATAAAAATCTTCTAAGTGGCTATAAGCAGGAGAGCGGAGCGGTGGGAGGAAGAGCGAGCGTTTCCTCGGGATCCGGGCCATTCCATCCTGCCCCGCCGGAGCGCACCCCGGGCGCTGAGCCCCCGGGGCCGGCGGCGGCTGCTCACCGGCGGAGCGCCGCTCCTGCCGCTGCCAGCGCGGACGGGCTGGAGGCAGAGCCCGGCAGCCCTGTTCTCCCGAGGACCGACCCTCGGGCGAGTTTGCTTCGGGGAGCTCTCCCCGAAAATTGTCTCGGCCGCGCTGCCCGGCGTACGCGGAGCCGTCGGCGGGGCAGCCCCCGCCCGCCTGGTCCCGGCCCGCACTTACCCTGGCTGCTGAGCGGGGGCTGCGCCGGCTTCCTCATCCACTCGCAGAGGCCGCGGCGCTGCCCACCGGGGGAGAGCGGCTCGGGGGCGGCGCTGGCGGCGGCGCTGGCGGCGTTGAGGGGCTGCATGACGCCGGCGGAGCAGTGGGGCGCGGGGCCGGCGTGGTGGTGGGCGTGCGGGTGGTGGTGGTGGTGGTGGTGGTAGTCGGCGGGGCTGTAGGCCATGGGGGCGGCGGGGGAGCCTCCGTTGAGGCCGTGGACGGCGCCGGCGGCCGGCGGCGCCCCTTGGCCATAGGTGGCCCAGTCGTCGCGGAGCGGGGCGGCGTAGGGCGCGGGCCAGGCCGGCCCGGGGGACTGGGCGCCGTCGAGGTTCACATGGTAGCCGCCGTAGTCCGCGTACTGCGGGGCACCAACGAAGTTCTGCGCCGCCAGGTTAAGTCCCCCCGAGTGCCGCACCGGGCCGGGGTACATGGGCCCGTCCTTCTCCAGGAGGTAGCTCACGTACATGCTGGCGGGGCCCCGGCGGCGGCTCTCCACATGCTGCTCGGGGCTCTCGCCGCGGCGCGCCTGCTGCTGCTGCCTGGGGCCGGGCTGCCCGGGGCGGGGAGGGGGCAGGCGGAGGGGCCGCGGCCCCGCGCTGCGCTCCGCGCTCCTCCGCGCTCCCGGTCCGAATCCAATGGCCGGCAGTCCTTACATGATTAACGATTGTTTACAAGGCTCTATTAGTAATGGCCCAGACACACCAAAGGCAGGTGACGTGGAGAGGCGCTGGGTATATAGCTACTACCCCTAAAAGACGATTTGCATTTAAAAAGATAAGGAGAGGGCAGCGACCTGATCACAGCTAAATATTCAAGCCTTTATTGTTTAAGAGCTTCCTCCTTCCATTGCAACCTGGTGCACTTTAACCTCCAATCACAGGTTCAAAGGATGAAATCAAGAGACTTGCAAAAGACAGAGAGGGAGATCTAAGGGCGAGGGTGGGAATATGGGAGCCGTGTATCACGGCCGATCTGTAGGCAGCACTTTAGCCAGCTCTTCTCTGTGCTTTGGGATCGGGG